>OY757928.1:62903715-62943334 GCA_963585895.1 Sepioteuthis lessoniana
ATCAGTGCAGGTGAAAAATTTTCCCCTGGGATGATATTTTTGATAAAATAAACAAATTGATGAAGATATTATCCGTTTAAGTTTTGACAGCAAAATCATTTTCATCAACAAATTCAACGAAACCCACGAAAATTGTTAATAATCTTTTTTTCTTCTTCCTTGTCTATGGGTATGTACGATTTGACAATCAAATTTACTTTGAGATGGAGTTCAAATAATGCCTGCAACCGTTGATGTTATTTTTAAAGGCACGAAACAAACAATCCTTGGATATTTTTAAAGAAAAGGTTACAGGGAAAATATTTAATCCCGTTATCAATCAATTCTATTTCTATCGTATATTCCAGTTAAAAAATTTCCCCGATACATGGAAAGGAAACGGGTTCAGCCTAAAATAAAATACATTGCCCAAAGAGTTGCCATGAGGATGAATGATTAGGCGTGGCATTTCCATGGTTTGATAGGTCGTGTTATTAGGACGTAGAACGTGTTATTTAGTCCTGTTAAGGTAGCTTTTCAGGAAATGCATTTCGATGCAGTTGTAAATTACACGTGAGTTTCGATGCATAAAATTATTTTGGCTGTGGGTTGAAACGAAGGATCCACGTAATTTTCGTAAGGGACTTGTACATAATTTAAATCCAATTCACCGAAATCAATTCTGTAATAATTACATTAAACGCTCGCGTGAATACAGTAAATATCTAATATCAATATGAAAGATATATTGCACAGAAATTTACACTATATTGTGGTTATAAATACTTAGAAAACTGCAATTAAATTTCTGTCTATATTTTCTGAATGAATAAAAAAGAAAAAAAAATCATTATCTTAAGAAAGGGAGAGTGATGATTCATTATTAGGTGAAGGTTTTTCTTTTTGCTTATTTTTGTAATTTTAATTTCTAGGGGAGTTGATCCCCTAGAAATTAAAATTACAAAAATAAGCAAAAAGAAAAAAAAGAAAATCATAAAAACGAGAGAGATGAATTCCGTGAAGAATTAACCTTAGTGAAAATTTCAGCCTACAATTCAATCTTACTCTCTTTCTCTCCCTCTCTCTCTCTCACACACGCACACACGCACACACACACACACACACGCACACACACACACATACACACACACACTCTCTCTCTCTCTCTCTCTCTCTCTCTCTCTCTCTCTCTATGTATATATATATAGGGGTGTACAAAGACAATAAGAAAGAAATGTTATGTGAACATCACCTATAATTTAAAATGAAAATGGACTATAAACCCTTCTTTATAAAAACTTAACCTTCTCCCAACCAAAAGATATCTACATTTGATAATTTTATCCGAAAATTATGCTATCAAAACAAAGAAAAATGTTTGTATTTTTTGTAACCAGATTCAACGTTGTAACAGTAAGTAAAGATAAAATGACAAATCTTTAGACACAAGGAATAATAATGTATTAATATATATAACGAGTGTGAACATTTGTTACTCCTTCATATTACTAATTCTATTTAGAAAGTATGAATGCTTCAGAGTTGAGTAATACATAGTATTCAATGATAGTTCTGTATTATATAAAGTTCCACTATTAATGATAAAACGATTATATCACTTTGAAAAAAGAAACAACTTATCTATCTATCTATCTATACATACATATATATATATATATATATATATATATATATATATATATATATATATATATAGAATAACAGTGTTGGTTGTTACTAAATCACTTTGTGGTTTTTTGTCGAACCAAGTGCAATATAATATGGAGAGTGCTCAATATCTTTGATAGAGCTATTATATAATAATAAGTAAATATATGTTATATTCACATATTTAATTCCACGGAATTAAACATATAAATCTAATATATATTCAATTATACATACATATATATATATATATATATATATATATATATATATATATATATATATATATATATAGTGAAATTAGAAGGAAACCTAAACCTAGTTAAATTGTTATTATAAATTTATTAATCCTTGTGCTCTCCGTCTCGTCCGATGACTTTTACATGTTAGACTTGAGATTGCAGAACAGCTAATGTGGATTAGAGTTTATATGTGTATGCAAAAAAAAAAAAAAAAAAAAGAAAAGGAAGAAATTTGAGCTCATACCAGGTCTTCAGTCGCAGGTGGAATCTTCTAAATAACTTAAGCTTGTATACTAGATGATTATATCCATATCATATCCATTTACTTCTGATGCATATGTTAATTCTCTCAGATGTAACAATAGAAATACATCGAGTACTCACATAGATTTATATGATATTCCTCATATATTCTCAACAAGAATGATCCATAGCCACTGTTTTCGGATGCTGACTGGATATTACTTATATATATATATATATATATATATATATATATATATATATATATATATATGTATGTATGTATGTATGTATGTATTATTCGGTCCAGTTAAACCGGAGTTGGGAGTAATTCCATCAGGACAAACAAAAAACAAAAGACATTAAACAGTGAACATTTAAATTTTCCTGGTAAAGAGTTCAATGTAACTGACATTACAGAGCAATAATTTCTTTAAGATAAAACAAAAACCGGTCGCATTAGGATTATAAATTTATTTCCAAAAATTAACAGGACGTCTTCAGATCTTATGGATAAAATAATTCAGAATAGACACAGGAAAGAAGTGCGGGAGAGGATAGAAGAGGGATGACAAGTTTTCTCCTCATTTAGCGCACTTCCGTTTTTTTTTTTATTGCCGGTCGGAATAATAGTAAATTATTTTTTTTTAAAATTTTAAATGCTTTTTTACTTAAAACTTCAGATTTAATACTTTTTAAGTCGAAAAGTATTTGTAACCCTAATGTGACCGGTTTTTGTTTTTCCTTAAATAAATAAATATATATATATATATATATATATATAATGAAATTTATTATATTTAGAAATAAAGAGTGCTCACTATCTATAATAGAATATATGTTTATTAGCGTAGAAAATGAATTGTTGATGCTTAGTGACTGTCAGTTTCTCGCCAGTACGATCATCAGAAATAGATCTGAACTCGTTTTGACCATCAACTGCTACTCACTGAATGCCGTTTAATAATTTATCAACGCATTTGCTTGCCCAGCCGGTAGAAGACACCGAGTGCATCTCTGCAGAGTGGTACCTCCACCATCGAGTGTCCTGCATATGACACTAACACATCTGATGGTTAGGTTCGAGTAATGCTGTAGCTTTGGGGGATGTGAAGTACCCTTTCATTGCCATTGCTCCCAGGTCCACTCTGGCCCGGAGTGGTAGTACCTGATAAGGCCCTATCTATGTGTTAAATAGAAATACACTGTGCACATATAATAAACTGAATTGCTTGAAATAGAACTGTTTTACATTTTAACTGAATGCTTATGGTAAAACTAATTAACTAAGGTGGGACATTTTTGACTTTGGACTGTGTGTAAACTACATCTATACCTTGCTAAAATGCATTTTTTATTAAACTGAACGGCTTGAAATAGAAATGTTTTTACAATTAAATAGTGTACTTATGCTAAATTGAATTGTTTGACATAGAACTGTTTATCTGTATAAACATGTATTTGGCATTAAATAATTTACAAAGGTTGATATGCCATAAAAAACACACACATAAACGCAGTTACACACACACACACACACACACACACAACGCAACCCACTCATTCACTTGCTATACGAGTAATTATTCTAACAGTCTCTCAAATCCAAAAATAAACAGAGGAAATCCGAAGATAAGAAAAACATCTCCTCACTGTTCAATCTTGCATTCATTATCATTTGGGAAGAATATCATATTGAATGAGCTTTAGTCGTTCTACTTGGCTTCACATCGTGTCAGTGGCAATGATGGGATATATGCAACTCTTTAATTTCATGGTTCTTTGACTAAGATTATCTAAGATTAGACCTCCATAAGAACGCATATAAATCACTAGTTGAGTTGAGCGAATTAACTACTTCTCAATGGCAATGGCAACACGAATCTATGTCTTTTGTACTGACCTATATTACATTGATTCTACTACAAATAAATATGTCTTTTAAATTAAGTTCAAATATCCAGATGTTTCAGATGAACTAATTTTATTATTATTAATTTCAAACAAATTTGTTCTTTCATCTTATTTTACTTGCTGGCAGAAAACCAAATTCAAATTATTCGATAGTTTCCCGAATAGATATACGCCAGATTTTATGTTAAAGTTTTCCCATACATTAGTTGTATTATCATAAGTAGTAGTAATATTATCTTGTGCTGTTATTTGATAACTCATTGTGAACCATTAATTTTTTAACTTGTTTTCTTATCAGTGCTTCATATAATTAATTTATTTGCGGGAAACCCGAGATGAAAGAACTACTCGTCAAAAATTAATAATAATTTACATCGATGTATGTTGTGATTGAAACGAATTTTATGATACTTTTAACTCTGAGATCGTACTTTTTTTTTGTTTTTTCTTTGTTTTTCTTTTTTTATATATTGCCCAGTACAGAGTACATCTAAGTTCTAGTTCTGGGTTCACATTTTTTAATTGAGTATCGCAGAAAATAGGATTAAACGCAAAAAATGTGCGTTTATTTTCTCTGGGCATAGTCGCTTCCCTAGCGGTCGAAACCACCGACAAAACTGGTGGTGTACAGGAGCCACTAACACCTTCAGAGCAGACCATGTGTCATTAGTTCTTATTCTTGTGGATCTCAAAAATGTAAACCATAAAAAATCGGCAGAGACATCATGCACAAATCTTCCAAGAGAGTAGTGTTTTCCATGAATTAATTAGTGAAAGATGTGAAACTATCGTTGCTGCTCACTTGCTAAAGAAAGTAAATTTCACGTTGCGTGGGCTTTTAAGATAATAGCAGTTGGCAGCAGATTTTGGCTAAAACAATAAGGGCAAAGGGTCATCTCCTCTAAGAAAAATAAAGAAACAAGCAAACTCAAGAAGGCACTTGTATAGTCGTTTTATCTTTTTTATTCACTGTTCTGTTTTATTCTGTTGAGAGGTGGCCCAGTCGTCTGAGGCAGCAGAATACACAGATTTCACCTCTACAAGTGGGAGGGTAAGACTCTCCACATGAGTGTACTGGATATGATACTAAATAATCTGATGGTGAGGTTCCAATAAAGCTGAAGATTGGGGGAAGACGAAAAATCCCTTTATTGCCATTGTTCACAGGGTCACTTTGGGCCGTAGTGATAGCATTTTGTAAGGTCCTATGGGTCAAACAGAACTGAACAGTATACTTGTGCTAAGCTGAATTGCTCGAAATGGAAGTGTTTATATGTATAAAACTGTATTTGGTTTAAAATAACCTAGAATAGTTGATGTGCCATAAATCAAAACCAAACCAAAACTGGAGGGAGGTGCGTATGACATCATGTGATCTAGGATTGAGTGCTGATCAGATTTCTCCTCTCTCAGTCTCTAAGCACTGACTCCTCACTCTTTCGAGAACTACGATTTTCCTTACCCACCCAGTCTGCTTACTTGCCAAACTCGAACAGCTGAGGTATGTGAATCTTCTTGGGACCAATTATAGTGGACAAAAAGCGCCAGAGAGATCATAATAATCAACTCCACAACCTGTAGAGATAAGAATAACAAGAAAGGACCATTCTTGACACGGTAAAATATCACCTGCTAAACGATATCAATCCCACATTCGTTTTTATGAAAAGTTTATTTGACCATAGGTTTTAGTAAGAACTCTTTTAGCCATGGATAAGCTCTACAAAGATAAATGAAATAGATTCTTGAATAAACACGTATTGTTGTTTTTATTCACTCTTTTGAAAGGTACACTGTGTGAATGACATTTTTTTTATTTAGAGAGCAGAAGACAAAAATCTTGGAGCCTTTGAAGTTTTCTCTAAAAGCAAACTCTTGTCTTTCATTTAACAGACGGCTACCGTCGCTGGCAACTTACTTCTGGTAACTACCCTAAAATCGAACTCCCTCTGCTCTGTCTAACACATGATTAACTTTTTGATTCTGCCAACAAAATTTGCAGTGTATGGAAGCTGACAACAACTTTAGAGCAGATCCTATGTCGTTTGTCCTCATTCTTCTGAATGTCAAAGTTTGACCCTATGCAACAGTCAAGTCAGCAAAAAGAAGAAAACTCCATAGTTTTTCCATTAATCAACTAATCATAGATGTGGAATAATCATCCATAGCTCTCCTAGTTTTGCTTAATAAAGGCCTCGATCCAACACTTGTTAGTTGTTGGTTGGTTGTTTGGGTTTTATGGCATATCAAACTTTGTAGGTCATTCAACGCCAAATTCTGTCTATATATACATACATATTCAACCAAAGATTTCAAAACGAATATTAAGGTAGGTAGAATTTTCCATTAGCAGGATTTCATTTGTTTGCACAAGGTTAACCAGTTTTACGTGGTCATATTTTTGGTACAACTCTGTCTCTCTCAAGAAGGACAAAATGTCATCTATTTTGACGTTCTCGAACAGATCGTTTAAGTTATTTACTTTGAAAAATCGCTTTCTGATAACAGCGAAAGCTCTGCATTCTATAAGAATTTGTTTAACAGTGCAAGTTGTCAGGCAGGTTAAACACTGTGGTTGTGGTTCCTGTTTCAAAATGAAAGAGTGAGTGAGCCTTGTATGACCATTTCGCAATCGGGATATAACTTGTTCTCTTCTTGATTTTCTTGATGCTGGTCTCCACTCTCCTAAGGTGGGCTTAATTTGGAAGAGTTTATTGTGGTTGTTATTGCTCCATTGTTGTTGCCATTTTGTGTGAAGGAATTTATTAATTGTTGGTTTCAGATCAGTTGATGGAATCCTGCATTTATCGGGTGTCAGATCTAAAGCCGGTTTGGCTGCTGAGTCTGCTCTTTCATTCCCTCTCACTTGTTTGTTTTTTAAGCAAAGATCAACTGAATTCCAGAATGTGTTGTCGTTTTTTTTCCTTCTCTATATTAAGTGTCAAGAATTCAGGGTTTTAAAAAACTTCCCCCCCTAACTGAGTTAATTTTTGCTTTTAATTTGGCGAGAAAGAAAAAAAAAAGCTTGTAATTTAAGCTTATAAAAAGAAAAGAAATAAAGCATTAAAAAGATTTTTTTAATGAATGAAAGGAGACAGCACCTCTGCTCTCAGAAAGAAAGCAAATCAAAGTGCCTCTTCTTAAGTAATTTGGAGCAGCATTCCAAGAAAGTTTTCAAAATATTAGTAAAAGGTTATTTTTTCAAGGAGATACAAGGGCAGATGTAAAAAAATAAAGTATGATGAAGACAATTGGAACCATCAGTGATACCTCTAGACAGAAGTTGGGGCCACAGCAGAAATATATATATATCAGGGGCGGAGACGGGACTAGTGCTACTCGTGCCCGGCACAGCCAATAACTCGGTCAATGTTATTCAAAATGGATTAAAAATCATCCATTAATTTCAAGCAAACATACTTAGTCTCATCTCAATTAAATCTATTCAAGTTTCGATAACTAAGTAGCCAAAAGTTCATAAATATATCTGGGAATAATACAAGGATGCTGTTTTGAACGGATGGTCTTTGTCCGGCCACCGTCAGATTCATTGAACATCCCATAAAATCGGCTATAATGTTGAACACGCACAAATCTGTGCCGAGCACTAGACCCTTATAATAACAGTAATGTTAGAGAAATCCGCTTTTGGCTGTAGCCAATAGCAAGAGCAACCCTAACTCCGTGCTCAATAATCTTAGCACATTTTGACTGCTGATTGCTGACAGCTGTCTTGGGAAGAGGGAGAGGAACCGAGAGAGAGAGAGAGAGAGAGAGAGGTGGGGATAGCAGATTATACCTGTCCCGACGTCATCATCATCTCTATGATAAATGTTGGTTAAACGGCGTGTTTTAATTCGTTTTTTCACTAACAGATCTCTATTCCTTTAATGAATGTTGCATATATTATATTCTGTAACTAATATTTGTTTATTTGATTACATTTTCAACAAATAATCTTTATTTTAAGCGAAATTGAAACTACTAGCTGTGTCTGTGTATATTGTCATCAGTTTCTTTATTCTAATAAACATATTTTTCTCGTCATAGTAATGAACATCTTCTCTTTTCTTCTATACTTTTGAAAGGAAAAAAAATTATCTTATCTACTGTATTAACAAGACTACAAATTATATAGTATGTTGATTGTTTACAAAAAAAAAGACACCAAGCAAGGTACGTTTGTCAATCTGTGCTATACAATGGAGAATCACGCAATAGCAACTATGATGACTTACTTTGGGTCCACGGACCACGGGTTGGGAACTGGAGTTGACAGAGAGCGGATCGGGCACGAGTAGCAAAAATAGGGTAGAGTCGCTACTGATATATATATATATATATATACTTACAGCTGATGTGATAAGGGCAGGCTCTCAAGTCAAAATGATTGCTGACAAAGTATGAATAATGACAGCACAGGTGAAGATGGGCAACTAAGAAAATAAATCCAAGACAGGATAGAACCACCTGCACTGAAGAAGGAATAACATTTTATTGAGTTTTATCTTTTATCATATTCTGATTAGAGGAACTAACTTCTAGATAATCAAGATCTGCCAAAAAGAGGGTGAGGAGAAACATTCTGCATCACACTTGTAGGATATAGACTTTTTTCGTTTTGAATGGGTAGGTTCCTTTCTGGAGGTATCTCTGATGCAAAACTAACTGTAGGCATGCATGTATGTATATGTATTTGTGCATAGTTTTATTACCTCATTCCTCCAAGTGCTGGCAGGTTTCCATCTTCTCTGCCCCTGTTGCCACCGCGACCGCCATTGCCATTGGGGAGAGCAGCACCCATGTTGTTCCTACCTCCAGTAAGGCTAGACGTGATATGAATGGCCGAAGACGAACACTTGGGCCCTTTTAACTTTCTCCTCACTCAATAAACAACAGCAAA
This sequence comes from Sepioteuthis lessoniana, assembly GCA_963585895.1. Taxonomy (NCBI): domain Eukaryota; kingdom Metazoa; phylum Mollusca; class Cephalopoda; order Myopsida; family Loliginidae; genus Sepioteuthis; species Sepioteuthis lessoniana. The sequence continues at coordinate 62,912,665 of OY757928.1, forward strand.
TAATAAACTCTTGTCTCAAGAACGACCACCTGTCCTAGAGAACCATTACAATTTTCTACAATAGACCCGAAACCTCCCTCGATGCGAAAGTCTTGCCCGTCTGCAGAGAAGCAGTCGGTGTGTTCTACAGGATCAGGTGACTGGGCTGATAATTTTCTTTCATAATATGTTAGTTGCTTTTATTTGACACAACACACAGCGTCAGTCTACTCATCATTGCATAGATCAGAAATAATAAACGATTTTCTTTCAATAAATAGAGGGGAAAATTATGAAAAAAAAACAAACTATGTTTTAAGACTTTTTCCCCATCAATGTAAACCCTGTATTTTTTGGAGTTTGTTTATGGCAAAAATTTGGAGTTTGTTTATGGCAAAAATTCCCAAACTATTTTTGGGGTTTCTTAAAATTATGGAAACCGTATTAACAATTGGGCTGACGATGGGAAAAGAAGAGAGTTCATGGAGTGGAAACGCTGAATTACCGACCAATAAACAAGTTCATGGTACAATGGTTAATAAATAATTTCATGCCTACAGTTTTTTGGGGCATAAAAAGACTTATCATAATGGATTAAAAAAAAAAAAAGGGTCACTATAACCAGCGTTTCGAATTACCAATTCGCTTGACACTATTAACCTTATTTATTGAATAAACTACGTAAAAAATACGGCTAAAGGAATTTTAGTGAGAATTAATAATAACGGCTTGATTTCAAAATGAGAGAAATATAAGATGTTCAAGTTTTTATAGGCAAATATTACATCAAGAGAAATCAAGAAAAATTGTCAAGAATAAATCTAAAATTTAGATTTTGGCCAATCAACTGATACCGAAGTTTATAAAATATGTATACATTTGTTCCAAGAGATTCGTGTTCTTTAAAAATCAAAAACCAACTCAGTACAGATATTGATATCTTGTATTCAGATTTTGAAATCAGATTTTATTCTTCATGGTGATTGAGTACATCTTCTTTGGATGGAGTTTAATAACTTCTAGAGACCATATAATCAAAGAAGAAATTTACTTCAGGAACCTTGGTTTCGTTTGATTTGCTTTGATTGGGTTTTATGTCTTTTCACCCTTTGTAGGTTATTTAATGTCAAATCAATTTTTATACTAATAGACAGTTTTATTTCTAACAATTCATTTTAGCATAAGTAAAGTTTCAGTGTTAAAACACTTCTATTTCCAGCAATTCACTTTATCATATGAACATAGTTTAGTTCTATTTTACCCATAGATGGGACCGTATCAGGTACTACCACTCCGGGCCAGAGTGAACCTGCGAGAGATGGCAATGAAGGGGTATCCCACATTCCCTAAAGTTCAAGCATTACTCGAACCTCACCATCAGATTCTTTAATGGCTTATCCAGGAAACTCATTGGGGTTGGGGTCTTACCCCTCTACAGAAATTCAGTCGGTGCATTCTACAGCTTCAGCCGACTGGCTAATCAGGAAGCTTGAATTGTAGCTTTTCCGGATTGATTTTAATGCTATTCTAACGTGCATTATAAAAAAACAATTTATATAGTTATACTTTATCAAATATTCAATTTTGATTCATTGAAAAAATCCTAATAGTTACTTCTAATCTGCGTCAGTGTGAACTTGTGAAATATGAAAATCAAAATGGTATTACATACGCTCCAAACGGAGAGAAATAACCCCTCACAATCAGATTCAGGGTACTCTTTTTTGCGTATGGGTCTAAAACTTTCAGTAAATGATGAAGTCGGTGCATTCTAAGATTCGCCAACGATGATGATAGTTAAAAATCTCAGTAGATATTCCTACCATGTAAAGGTTGGTTGATTGTTTGGGTTTCATGGCATATCAACTTTCGTAGGTTATTTAACGCAAAATCCATTTTTATGAAAATATTTCTATTTCAAACAATTCAGTGTAGGATAAGTAAGCAGTTTAAATGTAAGTACAGTTTATTTGTGAAAAACATTTCTATTTCAAGCTATTCAGTTTAGTCGAGCAGTTCTAATTCAGCTAACTCAGTTTAGTATAAGTACAGATTTTGTTTACACACAATTAAATGTCAAAACCTTTCTAGATTAAACAATTCAGTTTAGTGTAAGTACAGTTTCAATGTCAAAAAAAGTTCCATTTCAAAAATTCCGTTTAGCATGAGCCGAAGTAAGTAGAGTTTAATTATCAAAAACAGTTCTATTCTAAGCTATTCAATTTAGTCAAACAATTCAGTTTAGTGTAGTTTAGTTCTATTTAACCCATGGATAGGGCCCTATCAGGTGCTACCACGCTGGGCCAGAGTGGACCTGGGAGCAATTGCCATGAAGGGATGCTATGCATTCCCCAAAGCTCCAGCATCGCTGGAGCCTCACCATCAGATTGTTTAGTGTCCTATACAGGACACTCATTGGGGTGTCTTACCCCCCTACATAGGTACAGTCGGTGTATTCTACAGTCCCAGCCGACTGGGCAATACAATGTAAAGGCTTGTATGAGATTAAAGTAAATTTAGTAAGCACTGGTATTCATACAAAGTCGAGCATTAGGTTTCTTCCGTCGTTCATTCACATTTGTGACTTTTGATTATTGACTAAAACATCTTCTGTAACGAGCAACGTTTGTTTTTCTCATTTTAGGTTATATCTTTCTAGTTGAAGTCAAAGCTGCACTTCCGAAGCGGAACTTGTTTTCTTTCTCTCTCACTGAAAAAATCAGGCAGACCTTGTTTTCCTTTATTTCTTACCAACAATGTTAGGCAGAACTTGCTTTATTCTCTCTCTCTCTCTCTCTCTCTCTCTCTCTCTCTCTCTCTCTCTCTCTCTCTCACACACACACACACACACACACGCACACACCAATAAAGTTGCAGTTTTGATAAAACTTTTTTTTCATAGTTAAAGAGAATGCAGTAATGAAATTGTCATCGACATGGAAAATTGTCGATTGACAGGTTTTAAAGTTAACTGCTAATTCCGTATTTTTCGCCATGGGTAGATTGTCAGAACGGGAGAAGTGCACAATTGGGTTCTAATACTAAAGATGAGAGGGTATTTTTAGGGTTATCATACTGTAAAAACTCAGATGAGACAGTGGGTTTTATTTTTAGGTGAAAGCATTTCCGAGCCAAAATACCCAGTGGACAACACCACAAAATTTACATAGTTTCTGTCAGAATTCTTACCATATGGTAAAGAACCACAAGCTTCAGGGCATGAACTTACCTCTTGTCCGTTTAGATTAGAAAGCAGGTGCTGCCTGGAGAGGAATTCATCTCTATCTGAAGAACGCTTTTCTAACTGATTATCTTCAGCATCTACTGCATGTTTGGTGGGCCTTTCGATTGATCTTAGAATGCGTAAACGGCATCATTTGCAGAAAAATAAGTAAAGAAGGAATGTTTTGTACGATACTAAAATGCATCTGTTGATTAGGGCCCAGTTCTTGAGTTCATAGGTATAGAAAATAACCTCGATCGCTTTCACTAGCAGATTCACCCGACCCAGTGTGGGAGTATCTATTATAGTCTCATCCATAGTTTGGGTTTAGGTTAAGTTTCTTTGTTTTAATGGCATATCAACCTCCGTGGATTGTTTAATGCCAAATTAACCCATACAGAAGGACAGCTGTGATGTTATTTAACCCATAGCTGGGAGAATAATGGGGGATCATACCTTTTCCAACTGTATTTGTCTGAAAGTGAACGCATTAGGATGACTGGAGTTCGAACTCGTTTACTACGATTCCGCAGTCAAGCACTTTGACCATTTCACCACATTCTCGTATTTCCAAGTCCTCCTGTCCCTGTATCAATTTTTGGTTACTTCATCAAACGCACCAATCACAATTGTTATTTCTGCCACATTCATATTCTATAGTTGTTTTTAGATCTCAGGCAAGTTCTAGGTTCTCATCCCTCTTTTTGCTTTTCTTTTAGTTTTACCCAGATGTCAACCGGAATAACAATGTCCATTATTCGGTAAGTTCACTTTTTTTTTTTACTATAACACAAACGATGTAAAATATTTTAATATTTTTGGAAATGTTACCGAGTGTTTGAAAACCTAAGTTTGAATAAGAATAGATAATCTGAGAATATCATGTCCGGAGGTAAAATAAAGGCAGAAAAGTGAGGGAGATAAAATGAATGAGCCAAAGAAAGAAGAAAAAAAAAAGAAAATGCTAGAAAACACGAGATTATCTATAAAAGACAAACAATTTAGAACACAACAATCCATCGGAGAATCGACTCACATGAATTTAAGGAAGCCAAAATAAAAACATTTTTTTTTTACCTTTTGTAATGGTCAACAAACGGTTAGTTGTCCTGTCTTAAAATCTTTCGTGCATTTCATAAGCTAGTATATTGTCATTTTCAAATGCAGGAAATATTCTATTATGTGTCAGATCATCGTAGTATATTATCTGTTTTAAATGTAACAAACTATTACTGTAAATCTAAGTTGCAGTTGAACAATGAAAAACAAGGTAAAGGATTTTAATACGTTTGGAAATATTACAGAGTGTTAAAAAAGACAAAAATGAGACAGGGGGTTTTATTTTTAGATGAAAGCATTTCTGTGCCGAAACACCCAATGGACAACACTATAAAACTTTCATAGTTTCTGTCAGAATTCTTACCATATGGGAAGGAACTACAAGCTTCAGGGCATGAACTTATCTCTAGTCCGTTTAGATTAGAAAGCAGGTGCTGCCTAGAGAGGAATTCATCTCTATCTAAAGAAAGCTTTTCTAACTGATTATCTTCAGCATCTACTGCATGTTTGGTGGGCCTTTCGATTGATCTTAGAATGCGTAAACGGCACCCTTTGCAGAAAAATAAGTAAAGAAGGAATGTTTTGTACGATACTAAAATGCATCTGTTGATTAGGGCCCAGTTCTTGAGTTCATAGGGATAGAAAATAACCTCGATTGCTACCACTTGCAGATTCACTCTGTGAGTCAGCGTAAAAATAGAATGCCTTTAAGGATGCAATGAAAAATAAATAATGACTCTCCGATTAATAAAAAAAAAAATAACACTCGACTTTTTTTAAGTAAAAATTAAATGCATACTAATGGTGGGGAAGGGAGAAAACGAACTTTTTAAAGCTATCCCGCGGACACCATGGGAAGAAGCATGGTAGACGTATAGGAAGATGAACCCAACGACGGGTAAACGGCACGCCTAACCAGGTACTAGGTGGACGAAGCATCCGGGTCAACGGCTGAGATTTGGTGATCTTTTAGTATATCAAAATCTCTGAAAATGTGTGTGTCTCATTTTTACAAGATTGGTTGACGGTTATGTTTATATATGTTTTTCTTATGATCAAATCGAAACTTCTTGCACACTTCTTTACCCAAGCGTGTCAATCTTATAATCTTTTTGTACTAACTTACTATATTGGCTTATTATTATATTGATAGTTTCATTTCAATCACCGAAAAGTCTACATCAACTATTTTTAGCGCCTTGTCTATTTTTGCTTTGATATATGGCTTTGTTTTGAGCTGCTATCAGAAGAGATTCACTTTCTCTTGTAATGTTTCCCTGTTTTAACTGCTGTACCACAGCCATGATATGGCTATGTGTGAAACGTCCATCGAATGTCCATAACGATAAAGCATAGGAATCTCGAAATTCGAAAAACACGTAACGACTCATCAGTTCAGGTACGAAACTGTTTTTCGACATAAGGACAGAGAGACACAATTTTTCTATTCTGGCTTTTTCATCTGCCCCCCATCTCGTGCGGCACCCGCCACAAGGCCTCGCGAGCTAGCAAAAGCCAAATCTCGTCGGTATCTAATCTCAACTCTTTCACTGACTTTTTCAAAATCTCCCAAAATCCTCCGCGTGCTTCCGGTGCGTGACGTCATTCGAACTGTGAAATCCCGTTTCCCATATCGGGCTATTGTGACATCTCTGAGTGACACGTCCGCTCTGCGCGCGTGGTCGTGAACACCTACTTCAATGTTGCACCTAAGTAACCCATGCACTTAGCCGAAAGGTTCTCAGCCGAACTAAACCCAAAGGCATGAAACGAAATCCCTCGGCCATTATATTTCACTGCGTCGAAATTTTCTCTCGTGAGAATTCGCATATTTGTCGCTTAAAAGGTCCCTAGTGTTATTTTTCTTTCCATTTTTGTTTTGGGTTAATATTGTTATGTTGATCCTTGTGTTGTCTGTATTGTTTCTGGTATCTGTAATCAGTCTTCCTCAAAGTTTCTAATGGAGCCTTCAAGTCTTTGTGTCAATGTATCGATGATATCCTCAATGCCGCTGGGCCCTCTTCTTTCTTTTCTTGACACGTAGATTCTGTCAACACCAACTTTGGGATGTAAGGCCTTATATATAGTCATGATTTTACTTGTTCACTAATCCATTTGTTGAAGTTCTTACCTCGTCCACTTCAAGAATCGTCTCATATAACTTACAAGAGGGAGAGCCGAAATATCTATCTGTTTGATGAGTTTCCTTCACTATAGTTTGGTTTAGAATAGTTTCCTAGTTCTCGTAAGATGCTCTTTTAAAATTTTTCTGTCATCTTCATTTGTTTCATTATTATATACTTTTTGAGAGTTTTTCACATCAGTTTTAGTTGATGAATGTTCACGAGAGTTTGAGTAACAGAAAGTCAGCTCAAATCTCCAGGACTCTTCTCAATATTCTGGCTGTTCTCAATAATGCTGTAGTTTTGATGGTCTTCACTCGACCTCCAACCTCCAAGTCCTCAAGTCCCTTTAATAATCCTTTGGTGACTGTATCAAAAGCACCAATCATGATTGGTATAATTGTCTTCTTCTTTTTCCATTGTTTTTCAGTTCCCTAGCAGGGTCGAGGTACTTATCGTTCGTTTCAATTTCTTTCAGTTTTATTTTGAGGTAAGCCGGTACAACAAAGTCCACACTTTTGCAAGTTCTCTTTTTATTTTGTTGATTATTATAAGGTGTGTTCTTCTGGCCGAGATTAGGAGATCCGTTTGTATGTTAAAGTCCCATAGGGGTTTATGTGTGCCATTATCTAGGACAGATGCTGAGTGGTGCATATACCATTTGCTTGTATGGTTAAATTTAAATTTCTTGCACATTTCCTAGTGGATTATCTTGCCCACCCTGTTGTTTATAGTTTATATTCCTTCTGTGCTAATTTCCTGGATTTCCTTATTATGTTATTGATGGTGTCATCGCTATCACAACATGAACTACATTTGCTAATTTGTTTCGTCTTATCTATTCTAGCTTTGATATGATTGGTTGTTATGGAATTGTTTTGTGCTATCATTAGGAGAGATTCTGTTTCTCTCTTAAAGTTTCCTTTTCTTAGCCAGGTCCTGGTTTTCTCATGTGAGATGTTATTTATTAGTCGATTACGATGACAAAGAGTTATTTTTCTTCCCAATTTTGTTTCCGAGTTATTGTCCTTCTGTTGGCCATTGTGTTGTCAGTATCGTTTCTGATGCCGGTAATCAGTCCTCCTTCGTGTTCTTCTGTGTAGTTCTCGAGTCGTTGTATTGATGCGTCAATGCTCTCTTCAATGTTGGCAAGTCCTCTTCCTCCCTCCTTTCTTGATACATATAGTCTGTCAACGTTATCTATGGGATGTAATGGCTTATGCATGGTCTTTACCTCATTTGCTTAGGTTCTTCTCTGGTCCACTTCAAAGAGAGTCTCAAATATCTAACGAGAAATACAGCCCAGGTATTTATTCCTTTCATAAAATTTATACGACATAGTTTTCCATATAATAGCTTTCTAGTTCACCTGAGATATTCTTTATGATTTTTTTTCTTTCACTACCACTTGTTTCATGGTGCCAGCCTTAGAGATGCCCAAATATCGGAGGTTCCTTTTTTTTCCCGATCGTTCTAATCTTGTCTTGATTTAGTAGCTCCACCCCATCAGTCAGATATCGCTTGCCACTTTTCATTACCAGCATGGCACATATTTCTATGTCAAATTCCATTTCTATGTACTGACTGTATATTCTAAATGCATGTATTATAGTTTTCAGTTCTAATTCATTTTTTGTAAATACTTTGATGTCATCCATGTACATTAGGTGATTGATCTCTTCTTGCGATCTCCAAAGATTTACCCGGCGGTGCATTTTCTGAGTATGAGGTTAAGTGTCATCACGGCAATTATGTGGTAGAAAATCCATTTTTTATATAACTCTTTGGATCTTTGCTGCAGCTAAACTTCTTCCTCCTACAGTCAATTTCACTCTCCATATTTTCATTTTTTTTTCAATAAAGTTTATGACTTCATCTGATACGTTGTAAATTTTGAGGTAGTTTATTTTCCAACTTTGGGGGGTCATATCATATGACTTTTAGTGTCAATCCAGGCTATTGCCCGATTTTTAACTCTCACGTGCCTCTTGTTCCTCACCTCAGGGATCTATCTGTGGCTTGTTAGTGAGTAGTAAATCTCTTCCCTTATTTGTGCAGTTAATATTTTCCACATAATCGGTAGGCAGGTTATCTGTCTGTAATTGTTTGGGGTGGTTCCTTAACTTGGGTCCTTTTGAATCAATGTGGTCTTTCCTCTGGTTATTCATTCGTTACGAGTGGTCACTGTAGGTAATTGTTAATTTTTAGTGCATGTATTCCATCATGTCCTGGCATTTTCCAGTTTGATATATTTTTTAGTGCAGTGTTACGTAAATTGATGTGTTTTTCCGCTTTCGGACCTTCTGCGTTCCCTTCTACTTCTTTGATCATATTGTTTATCCATTCGGCTTTTTCATGTTTTTGATTGCCATATTTTTGTCCAAAATCGTTTGGTTTCCCTTGCATCCAGCTGTTGGAATGTTTTCGTGTCATCTCCTCCCACTTGTTTGCAGAATTTTCTTTGATTGTTTTTACTTACCCCTCTTTTGTCTGTATTGTTTTACACTTTGTCGATATCTCTTTAGTCTTCTTTCTCTGGTTTATTTCCTGAAGTTGTACTGCTATTTTTTCTTGTGCTGTCATTTCCTTATCATCTCCACATGTTCCAGCGTTCTTCCTTTGTTTAATCATTTTGGCCAGTTTTTGAATATTTTTTTATCTGCGTTTCCAGTTGAATTTCCCATCCTGGTTTTGAATATTTCTTCGTGCTTTTTGAGGGGATCCCAAATTTTTACAAGCTAATTTCCCCCCTGCATAGTTTAGTTCATTTTATTCGGTTATATTATTATTTGATGTATAAGTTAGTACTTGATTAATTCTTTTCGTTTCCATCTTAACTGATCGTCATTCTATGTTTCTTAGTGATGGTAATGTAGCATTTTCCCCACTCATAATTCTCTTTAAATTTTCTAGATTTACCATTTGTTCTTGTGTTAATGTTTGATGTGGGTTGTTTGTGCGTTGTTAGGTTGCGTGCCGTTTCTATTTTCCCGAATTTCGGTTCATTTCGGTTAGGCTGTTTTTTCTCTGTAAATATTTGGTATTTCTGATATTGTAAGGGATGCATACTCCCTTTCCCTAAAAAGGGGGACCTCGGATTAGCCAAAAACTACCGAGGCATAACACTTACATCCATAGCTGCCAAAATCTACAATGCCCTACAACGAAACCGAATAGAACCCAAAATCGACAAGATACTTAGAAAAAACCAGAATGGCTTCCGAAGAAATAGATCCACGACCTCACAAATATTAACCATCCGCAGAATCCTTGAAGGTGTACGGGCAAAGAACCTACAAGCGACATTAATATTTGTCGACTTTACCAAGGCTTTCGACTACATTCACAGAGGAAAGATGGAACAAATCCTACTAGCGTACGGCATACCTAAAGAAACCGTAGCGGCAATAACGATTCTCTATAGAAACACTAAAGTAAAAGTACGATCACCAGATGGAGACACAGAATACTTCGACATTGTAGCAGGAGTACTACAAGGGGACACGCTGGCTCCGTACCTCTTTATCATTTGTCTAGACTACGTACTTAGAACATCGATTGACAAAATCAAAGAGAATGGCTTCGAACTGACGAAGAAAAGAAGCCGAAGATACCCCGCAACAACAATCACCGACGCCGACTACGCCGATGACATAGCGATACTGGCAAATACACCTGACCAAGCCGAAACACTTCTGCATAGTTTGGAACGAGCAGCAGTAAGCATAGGCCTCCATGTTAATGCACACAAAACGGAATATATGTGCTATAACCAAACGGGGGACATCTCCACTCTAGAAGGAACCCCTCTTAAACTAGTAGACAAATTCACGTACCTAGGAAGCAGCGTCGAATCAACCGAAAAGGACATCGAAACGAGGTTAACGAAAGCATGGACAGCTATCAATAGGCTATCGACTATATGGAAATCAGACCTAACCGATAAAATGAAACGCAGTTTCTTCCAGGCAGCGGTCACATCGATACTGCTATATGGATGCACTACATGGACGCTAACAAAACGGCTGGAGAAGAAACTAGATGGCAATTACACAAGAATGCAGCGTGCAATCCTGAACAAGTCCTGGCAGCAACACCCCACAAGACACCAACTGTACGGCCACCTACCCCCTATCACGAAAACTATTCAAGTTAGACGAACCAGACATGCAGGACATTGCTGGAGAAGCAGAGATGAACTCATAAGAGATGTACTCTTATGGATCCCCACACATGGCCGCGCAAAAGCAGGACGACCAGCACGAACGTACATTCAGCAGCTATGTGAGGATACAGGTTGTTGTCCTGAAGACCTACCTAGGGCGATGAACGATAGGGAGGAGTGGCGAGAGAGGGTCAGGGATATCCGTGCTGCCAGCACGATATGATGATGATGATGATGATTACTATCTTGTTCCTTATTTTTCACCTGGTGTATTTCTAGTATTTCAAGGTCAAAAAACCAACCTTTCTTTATTTATGTCCTAATTTGGTTTGTATGTCTTTTTATCTGAAAACTAGCAATTTCTTGTCAAATCTCTATCATCCTTTTCCTATATCCTCTTGTTGTAGGGTTGTTCCTAAAATAGTTGTGTAGAGCAAGTCCGGTTCTCTTCCCTAGTTTATGTTTTTGTTTGTTTGGTTGGTTGGTTTTATGCTTCTTTTTTGATATCTTCTCATATCAACCTCTTCCCCAATTTCTTTCCACAGAACATAAGCACTATTAATACAATATCTATACAAAGATCAAATACTGTGAAGTAATTTACTCGATATTTTCCCAACATTTTATTGTTTGTACGATTATTTCTGTAATCATAAACTTTACTTTTTATCACTGTTTCTGTTTGTGATGTGATTAAGCAATTTGTTTCAAATTACAGATTTAAAAAATGCGATGAAGAAAATAATTTCAGTGAAACATCGAAATTTCTGTTATGATTATAATCGAGCTTATATTTTTAAATTAAATTTAGGCATTTAATTGTCCATATTGAGTGGACGTACCAGTAAATACTCCAAAACTAAACAAACAACCTGCTTCCGCTATTCAATCTAACAAGTCTGACATAATAAAACGCATCAGAGTCTGTTGTGTCCAACCTTCAGATCAACTAAATTCACAAGTAGAGTCTCTAAACCCCCCATCCCTCTTACTTAGAACTTTACCCCTCTCCCTTTAATTTAACTTTCCCCACTCTTTTCTCTTTTACTAATATCAACATGAATTTCCCCACCCTAGCCAATATGGTCTTCCCCCATAATTTTCCCGCTCAATATTTTCTTCTCTTTACAAAAAGATTTTCGCAAGCATTTTACATGTTTTCCTCCAAAACATCCATTTTTTTCCCTGCATGTCACTTTTCAGACTCAGATAATTATTTTTTCAACATGGGAATATTGATTTATCTCATGATAGAGCTAAACTTGGAAGCCATAACAAGGGAGTTCGATTCCCAAATCTTGTTTTGATTATATGCTCTTTAGTAAGAAAAAGAAACGTTTATATTTTTGTGACGCAAAGTTAGTATAACATATCTCGGTCAGATAGAAGTCCCAACTATCCATCTAATCTATACCTATATATATATATATATATATATATATAACATTGTGGAAATATAAATAATCTATACAATACAATATATATAAATAAAATCAAGTGCAGCTGGCAGAAAGGATTTCCCAGCATCTCCTTGTCCTCCGTCCCTATGAACCCGCGCTTCCAGAGGATCATCCAGGCCACAACCAGTTACTGCATAAAGCTGATACATGTGTAGGAGCCCAAAAGGGAATGTCACTTATGTGATTATCCTGACTTCTCTATTAGCGCTCCCTATATATTATTCATCTGACTTGCATTTTGGGGGATATTGGAGCCCTACAGCAACAGTTTTGTGGGGTTTGGCTTCGAGGAATTGTTCAAAACAGCACGGAACATTCTTGTGTTGTTCCAAACCAGTCTTTTCTTCATGCGTTTCGATAAATTCCAGATCTGTTTAGTAGTTATGACACAGAGAAAGCTTGGATAAACCTGTCTAATTTCATCAAAGAGATCAGGTTTCCATATGATAATTAACTGTCAATAGCAGTCAACGCCTTCCGAAAGTCTACGTTAACATCAATTTCAGTTGATGAGATGTTACTGGCAAGGCAATATTAACTAATCTAATAATTTCATAGTCTGGCCAATTAAAGTGAAGTTGGCTCCGTCTTTCAAACGCATAAACTTTATTATATCTATGCTCTTATAAAGTTCAAAGACACCTGCAGCCTGTTTTACGTTATGCAGCGGAGATTCTGCTTGAGTATGTATATTTGCAAGAAGCACAAGATCATCTGCATACACCGAGTCTCATAGCTTCTACGGGATATAATGTGCTTTTGTACTGTTTAATAATTTTCTATTGTGTGAAATCATTTTCTGTAATTACATCTATTGATGTTCGAAGAACATCATCTTTGCTCCTTTCAAACATATATGGTGCAAATGCATTCCTTGTGTTTTTGTAAAGTATCATTATACCGTAATAGTTTCTTTGGAGAGACCGTACACTTGTAGTATTTGTTCCCTATTTATTCCGTCTTGATAATTAAATACCTTAGAGAAATCTACGAACAATAGGATTGCCTCGAAATTCTTTGCACGCAATCCTTCGATGATTCAACGGATAGACCGAGTCTATGATGTTGTGGGTCGTTTTCTTCAAAACTGACCTGATTATTCACGAATATTTTTTTCGATTTAAGTTCGGATACGATTGAGGAGTAGGTCATTACAAATCTTAGAAGATATAGCAGTAAGACTTATGCCTCTGTCATTATTTGTGATTCTGAGGTATGATTTCTTGATAAAGGTGAGGATAGAGCCTTTTTTTCAATGTCTCTTGTATTATTTTAGTACTCACCATTCCACATATAAGTAGAAATCAAATTTCCTTGTCTTCTACCAATTAGGAGGTATTTTGTAGACGCCTGTAACATTTGTTTCTTTTAAATTATCAGTTTTCCATCAAGCTCTTTCTCCATAAACTCTCATCCTTTAATGTCTATCCTATTTCTTCTGTAGGTTTATCATTTTTTCAGATGGTTTTTTGAGCAAATATTTCAAATATTCTCCCAACTTATCAAGCCTTTCTTCTTTGCATGCTGCATTACTTTTGCTCCCGATGTGCATTTCTTTTTGATCTTTTTATTTATTGTATACTATGCAAATTTTGATTGACTATCTTTTACGAAATTTCTGATTATAATGATTTTTGCCGCGAATGTATTCTGATTGTGCTTTTTGGTATGTTTTAGTTCACTCAAGAATATAAAAAGTTTCTACGCAATGGCATATCTTATATTTCTTTTAGTAAGGATGATTTTTCATGTCATTGTGTTTTTCCCTAACCCATGGAAGTCTACATATTGGTTTGTTTGGTTTACACTGTGCAACTGTTTTTGTATGGGCAGAACCAAGTTCTCCATTAACGTTGTTCAAACAATGTTTTCAAACTGTCTCCTGAACATTATCAAACTTGTTTCCTTCAGTTAACGTATATTGATTGCTAAAATCACAGTTGGTAAGTTAAAACCAGTCGTACGGCGAGTCTTTAAGTGATATTTCCTTATTTCTACGTACATTCTTGCGTATTATTACAGTTAACGTATTCTGATTGCTAAAATCACTGTTGGTAAGTTAAAACCATTTGTACGGCGAGTCTTTAAGTGATATTTTCGTATTTCCACGTAGATTCTTGCGTATTATTACACAGACGATTCTTTGATCAGAAGCCCGTGGTGTAATAATTATAGTTGAAAGAAATGAACACGGTGACAGGAGTTCAAAACTTGCAAAAGGTTCATTGCATTTCAGATGGCACTAATACGGTTGGGAAAGGTATGAATCTATCTCCAGCTATGTGCAAATGGGAGAGCAGAGTGGTTCTTTAACTTTGGTATAGTTACTGGTCTAGGCGAAAGAAAACTCTGAATTTAAACACCTTAAACTCCGTTCAAAAATTAACCTTGTGTCATATCCTGCATATGCATTGGGGTTTGTAAATACATGTCCCTTCAAAAGAACAGTTTGCCTCACAGTGCAAAGCGCTATATATCCATTGCTGGTTTATGACGATATAATATAACTTTTTTAGAGTTATTTGGGTAAGCATTTGTTCATAGTTTTTCCTTGCATTTTTGCAATTTAGTGTTAAGGCATTCAACACTGTTCTTGAGGGTAAATTCCGCTTGATATTGGCCATTTGTTTGGCGAGTAGTTTAAGCAGGATTAGTTATTTTGCTCATTGATGATTTGAAAGCTGAATCAGAGAATATGTTGGACAAGGTAAGATAACTCGTTATAGAAAGTGGTTCTTTCCAATTTGCCACTTTTGTTTGGCGAGTAGTTTAAGCAGGATTAGTTATTTTGTTCATTGATGATTTGAACGCTTAGTCTGAGAATGTGTAGGACAAGGTAAGATAACTCGTTATAGGAGGTGGTTCTTTCCGATTAATCAATAGCAATGATGAGGCTGCAGCAAAAGAAGAATGTTTTGTAGGGGTTTCTTTTAAATATAGCAAACATTATTTTCCATTGGTTTTTCTGTATGCTGTTTGGTATTCTTAAGAAATGTGTTCTGAGAAAGATTCCTTATGGTGACAGTGACGGAGCTTCCCCAAACATAAGCTTTGTCAAATGTGTCCGCTTCCGGTAACATTATATCTTAGTAATAGTTCTCTAAGCTAACATATATGTTCATACTTACATATGAGTCTATATCATACACAGTGGATTCTGTAAACTCAGGAAGCTGTTTTATTGCGTTTCAAGTCCTAACCCAAGATGTCACAATTTTAATAATGTTTTTTCTGTCTAAGTATGTTTGGTTAGAGTTATGGCTCTCTATCTGATTTTATGAACACGAGGTCCAGAGTTCTTATCTCAAAAGAAAGTGTTCCATGTCTATAAACATGATGATTGATGTTTCTTCTATGTATTGATGGAATTAGACTCATGGTAATATCTCGGTGGTTATTTGCTTATCCTCAATTGACGCTCCTCATCGGAATGAATCGCAGTAGTGTCCTGACTGAACTATTTGATCTTGGCTGTTGACCTTCTGGCGTTCCTCCGTCTCAGCAACTGTTGAAGAACGCAGTTGAACCACCTTTGGAGTCATCTGCCTTACCTCTCCTTCAGCATTCTGTGTCTCCTAGTTTTCTCTGCAATATGCTTATGTGGTTCACATAATAAACCCCGCTCAGGGAATGCTATCCAGTGGAAGAAGGGTATTTGATTGAATATGGCGGTAGCAAGGTCAAAAATTGCATTGTCACGAAGTTTTACATTTGTAATTATGGTAAATATATAACTCATGGATTATGTACATATTTTTGTTAGTATATATATAGATATATATAACTGAATACTTTGATGAATAAAAGATATATATATATATATATATATATATATATATATATATATATATATAAAAGATGTATATATACTAAATATATATAGTATATATAGTATATATATATATATATATATATATATATATAATTGAATACTTTGATGAATAAAAGATATATATATATATATATATATATATATATATATATATATATATAAAAGATGTATATATATTAAATATATATATATATAAAAAAGATATATATATATATATAAAATATATATATATAAAAGATATATATGTATATATATATATAAAAGATATATATATATATATAAGATATATATATAAGATATATATATATATTTATATATATATATATATAAAAGATATATATACATATATATATATATATATATATAGATAAGTTATATATATGTATATATAAAATATATATATATATATAAAAGCTATATATGGATAAAAGATATATATATATATATATATATATATACATATATATATATATATAAAAGATATAAAGGAATAAAAGATATATATATATATAGAGAGAGAGAGAGATAGAGAGAGACAGATATATATATATATATATATATATATATATATATATATATATATATATATATATATATAGAACGAGCCGCAGCTGGCATTGGCCTCCATGTCAATGCAAACAAAACTGAATATATGTGTTACAACCAAACAGGCAACATTGCCACACTAGACGGAGCCTCTCTGAAACTAGTCGACAAATTCACCTACCTAGGAAGTAGCATCTCATCAACCGAAAAAGACATCGACACACGACTGACGAAAGCATGGACAGCTATCGATAGGCTCTCGATCATATGGAAGTCGGACCTAACTGATAAAATGAAACGCAGTTTCTTCCAGGCAGCGGTTGTGTCGATACTGCTATATGGATGCACCACATGGACGCTTACGAAGCGGCTGGAGAGGAGACTGGACGGAAATTACACAAGAATGTTGAGAGCAGTATTAAACAAGACCTGGTGACAGCACCCCACGAGACTCCAACTATACGGACACTTGCCCCCCATCACGAAAACTATACGAAAACTTCGACGAACCAGACACGCAGGACACTGCTGGAGAAGCAAGGACGAGCTCATAAGCGATGTACTCCTGTGGACCCCCACATATGGATGTGCAAGAGTGGGACGACCAGCACGAACATACATACAGCAACTATGTGAGGACACAGGATGTAACCCTGATGACCTGCCGGAGGCGATGAATGATAGGGAGAAATGGCGAGAGAGGGTCAAGGATATCCGCGCTGGCGGCGCGACATGATGATGATGATGATTATGGAGGTATAGTAATTTTAATCTCTCGGAAAATAGAAATGTTTTTTACAAAACTAACGCCTGTCAACCTAAATAATATCTGAGGTTTATTTTATACTAACATTTTGTAAAGCTGTACCAGTTTATTTTACCAATAGCAAATATAATGTGTAAAATATAATACCCAGTGTATTGATAATTCTGTAGAAATTGACAAGTAAAAAAAAGGTATTGAGATCATATTTGAAGAGATCATATTTTACCGATCAATGCGTCTATATTATCATTAAAAAGCAAAAATTGGCAAACAAGTTCCAGATTGTTACTGACTCTCTAACTTGACGAATAAAGATATTTTTAGGTTAATAGAGTATTATTGACACTCCCACCGAACGTTATAATTTAATTCACTAAGTCTGTTTTTTTGTAAAGTTTCAATTGAAATATCAAGAACAGTATAAAACATTCATACTTTTACGTAAACAGTGTATTTCTATTTTAACGATTTCACATAATGTTATGTGTTTTCGAATAAAAAAATTTATTTTTTTAAATTTTGGACTAATCAGTAGACCATAATTTCTATGGAGAATGTCAAAACAAACGTTTGTTTATTCAAAAAGTGAAACAAATAGAGAGGAAATTATCCACAAAAATGATGATAACGTATCATAATATAAAATGGTGATAAAATTTTCGCAGACAGCCACAGGAAAATATACAAAAAACATCGTGCATGCGCACATACAACATCCACACGTATGCACACAGAGTATATAAGCACTTATATGTAAAGTTTAACATAAACAGATACACACACACCTCACATATATATATATATATATATATAATATATATATATATATATTGAGAGATACAGAGACAGAGAATGTGATTGAAAAGTATGAAAGAGAAAGATAAGAGTTAAACAAAATCAGAGATTCTGTTTGCTATCACTTTGATATATATTCATTTTTAAAAAATACATAAAGAATATCAGTAAACACAACAGGTTATTTTCTAACGTGGAGAAAATATTGTTGGTATTTAAGAAAAAATTGAAATTTAACTGGTGAGAGAATTTCTTTTTGAACCTCATCTGTTTATAAAGCAGTAGGGTATACATGTACCGATTAAATATTTTGTAATGATACGGCAAATTGCAAAGCGTTTTATTTTTCTAAAAAACTTTTCCATGGGCAGGATATGCTACAACTTAATTTATAATGCGGACTAGAGCAGCTTTGAATATAGACTTTTCTTTCTCCTAGATTGATTGGTTAATCAAGGCTAAACAACTCAATTTATTTTACAATTTAAACGTACTTGATGTGTGAGAAGTTGAATTCAGTTTTTTTCTCAGAGCCATTAAATTAAGTTCGTGTGTCCTCATAGTGTCATGGTTAAAGTGCTGGACTGCAGAATCGTAGTAGACAAGTTCGAACTCCAGTCACCCTATTACGTTTACTTTCGGATAAATACCCCTTAGGAAATGTATGAACCCCCTTATTGTCCTATCTATTTTTTAAATAGTACCATATGTTCTTCTTGAAGGATTGGTTTTGTATCAAATGACCCACGAAGGTTGATATGCCGTTAAGCAAAGAAATAAAACCAAACCTAAAATTAAGTGAAGCGTAAAGAAAGCCAAACAAGATTCGAAAACTGTTCCTTCAATGATAGACGTCATGGTCAGTTCTTCTCCAAAAAAAACACAGAATGACAGATTGCATATCGGAAGATGATGTTTGGGGAAGAAAAGACGAACTCAGTTATATTCGAAGGTCATTCATACGATATGAAGGACAAGAACCGTCATTAACGATGTGAACTTGGCTCGTATACATAATTTCCGTCAACATTAACCACTTCATTACGAGTATTTCCAAATCTTGCAATACTAATGGTAGTAAAACTTATTGTACTCTATTTCTATCTTTCTCGAACACTTTCTCTCTATATATAAGAAACTTATCAGGAATCTTGAACGGATCTTAATTAAATTGTTTTGAAATATGTGTCTTTATTATTGAATCAAACATGCTTAAATGAAAGACTGCTGCCTTACCACAAACACACACACTCATATGTATAAACCTAATTATATATATATATATATATATATATATATATATATATAATTCATTGTCTCTCTCTGTCTCTGTCTCTGTCTGTCTGTCTGTCTCTCTCGCTATATATATATATATATATGTGTGTGTGTGTGTGTGTGTGTGTGTGTGTGAATCTTTATACCATCCAATGCAAAATCAGCCGATGGTTAGAACGATCCTAATTTCAGATGTTCCTTCTACAATATTCATGTAATTCAAAATCTAAAAGAGTGGTCAATATAAAATGATAATAAATTAAAAGACAGAGCAAATGATTCCATATTAAAGAAAAACCTTTAAAAATTACTCATATATTTTTGAAATAATTTTGTAATAATCTTTATTTCAGCAGATCCTATATTTTCAAAATGTTAGATCTGCATTTTCAGACTACGGAATCTTTGTCTGACAATGTAAATCTAACATTTTAAAAAATATAGGATGAGCTGATATAAATATTTTCAATAGCTACAACACCCATGTGTTGGAGAGGGCGCTACTTCATTCCCTGGATTGCTCCACTTTACCCTTGATCCTGACCTTATAATGCTGAGTGTTAAGCAAGGCAGATTGAAGTACCATTTTTGAATCTTTGCTATGGCACGACTTGGGATTGAACCATTGGCGAACACTGGCTTAATGAGTAGAGTGTTAGCCAATTTCCAGGTCAACCGTGGTTCTATACCTGAACGTGTCACACCAAAGACTCAAAAAATGGTACTTGATGCAGCGTTGCTTAATACCCAGCTTTATAAGCTAAGAATCAATGGTAAAGTGAAGCAATCCGGGGAATGGAGTAGCACCCTCTCCAACACCTTGGTGTTGTAGCTATTGAAGAGGGAGCCTTCGGGTCACCTTTGACTCAGGTCAGCCGACAAGATATATATATATATATATATATATATATATATATATATATATATATATACTGTCCGTCAATTGAAATATTTCATTGTTGAATTAACGCTACATTTCTGTAAAGTTGTGAAAACATAATATAAATGAATTGATGAATAAATAAGGACTTATAGGGAGTGACTGCATCTTTATTTCAAATTTCAAAGATGTGACCGGAAACCCTACAAACTATGCAGGAATCACGAGATATGGTTTCGGACCATTAGATAAATGTTATTAATTAACTGTCGCAGAAAAACCTTAGCCAAAATTCATCCAATGAAGACTTCGAGGCTAGCAGAATTGTCCTTTTTTCGTTTACAGTATGGTAGGAACAGCGAAGAGATTCGCATCATTAGTTTTTGCAGTTATTAATATCTTGGAGGTAAGTATGGGAAAACCGGGACCAGTCTGAGAACCAGTGAGACCTTTGAAGGCAGAGCATTATTTGCATTCCCTTACGTCTTGATCAGAGTCAATTCATTGTTCCTTAACACTTGAATTACAAAGTCAACACCAACGTTTATTAAAAGTTGGAAAACTAGAATATTGGTTGTATATTAATTTACAAAGCTCTTTGCTTCGATGTGGCACAAGGCCGAATGAATAGTGCGCCCAATGAGACTCGGAATCACTTGTGTAGGTTTGCTAGTCTAGCTTGCTAACCGTTACACCACCAGAGGTGCCCAGAATATTGGTTGTATAACAGAATATAAAGTTTACACAGTAAAATGCTGTGTTAAATAACAATAGCATTTTATAAATGATACATATAAAAGTAAAACACACACACACACACACACACACACACACATATATATATATATATATATATATATATATGGGGGTTGTATGTGTGTGCTTCACTAAAATTCCTATAAAGGACTACAAAGGGGATAAGCCACCGCTACCCAAAGTATGTGACACAAGGGTCAATTCTTTAAGTGGAGCAGCTTTTATGTATTCAGATTCTCTTTTAAGGCTACATAACTTCTTTCTCTCTACAAGGAATCAAAAAATGGTACTTGTTGCAGCGTTGCTTAATACTCAGCTTTATAAGATAAGAATCAATGGTAAAGTGAAGCAATCCAGGGAATGGAGTAGCACCCTCTCCAACACCTTGGTGTTGTAGCTATTGAAAAGGGAGCCTTCGGGTCGCCTTTGACTCAGGTGGAAATAGGAGAACAATTAGATTGATGTTTTTCTAAAAGCATTACTTTGAAGTGAATGGAAAACAACCTCGTTTATTATGTGAATTCATGTTGCCAATTCCATTATCTTTGCTGACCGCCATTAAGCAAAGCATATGACAGGTATGTGTACGTAATGTGGTGAGAAGACGGAGCAATTAATCTTATAATAAGCGAATGCAGCCAAGTAGTACAAAATAAATATAATTCTTGGTACGAATGGTTGTGTAATGTAATCCACAACGAATTATGCAAGAGTTGAAAACATTGACCATGTCGATAAATGTTATATGTTCGAACATTTGAAATGCAAACGGATTATTGTTATATTGTCATCTACATGTTCATGCAGCATCATAACGACACAATAATAAAGACAGACGCACGCAGAAAGACGCAGGAAGACTTCTTTAACAATTATATTTACCTCTCACTTTATTGCAAGGGTTCGAAAGTGTTGTGTGGGGTTTTACTGTGAGAGGGAGCTGGAGAAACATAAACTGTAATATTTTGACCCCACTGTTATGACCGTCACGTTGTGTCTTTCTTTTTCTCTTGATGCTCAACCGGAGGCCTAGGGGCTCACTCTGCTGTATGATGGCTTTCTTTATTGCATCTTATCAACATCTTCTCTGGACCCCAAACTTTATCGGGGTTTCCGAGGGCCCCCTCGGCCGGGTGTGGCTTTCCCTACCACACCTCGACTCCAACTGTCTGGAACTCTCCTGGCAACTGCACTGGCTCGTCGAACTCAACTGAATTATATAATCATTCGACGCCCACTCGATCTTTGAAATCGAATGTTTAATCGTCATCAAGCGGAAATAATTGATATGCAGTTTAGAGGTCATTCTCTTCCGGTGCGTCAGTCTATGAGAGTATCATGGGATATTTTACCTCGTCCCATTTCATCAGCCAATTTCCGCCCACGCGATTTCCTCTCATAACTGCCATTAGAATGTATCACTTCCTTCCGGTGCATCACCTTGAATGGCATTTTTGGTCAGGTCAAAAGGTCAAAACACATTACTCAGTCCCAAGAAATATATGAAGGTTCGTATAAGTCAAAAGTAGAAAAGAAAAAAAACAAACTTTTCATTTACTTGATATGACCGTGCTAGTTTTTGACAAATCAGTAGGGTCTGTAGAATACACCGACTGCTGTTCTACAGAAGAGTAGGACCGCCTCCAACGATAGTCCTGGATATGAGACTAAACAATCTGATGGTGAGATTACAGTAATGCTGGAGATTTGGGGAATGCGGAGTACCCCTTCATTGCCATCGCTTCCATGTCCAATATGCCCGGTAGTTTTAGCACCTTATTGGGCCCTATTTATGGGTCAAATAGAACTAAATTGCGTACTTGCGCTAAACTGAATTGCTTGACTAGAATTGTTTTGATATTGAATCTGTATACACTAAACTGAATTGTTCGACATACATACGTTTGAATAAACTGAATAACTTGAAGTAGAAATATTTTTGACAATTAAACTATTTTTGACAATTAGAACTAAAATGTTTACAGATGCAAAAATGCATTGTGGGAAATAGAACTGTTTGACTTTCAAACTGCATCCTTATGCTAAAATGAATTGTTTGAAATGGAACTGTTTATGTATGCTAACCTGATTTATTTTAAATGGAATTGTTTTTGACCTTGAAACTGAACTTATGCTATATTGATTTGTTTAGAATATAACCATTTTGACAGTAACTGTGTGTAAACAAATGTATTCTAATGCTAAACTGAATTGTTTCGAAATAGAACTGTTTGACTAAACTGAATCGCTTGAAATAGAAATGGTTTTTTTTGACAATTAAATTGTGTACTTATGCTAAACTGAAATCTTTGAAATAAATCTGTTTAAATGGGTAGAAATGGATTGGGCATTAAATAACTTACAAAGGTTGATATTCTATAAAGAACAAACAAACGTTCTAACTGACAGTATAGTCAAAATTCTACAAAAATTGATAAATTCTTGGATTTTGTTAGAAACCTGACAAAGCTGTCGAACATGAAGGTGACGGTGATACTATTTGTATATGTTGTCGTCGGAATGGTCACAGAAAGTCTGCGGGAACTGAAAATCTTTGGAAAAATCAAAACCATCTGACCAAAATAATTTTGATATCAATTAGGATACTTAAAAGATTTCGATCAACTTAATGTCATTGAAAAACTACTCGTTTAACAAGTGGGAATAATAATAATAATAATAATAATAATAATAAGAAGAAGAAGAAGAAGAAGAAGAATATGCACCTGTCCTAGAAAATGACACATAAACTCCTATGGAACTTTAACATACACACAGAAGACTAGACCTTATAATAATCAACCAAAAAAATAGGGAACTTGCAAAATTGTCGACTTTGCTGTCCCGGCTCACCACAGAATAAAACTGAAAGAATGTGAAAAGAAGGATAAGTACCTCGACCTTGCTAGAAAATTTTAAAAAAAGGCAGGAAACATGAAAATGACGATTGAAGCAAATCTGACTGGTGCTTTTGGCACAATAACAAAAGGATTATTAAAAGTTGCCGTACGAGTAGTGACTATCCAAATGACAGCATTAGTGAGAACGGCCAGAATATTGAGAAGAGTCTTGGAGACTTGAGGCGACTTGCTGTTACTCAAACTCCAGTGAAAAACCATCAGCTAATTCTGATGTGAAAAACTCTAAAGGAGAAAAAATAGTAATAATAAAGTATCGAAGAAAGAAACAATTTAAACCATCCTACTATTTCCGTAGGCTGTGCGATTCCATTTAATACAACAAAATTTAAAAAAAAGAAAGAAAAAACTGTGTATTCGGTACAGCGAGGTTAACTTGCACCCTCTTTTGACTCTACTCGTCGAATAATGAAGTGAGCATTTATATGCACACATTTATAGCTGTTGGTGACCTTAGTTGAGGGCAACCCGAAGGCTCCAATTTCAATAGCTACTACATGGATGTGTAAGGGAGGGCGCTACTCCTTTCCCTGAATTGCTCAACTTTACCTTTGATAATACCTTATATTGCTGAGAGTTAATCAAGGAGGTATAGAGTGCCATTTTTAAAGTCTTTGGTATGACGCGACCTAGGATTGAACCCAGGTCTTCCGGACCATTGGTGAACACTCTACTCACAGGACCAATTAATTTTTATATAAAAAAGTTATTGACTTCAGAATACAACCGATTTTCCTAAGGAAGCTGAGTTTATTCATTCATTTAGACATTTTATATGCCAACATGACTGTAATTTTGTGGAATTATACGACTGGATTTTCTTTTTTGTTGTATAATTATCTTGAAGATGAAAAACCCAGTGATTTAACAAGCTTACACAAAACAATGACTGAACATCTATAAATTCGACAGGACCCTTCAACCTTTTCCCTGTGATTTTGTGACAGCATTTGTATTGCAATTCGTTAAACTGTTAAAAGTTAATCGATGCACAATCTACGGATACAAATTAATGGTGAACCATGTGTACTTTCTTTTCGTGGTGCCACACATCAGTACGTTCGAACATATATATATATATATATATATATATATATATATATTCTTTCTAATATATTTCTCATCGGTAAATTTTTAAAAAAAATTAAAAAACGATGAATTTACTGGTAATAATTTTACCAAAAAATGAATTTACCACACGATCAATTTGCCACACAATTAATTTTGCAAACTTCAATTTTTTAGGTTAAAGAAAATCTTCAGTCATCTAATTTTTTCTCAATTAAGCATACTGAAAGAAAAAAAAATAATTATACCTAATGACTTCACCTTTCTCTTTCTTTCTCTCTCTCTCTCTCTCTCTCTCTCTCTCTCTCTCTCTCTCTCTCTCTCTTTATATATATATATATATAACTGTTACCGGCTTAAAAGGGAGAGCATAGTAACCACAAATTTGAGGAATCTACCGTACGAATTTAAAGCGTTGGATAATATTTTTTAGGCGGATCTGATAATAAAATAATGGGGCTCCAGGTTGCATCAGATTCTCTGAACTATAAATCAAATATTTTGGATAAAAAGTTTTTTTTTCTTCTTGATTGATTGTTCTGCCAAGTGTAGAAAGCACAATCTGATCTCTTATTTTTCTTGGGCTTGCACCCATACGGTATCCTAGTCATAACAATTTGATCATAGGAAAGTGAAATACTCACCCTATCAAAATGAAGTATCTGAGGTCAGTGTAGATGATTTTATGTATCTGAGTGTGATGAACAATTGTTATAAGGTAGTCTTCCTTATTTTCGCTCGTCATATTTTCGAAAACCTCTGCACTTAACATTTATATTTTTTTGTTTTTTACTAACGTTTGCCGTCTTATTTTTTGCAATGTTATAAACTTAAAAAATAGTAAATAAAATGTGTCGACTAGATGTCTCGAGGGAAATAAATAATCTTACAAAATTCTATTTATCACAGAAAGACCGAAAGACAAACACTAATATACAAATAGATTTGAGAGTACACACACAAACGCACTCAGACACTCATATATATGTGTCCATATGAGTGCAAGCTTATGTAAGACACACACACACACACACACACACACACACACATATATATATATATATATATATATATATATATATATATATATATATATATCACGTACGCATGAATAAATATTCATTTATGCAAATATTGCAAGAGAGACACAGAGAGCCTGAGAGACACAAAGAGAGTGGTGGAGTGTGTCTATGTGCAAGTATAAAAGCATGAGTATATACAAATACAAGAAACACGCAAGAATTCTAATATATATATATATATATATATATATATATATATATAACCGGAATTGTTTGAGTGTTCGTCAATAGCCCGGTAGACATAAGTTCAATCCCAGGTCGCCATACCAAAGAGTCAAAAATGGTATCTGATACTCCCTTGCCTAACACTCAGGATTATAAGGTATAGATCAAGGGTAAGTGGAGCAATCCATATAAAGGAGTTGCACCCTCTCCTACTCCTCGGTGTTGAGGCTATTGAAAAAGAAGCCTTCAATTCACCTTCGACTACGGTAGACAAAATTAATATATATATATATATATATATATATATATATACAGAAACAATGTATATGCATATATGATAGCATAAGTATGCTGGAGTTATTCTAGAGTTTCTGTATATATATATATATATATATATATATATATATATATGTGTGTGTGTGTGTGTGTGTGTGTGTGTGTGTGTGTTTAATTTATTTAGAATTTGGCAAACTATCCAGCCCAAATACAGATCCCACAAAATTCACAAGAGTGTGACCCATGACGTAGTAGCTAAGGTACTTGTCTACAACGTCGAAGAAAACGAGTTCCGACTCATGTGCTATTACATTTACTTTCAGACTAATGCCTTTTGCTGTTAATCCCTTTTTATCTGTCCAGGAATCGGTTAAATAGCAGTCTATTATTTTTCTACGAGGACGTCTTCCGGATTAATTAACTCAAGAAAGTTAATATGGCATTAAACAAAGAAACCAAAGAAAATCCTCAAAAATTCTCACGTCGTTTCTTTAGCTGACAAGGAAAGTTAAGTTTTAACTCTACCGTGCTCTCTCTGTCTCTCTCTGTCTATCTATCTATCTATCTATCTATCTCTAAAACTGTTGGATTAAATTATTCAGCACTGCTTCAGAAAAGGCAGCATTTACGTGCCACAGTCACTCACGTTCTTGAGGTTCGTTGTCTTTTCTCTCAATTTAAAACAGTGTTTTTTTTTTCACTCGTTTAGCTTTTTCCCGCTTGTTTTTCATCATTATTATCGAGTTTCCATTACTCATTGGGGGTGAGTTCCATCACTATTTATTTGTTAGGTTGGGGTCCTTGTTGAGTAATGGCTAAAATGCTTGACAGCGACCTCGACGTGAGAAAGTTTGAAATACTGTCGCCCAATTACTCTTCCCTTTTCGACTAATACCCTTGGGAATGATATGAACCTTCTAAACCCCACATCTGTGCTTCAAATAGTAACGCCGTTGTTCTTTTATAAGGATTGTTTTAGTATTAAATTAACCACGCAGGCTTATATACTTTTAAAAAAGAAGCCTATATAAATGTATGAGCTAGTAACAGTACTGTTTTGATATCTTCCGAATTTTCTTATAAATCTCTCACTTCCAATCATCAGTAAATATAGTTCACAGCTAATTGATCAATAAAAATGGGTCCGATGTAAATTTTCTTTTTTAAATAGAGGAATTATAGTTTAAATTGAATTACTATAAACAGAACATCCGGCAACCGCTTGCGCACGACATATGGAACCACTGGACAGCATTTTCGACCTTATTAAGTCTCATCAACTGTGTATATCGTGATCTCCCCCACTGGGGGTCGAACCAGTTACCACTGATTGCAGAGCCGAAACTCGCACACAATATAACTAGGGCTTAATCACAGGAACTGTTGCGGTGAAGACGTTCAAGATGTAATGTTTTTCTTCGATTGAAATAGACGCAGTGACGTGAGTTCAAATCCAGGACGAGATTACTAGTATTTCACATAACGATAATAACCTAAGAAAAAGTCACGCATTCAAATTATGATTAGCTGTGGGTAAGCAGTTGAAGATGACTGGGATCATTAGTCTTTGTGTAGCATACTATCTAGGAAATGTAAAAGTCTGAATTCAAGCCTGTTAAATTCTGCTTGAAAGTTGATTGTATGTCAAATCCTTCTCGTGCGGGGAAGTTGGTAAATTCATATCGTGGTATGTGTGACTATCGATCTAACAAAAGGTTTTTCGAAAAGGGTCATACATTAAGTTATAAAGTGGCTGAGGACAATGAATGACAGAAAATCGAGAGCTGCCTAATGAGAAGAGTGTTCGCCCATGGTTCAGGAGACCGGGGTTCAATCCCAAGTCTTGTCATACCAGGACACAAAAATAATACTTGATTCCGCCTTGTATAATACTCAGCACTATAAGGTAAGGATCAAGATTAAAGTGGAGCAATCCAGGGAATGGGGTACTGCTCTCCTCTACACTTGGATGCTGCGTGCAATCCTCAACAAGTCCTGGCAGCAACACCCCACAAGACACCAACTGTACGGCCGCCTGCCCCCTATCACGAAAACTATTCAAGTTAGGCGAACCAGACATGCAGGACATTGCTGGAGAAGCGGAGATGAACTCATAAGAGATGTACTCTTATGGATCCCCACACACGGCCGCGCAAAAGCAGGACGACCAGCACGAACGTACATTCAGCAGCTATGTGAGGATACAGGTTGTTGTCCTGAAGACCTGCCTAGGGCGATGAACGATAGGGAGGAGTGGCGAAAGAGGGTCAGGGATATCCGTGCTGCCAGCACGATATGATGATGATGATGACACTTGGATGTACTATCTATTGAAAAGGGAGCCTTCGGGTCGCCCTCGACAAAGGTTGCCAAATTTACTTACAATTTTTTGAATTATTAATTGATTCAAAAATATAATTTGACAATTTCCTGACGTGAGATCGGTCTAGAGGGAGATTGTAAAATAAAGTGTGAGGCGTTTTTTCTCTGACCATGTGTCTGACTTAAAATTTTTTTTTTTCTGATGTGATCCTGTCGTTATCTCTTCAAACCATCTTTGCCTCTAGCAACATAACACTTTACATTAATTGGCCTAGTGGGTAGAGTGTTCGCCAATGGTCCAGGAGACCTGGGTTCAATCCAAGGTCGTGTCATACCAAAGACTTTAAAAATGGTACTTGATACCTCCTTGCTTGACACTCAGCAATATTAGGTACGTATCAAGGGTAAAGTGGAGCAATCCAGGGAAAGGAGTAGCGCCCTCCCCTACACCTCGTTGTGGCAGCTATTGAAAAGGGAGCTTTCTGGTTGCCCTCGACTTCAGTCGCCAACTTTACTTACAATATAACCATCTTATTCTGGCTCACGGTGTCTGTGTCTAAAATGGCCTGGTATTTTATGAGTAATAATTTCTGAAGGTTTTTTTTTTCTCAGCTTCTATAAATTGTTCACAATTCTGTAATTGTAAAATCGTTAATACACCATTTTGCTAAAATATTTACGAAAAAAATTGCTGTTTATTTCGGAGTTTTAAAAGTAAAAGCGAAATAATCATCTTAGAGAAACTATACACATTCATTTGCTTATTTCTCATTATTCTAAAAGTTCAACATGTCCAAAATGTTTTCGATTTTATGAAATTAAATCAATAGCAAAAAACATGAATCTCCCCTGATCATTGAAGAAATGAAACTGGGACTTATGCTACATAAGTGGTGCCTTCAATAAGGTTCCAGACTTTTTTATAGAGACATTAAAAATTGTCGTAGACTCTTGAAAATTCACTATGTTATTGCTATACATCTTATGAGGTGATAGACCAATTTTTATGATTTCAGGTTCAAATAACAGCTTCAGCAGGAGTTGGAATTCACCATACTAAAGCCTGATAGTCACAGCTGGTGAATTGCAAAAATGCAATCTGGACGTGAGGACACTTTAGAAGAACGAAATGCAATAACATTGAGTT
Source organism: Sepioteuthis lessoniana (assembly GCA_963585895.1). Taxonomy (NCBI): domain Eukaryota; kingdom Metazoa; phylum Mollusca; class Cephalopoda; order Myopsida; family Loliginidae; genus Sepioteuthis; species Sepioteuthis lessoniana. Next base: position 62,942,502 of record OY757928.1, read on the forward strand.
TTAAACTTGGAAAATGCCATAGAAACGTATGGAATGCTTCAGACTGCTTTACGACCATCTTGCATGAATCGAGCATCAGTTTTTGAGTGGCAGAAGAGATTCAAGACAGAATTAAAACATCAAACCCTGAATTCATGTAAAGGGATAGTAATAAATCAAAAGCTATCCCTTTGCACAACAGATAAAATCAAAAAAGAACTAAAAAAATCATGGAGTTAAAGAAATGAAAAGAATATTGATTAGAAGAAATGACCAGACCATTTTAGCTAACACATACACTACCACTTTCAATGCTTCCAAAATGCCAGAAAGACTTAATAGGATATTACAAGGAAAGAGTTGACCTCTATACCCCCAATCTTTTAAGATGCTCTAAATGTCAGAAATTTGGTCACTTTGAGGACATTTGCTCAGGACAACATTTATACCCAAATGTAGACACAAAGACCCCAATCACCCATCAAATGAATACCAGGAACTAATTTACAAATTGTGGAGGAGATTACTCTGCATGTTCCAAAAATGTGAAAAATGGAGAACAGAAAAGGAAATCCTCTCAATTAAATATACCAAAAATGTTTTCTTCACTGAAGTATGCAAGTTTGTTCTAACTCAATCATATATAGGAATTGCAAAAAACAACTCTAAACAATATTACACATGAAAACATATTACTTAACCAAACACAAAAAACAAGAAGAATTAACATCATTAATCCATAAACTGAAAGACTTACTAAAATCATCTAAACAAATCATAATAGGCTCCACTACAAAACCAAATTCCAAATAAATCAGGTACCACATGAAGACAGCTGACAGTAACCCCAAGCC
>OY757928.1:62948534-63081034 GCA_963585895.1 Sepioteuthis lessoniana
ACTAATTAAATGTGTCGTGAAAAGATGAAAGAAATGAATTGCCATAAAGAGGGTTTGCGTAAGTGCAAACAAATTATTACTTGAGGACTACATTAAAAAAAAAGAAAAGAAATTATAATTACACCAGCCAATAACGGCAATGGTAATATGAGGTAAAAAGTGGACATATGAAAGAAAGAAATCGAAGAATAACAACTGTATGGATACATCAAGCAACAAATGGGCGAGATTGCACACGAGAAGACCTGGACTTAGATTAAAAAAGAAAATTACATGAGGGAAACTAGATCTATTTTTCTAGCAGCACAAAATAATGTTATTAATATTTGATACACCACGGAATAGCAAGTGTATTTTACGGTGAGAAAAAGTCAACGGTTAATCATATAGAAAACCAATGCACTACCTTAGCATAAAAGAGGTCAAAACTAGGTATGAATGGGTGGGAAAGGTGATCCAATAGGAATCGTGCAAGAATCAGAACTTTTACTATACAAACAATTTTTTTATGCACGAATCAGAATCCATCCAAAAAATTCTCTGTGAAACAAAAATGTCACCGAATTATTGTCAGAAGACGAAAGTTAGTCTTGGTTAAAAGTAAATACTGATCTAGAAAATTCAGGAAAACTAGAAAATAGAGTAAAAATAAAGAAAGCGAAAATCTAGACAAATATATGGACTTTACTAGAGAACTGAAAAAAAAAGAGAGAAACATGAAAGTGACGATAATACCAATTGAATTTGGTGCGCTTACAATTGCCCTCAGAAAAGACGACGAGAACAAAAAATACTTACTTTCACCCACCCACCAAGAAATGGACACAAACTTCCACAAGTGTGAAAAGTTTGCGAGGAGTGAAATAATAATAATAATAATAATAATAATAATAATAATAATAACAATAATAAGTGAATGCAGCAAATTGGCACGGAAAGAGAATAACAATAACGACTGGGTGAACAAGGTGATCCACTGGGAGTTGTGCAATAAATTTAAATTTGACCATAGGAACAACTGGTATATGCACAACCCAGCATCGCTCTTGGAGAATGAGGCACATAAACTCCGATGGGATTTTGGCATACTAACGGAACACCTAATCTCAGCCAGACGACCAGAACTTATAATAATCAGAACAAAAAAAAAAACAAAAAAAAAACAGAGAAATTGCAAAATTGTGGACTTTGCTGTACTGGCTGTCCACAGAATAAAACATTAAAAAAAAAAAAACGAAAAGAAGGATTATTACCTGGAGCTTGCTAGGGAATTGAAAAAATGTGAAGCATGAAAGTTACAATTATACCAATTGTCATTGGTGCTTTTGGTACAGTCACCAAAGGATTATTAAAGGGACGAGAGGACTCAGAAATAAAGAGGACGAGTGGAGACCACCCAAATTACTATATCATTGAGAACGGCCAGAATACAGAGAAGAAACCTGGAAACTTGAGGGGACTTACTGTTACTTAAACCCTAGTGAAAGACCATCGACTAACGATGATATGAAAAACTTTCAAGGAATAAATAATAATAACATGCTCAAACCAGCATCTGTTCTAGAAAATTACACACATACCCTCCTATGGGACTTAGACATACGCACGGATCACCTAATCTCAACCAGAGGACCAGACCTTATAATAACCATGAAAAAAAGAGAATTTGCAAAATTGTCGGCTTTGCTGTCCCGGCTGACCGCAGAGTAAAACTGAAAGCTCGTGAAAAGAAGGATAAATATCTCGACCTTGCTAGAGAATTGAAAAAAAAACAAAAACTATGGAACATAAAGTAGACAATTGGGATTGCTGTTTGACTATTAAAGGGACTGGAGAACTTGGAAGTTGGCAGCAGAGTGGAGACCATTCAAATGACAGTATTATTGAGAACGGCCAGAATACTGAGAAGTGTCCTGGAGACTTCAGGAGACTTGCTGTCATTCAACCTCCACGGAAAGATTATCAGCTAACGCTGATCTAAAAAACTCTTAAGGAATAACCTGTCCCAGTGGACCACAGAATAAACCTGAAAGAATGTGTAAAGAAGGACAAGTACCTTGACCTTGCTAGGGAATTGAAAAACCTATGGAACATGAAGGTGACTATTATACCAATTGTAATTGGTGCGTTTGAAACAGTAACTAAAGGATTACTAAAGGGACTAGAGGACTTGGAAGTTGGCGGACGAGTGGAGACCATCCAATCTACTACATTATTGAAAATAACCAAAATACTGAGAAGAGTTCTGGAGACTTGATGAGACTTGCTGTCACTTACACTACAGTGAAAAACCATCAGCGAAACCTATCACCTCTCCTAGAAAATGACACACACAAACTCCTATAGGACTTTGACAGACAAACGGATCACCTAATCTCGGCCAGAAGACCAGATCTTATAATAATCAACAAAAAAAAAAAAAAACGAAGAAAACCTGCAAAATTGTCGACTTTGCTGTACCGGCTGACTACAGAATGAAGCTGAAAGAATGTGAAAAGAGAGATAAGTACCTCGACCTTGCTAGAGATTTGAATAATATCTTTGGAACATGAAGGTTTCAGTTATAACAATTGTGATTGGTGCTTTTGGCACGTTTACTAGAGGATTATTAAAGGGCCTGGAAGATTTGGAAGTTGGCGGCCGAGGGGAGACCATCCAAACAACAGCGTTATTGAAAACGGCCAGAATACTAAGAAGAGTCCTGGAGACATGAGGAGACTTGCTGTCACTCAATCTCCAGTGAAAGACCATCAGCTTACGCTGATGTGAAAAACTCTAATGAGGAAAAAAAAAATATATATCGATATTTCAAGCAACAACTGGTGAAATCTCACACGAAAAGAGCTGGATATAGCGAAGAAAGAGAAACGTTAGGAGAGTAATTGGTTCTCTTTAAAGAGCTGCATAAACCAGCGTCATAAACATTAATTATGTTCAAATGAAAATAGATAATACGCAACAGAATATAAAATGTAGGTTATGGAGTGATAGGGACGAAACGATCAATCACAAGATAAACAAATACAGCAAATTAGCGCAGAGGGAGTGTAAAACTAGACACAACTGGATAGGAAAGGTGATCTACAGAGAAACGTGAATGAAAGTGAAAATTGACAATACTACCAAATGGTATATGCACAAACCATATTCCGTGCAGGACAATGTGACGTATGAAATTCTCCAAGATTTTGTGATACTTATATACAATCTACAGCGGTCGCATCGATACTGCTATATGGATGCACTACATGGACTCTAACAAAACGGCTCGAGAAGAAGCTACACGGCAATTACACAAGAATGCCGCGAGCAATCTTGAACAAGTCCTGGCGGCAACAACCCACAAGACACCAACTGTACGGCAACTTGCCTCCTATCACAAAGACTATTCAAGTTAGACAAACCAGACATGAAGGACATTGCTGGAGAAGCAGGGACGAACTCATAAGTGATGTACTCTTATGGACCCCCACACATGGCCGAGCAAAGGCAGGACGACCAGCACGAACATACATTCAGCAACTATGAGAGGTTACGGGATGTAGATTAGTAGACCTGCCGGAGGCGATGAACGATAGGGAAAAGTGGCGTGAGAGGGTCAGGGATATCCATGCTACCAGCACGACATGATGATGATGATGATATACAACCTAATCCCGACTGGAAGAGCAGAACAAGTGATCATCATCATCATCTTGTCGTGCCATCAGCACGGATATCTCTGACCCCCTCTCGCCACTCCTACCTCTCGTTCATTGCTTCGGGAAGGTCTTCAGAACTACACCCCGGATCAACATAGAAGTGCTGTATGTAGGTTCGATCTGGTTGCCCTGCCTTTGTTTATCCGTGTGAATGGGTCCACAGGAGTACATCACTTATCAGCTTGTCCTTACTTCTTCAGCATTGTCCTGCGAGTCTGGTTCGTCTAATTTTGATAGTTTTCGTGATAGGTGGTACGTGGCCGTATAGCTGCTACTTTGTGGAGTGTTGCCTTCAGGATTTGTTAAATATTGCTCGCAGCATTCTTGTGTAGTTGCCGTCAAGCCTTTTCTCCATCCGTTTAGTTAGCGTCCATGTAGTGCATCCATATAGCAGTATCGACACGTCCGCTGCTTGGAAGAAACCGCGCTTCATTTTATCGGGAGAACGAGTGATAATTAACAAAAAAAAACCGTGAGGATATGTCGTATGGCTGACTCTGCTGTGCCGGGCTACAGAGATAAAAGATGAAGCAAAAAGAAATGAGAGATAATTACTTTGACCTTGCTAGATATCTATGAAAGCTCTGAAAAATTAGAGTAAGGGTGATGCCAATTATAAGTGGTGCACTTGGAACGGTCTTCAAATACTTGTTAAAAGGATTGGACATGTTGGAAATCCGAAGACAATCGAGACCATCCAAACTATAGCAGAGTTAAGATCGTGAAGAATAGCGAGAAAAGTCCTTAATAACCGAGGAGACGTACTGTCGCTCAAACTCTAGGGAAAGACCATCAGATAACATTAGTGGGAAAAACTCGCAATGAATGAAATAATAATAATAACAATAATAATAATAATAATAATAATAGTAAGAGGAAAAAGCTCAGCTGAGGTGAAAATCCAGAGAGGGATCTTTCAAGGAGATGCGATGTTACTATTACTATTTGTAATTGCGATGATGCCACTCAATCACATACTTAGGAAATGCATAGGTGGATAAGAACATGATAAATCACAAGGAAAAATCAACCACATGATAAATATGGACAACATCAAATTGTAGGGCAAAGATGAGAAAGATTTTAAAATCCTAATTCAGGCAGTAAAATTATATAGATAAGATATTGGGATGCTATTTACCATAGAAAATGTGAGCTGCTAATACTGAAAAGCGGAAAACAACATAATTCAGAAGGAATAGAACTACCAGACCAAGACAAAATCAGAACGTTTGGAGAACAGAAACCCTACAAATACCTGGTAATTTTTGAAGAGGACGCCATTACACATGCGGGGATGAAAAGAAAAAAAATTAAATACCGCAGGAGAACAAGAATACTATATAAAACCAAACTGTATTGTAGAAATCTCATCGTCACTCTCCTAAGATACTCGGGACAATTGAATGAACACCACTAGGAGCATCAGTCTGGCGACTTAGACACTTTTACTCTAGTAAGAGAAAAGGAAAGAAAGAAAAACGAGAAAGAAGAAAAGAAGGACTGTTAAGAGATATTTTTGTTTGATATTTCCTGTTGGCTTAATATTGCCGATATTTTAAAAAGAAAAGAGAAAAGAGAAAAGAACTGTTTCTTAAATCTCATCATTATTTGTTTGATCGTCTCATATTGAAACTTTGTTATATTTTAAATGCACCCTCGTGTTGAAATCTTTTGGTTGTGTTATTTCCTCTGTCGATTTGACTTCTTGTACATGTATCTTGTCTTCGCCTCGTACCGCTTTCCTTAATTCTCAATAAACGTCTTAATGCCTCCTTAAAAACATTACACGAGAATTTTGGAAATCTGTCTACAGCTTATATTAGTGGACGAGAGAATAACTCCAATAAATTGACCTGCAAACAAGAAAGCTTACGACGATGCATAAGGCCTTACGTCTCAGAGATGACGTAAACTGAGTGCATGTGTCAAGAAAAGAAGTAGGGAAAGGGTTTGCAAGATTTGAAGATAGCGTTGATGCATCGTAACAATACCTAGAAGACTACATAAAAAGTACGGAGGAAGACTGTTTACAGTTACCTGAAATAATACAGACAACAAAATCATCAACGGAACGAAAATAATCAGAGAACAAGAATGGGAGGAAAAACAACCGTATGGTCCATTCAAGCTAGAAATTGACGAAATCTCACACGAGAACACTTGCAGATGTCTAAGAAAAAAGGGATCCTTTAGAGGTGCCCGTGGTGTAATGGTTATCGTCGCAGGATATGAACACGGCGACACGAATTCAAATCCTGGACCTGACCGATTGCATTTCACATAGCACTAATACCCTTGGGAAAGGTATGAATCCAATTATTCTCCCTCAAACTATGGGTAAATAGTAGGGCAGACTAGGTTCTTCAGCCGTGATGAGGCAACTAGTCTGGGAGAAGGAAAACTCTGAATTCAAAACCTGGTAAACTCCGCTTAAAAATTGACCTTGTGTCATATCCTGCCCGGGCGGAGGGGTTGGTAAATATCATCCTTTTTAGAGAAACTGAATCTCTTCCGATAAAAGCATAAAACAACGCCATAAGGAGTATGTCAAAGCAAGAATAGACAAAGCGTAACAAATAAGCAGATGTAGACTAGGTGATGAAAGAGACGAAACGATCAATCATATAATAAGCTAATGCAATAAATTAGAGCAAAGAGAGTATAAAATTAAACAGGACTGGATCAACAATATGATTCATTGGGAAGATTGCAAGACGTTGAAATCCAAACATAAAAAAAGAGTATAAGGTCAATCCGTCCTGAAGAATGAGAAGCACAGACTTCTCTTTGATTTTGAGATATAAACAGATCATCTAAGCTTTGCCAGACGACCACACTTAGTGATAGTCAACAAAAAATGAGAACCTGCTGCATTGTAAAGTTTGTCATTTAAGCGGATCATAAGGTAAAACTGAAGTAAGGTGATAAGAGAGATGAATGCCTGTACCTTGCAAGAGAATTGAAAAAACTATAAAACATGAAGTTGCCGGTGATATCAATTGGGAATAGTGTCCTCGGTACAGTCACTAAAGGATTGGTACTCGGACTGGAGGATTTGGAAATAAAAGGCTGTGCGGAGAACATCCAAACTTCATTATTGTTCAGACCGGCCAGAATAGTGAGAAGAGTCCTGGCAACTTGAGGAAACTTGCCCTAACTCACACTCCAGGGGAAAAACATCTGCTGACGCTAAAGTTAAATCTCTCAAATGAGTAATAAGAGATAATAATATCTTATAAACGATTATAGAATAAAATAAATATTCTTAAAGTAAATAATTTACACATAGTTAAATGATTTTTAGGACCAATAATAAAAAAAAAAGAGTCTAGCACATAGACGAGGCTCGAATCGGTACTATTAAACCATTTCACCGTCGACTGATTATAACGGTGACATAGTGAGATCTCTACAGTTTATAGAACACCCGAATGAGGTCTTCAGCACAGGATGCTGTTTAGTTTTATGTTCTGAAATCAGTATGATTTGAAATACTTATTGGATTGTGTCCGGAGAATAAAAAATGTAATTTTAGCCAAATTATCAGAAAACTGTCATGTCATATTTTAGCATTAGTTCGTTCAATTCCTTTACTCGTCAGTCTAATTCTCCTTATCTATAGCTCCAGATGAATATCATTCCAAGTTTTTGCTAGATTGGAATGTAGATACATATTAGCACACACGCCGGAACACATCAATATATAAGGAACGATATATATATATATATATATATATATATATATATATATATATATATATATGTACGTACATACATACATATATACTTACATAGATAAATACATACCAACATACAACCTAACGTACATGTGTAAATTGATAGATCGATCGATCGACAGATAGATACATACATACATACATACATACATACTTACGTGCACACATACATGCATGTTTAAGTGAGCAGATAGATAGATAGATAGATAGATAGATAGAATTAAATATTAATTATGCTATATTATCATTCATTAATAATGAAATATAATTTATATATCAAGTTTTTCTCTCTCTCAATATATATATATATATATATATATATATATATGTGTGTGTGTGTGTGTGTGTGTGTGTGTGTGTGTGTGTGTGTGTATGTGTGTGTGTAAGCAATGCTCTTTCATATTGCTTAGTGTATATAAAACTTACTTTTCATTAGAATACGCATGCAGATCTTGAAATATATCAATTGAAATATAGTATTATATTAAAATTCATTTTCAAATTTGTTTTGTTCTATCGGAGAAATGGAATGCATATTTGTGCATACATCAGTCCGTGTGTGTCTGTGTGTGTGTGTGTGTGTGTCGGTTTTTATGTTGTATCACAGCGAACTTCTGTATATGTTCCCATGTATGTGTGCATACATGTGAATGGTAAATTTTTCGACCTATTTGTGAGCTTGAATGCATTCGTGACTGTGATTTTGTGTGTGTGCGCTTGCATGTGTGTTTTCATATTTGTACACGTGCATATATGCACATGATTGTTTGCAAAAGACGCAAAATACTAGAAATAAAATCCCAGGTACATAGAAAAAGAAAAGACAGACTGGTACGTACATTTATATATTAGAACTGATCCTTTTTTTTTTCTCTCTTTATATTACAGCGTCTTTTAAGACGGGAGATGCGCATGCGCGTATTTGATCTTTTCTGGTTGAATATCTGAGAAAATAATTGTGCCTACTTCATATCATATCTAAAATATATATGAACATGATATAAATGAAACGGAGTGAAAGATAATACATGACAAGTAGAAAAACAAGTGAGAATGAAGAGAGAAAGAAAATAAAGTGTATGGCAAATTAAGGAATGATTGAATGAATAAAAAATGAATGATAAATCAGTCAGTGAGAGAAAAATGAAGTACTTGGAAATGAATCAGGAAAAAAAAAAGGAAAGGAAACTACTGCAATTAAAGTAGAAAATTAAATTAATCTATTAATGGAACGTAGTAAAAAGAAATGCATAGAAAATATCAATTGACTGAAAACTGTAGTCATTAAATAAAATATATTAAAAGTTATGGGATGAAATAAAACAAAAAAGTAGTACAGAAAAAGAAGAACAGTTAAGGAAGATAAGAAAGAGAAAAAAAATAAATCGAATTTCAGGGAAAGATTAAATGGTTAGGAAAAACAGAAAGAAATAGTTAAGAAAGCAGAAGAAAAGAAGGAAGATAAAAAAAAGAAGGAAAGATGTTTTAATAGAGTGGACTGATGAAGAGAGGGAGATTTAAATGAAGAAGAAAAGAAAAGAAAAAAGAGTGAAGAAAGAAGAGGAGGGGGAATAAATAGAAACGAAGAGAAAAATAAATAAAATATAAAATTGTCTCAGAACGAAGAAGAAATTTGTGAGAAAAGAAGAGGAATAGGGGTAAATAGGAGTGAAGTAAAAGATAAAATTGTAGAAGAAGAAGAAGAAGAAGAAGAAGAAGAAGAAGAAGAAGAAGAAGAAGAAGAAGAAGAAGAAGAAGAAGATAATAAAAGAGGGGGAAAATAAAACGAAGAGGAAGCGGAAAAGAAAGCAAGAACGAAGAGACAAAATGTTCTGGAAAGAAAAAGAAAGGAATAGAATAAAGATGGAGAAGGAATGAAGGAGAAACGAAAAAAAAAAAAAGAAAAAGAAAAAAAAAGGTCATGAAAAGGTCAAGAAAAATTGAACTAGAAGAAAAAAGTAAAAATAAAAAAAGAGGAAAAAAAGACAATATATGGTGAAAAAGAACAAGAACAAGAAAAAGAAGAAGAAAATCTCTCAAGTAAAGCGTCAAGAAAAAACTTCTTTTTTTTGAATAGGCACATGTTTAAGAAAGAAAGAAAGAAAGAAAGAAACTTTTTTTCAATGACTGATAGAGAAATAGTTGAAGTAGAATGTGAGTAATATTAATAACAGTGCTGTTTGGTCTGGCAAGTCCATAAGCGGATTCGGCCTGGCCTACGCATTCTCAATCAATAATGCTGATTACATTCCTTGGCTGACTACTGAACTCTTCTTCTTCGTTGTTAGCTCTTAATCATAGTCCACAGTAGCGTAAAACAAGAACTTAGAAGCAGTCGCAAGCAACCTCTTTCAGCGGCGGACAGTCTATTAGAGAGAAAGGGGAAACAGAGGGAAAAGAGCCAAGATAGAAATTATGAGTGATAAAGTGGGGGCCAAAAGAAAACGTGAGTGTAAATGAAACTAGTAGCAGTGGCAATAATAAGGGTTAGCTTCTGCTAGTGAAAGAGGATTAAATAGTATGAATGACAGAGGGTATATTATCAATATTCTATGAAGAAGAACAACAAGAAGGAGAAGAAAAAGAAGAATAGTCGACTGAGAATAAGTTGCGAAAATGGAGAGTAATAGGTTTATTCCAAGGGGAATGAAAGGAAAAGAGAAAAATCGGTGTGAGATGAGCGTGCGAGAGAAAGAATGAAAACAAAAGTGGAAAAATAAGAGCAAAATAAACAAACAAACAAAAAAAAATGATAGAAAAAGAAAAGCAAATCGGATTTCCTTCGAATAAACGAAAGAATTAAAGGAAAATATGTTGGTAGGTATAAACGTGTTGAAGAAAGAAAGAAAGAAAGAAAGAAAGAAAGAAAGAAAGAAAGAAAGAAAGAAAGAAAGAAATACGTAACCTTCATAATTACACGCCAACGAAACAAAGAAACAACGAAAAAAAAATGTAATCTGCTAAAATACACGCACGCACGCACGCACGCACGCAGAAAGAAAGAAAGAAAGAAAGAAAGAAAGAAAGAAAGAAAGAAAGAATGGAATATGTGACTTTCTTAATTACATGCCAAAGAAGAAAAGAGACAAAGAAACAAAGATGTAATCTGCCAAGATACACGCACACAGAAAGAAAGAAAGAAAGAAAGAAAGAAAGAAAGAATGAAAGAAAGAAATATGCGACCTTCTAAATTACACGCCAACGAAAGAAAGAAAGAAAGAAAAAGGAAGAGAGAAAGAAAAATGCAATCTACTAAAATACACGCACACTGAATAAAACAAAGAAAGAAAGAAAAAAGAAAGAAAGAAAGAAAGAAAGAAATATGCGACCTTCTTAATTACACGCCAACGAAAGAAAGAAAGAAAGAAAGAAAGAAAGAATGAAAGAAAGAAAGAAAGAAAGAAAAAAGGAAGAGAGAAAGAAAGATGCAATCTACTAAAATACACGCACACTGAATAAAAGAAAGAAAGAAAGAAAAAAGAAAGAAAGAAAGAAAGAAAGAAATATGCGACCTTCTTAATTACACGCCAACGAAAGAAAGAAAGAAAGATGTAATCCGCTAAAATACAACACAAAGAAAGAAAGAAAGAAAGAAAGAAAGAAAGAAAGAAAGAAAGAAAGAAAGAAAGAAAGAAAGATCCAAACTTCTTAGTTACACGCCAACGAAAGAAAGAAAGAAAGATGTAATCGGCTAAAATACACGCTCATAGAAAGAAAGAAAGAAAGAAAGAAAGAAAGAAAGAAAGAAAGAAAGAAAGAAATGCAACATACGTATGCAGGCGCTCAACGAAAGAAAGAATGATGGAAAGAAAGAAGGAAATGAATAATGTTCGTTGACTAAAGAAGGTAGTACATCAATCGCTGTTATTTAGTAAGAAAGAAAGCAACATAATCGGTTCATGTGCACGCAAAAAGAAAAGAGAAAGAAAGAAGAAAAGAAAGAAATATGCAACCGGCTTATGTACACATTATTAGAAATAAATAAACAAATAAATAAATAAATATGCAACTTTGTAATGTCCTCACACAAAGGAACAAAGACAGTAAGAAACAATACAACAAAGACGCAACTCACGTACACTCACAAATAAGTATATGAATGAATAAATAAATAACGAAAGTAAGAAAGAAAGACCCCACCCGCTTATGAACTCATAGAAAAAACGAAAGAAACAAACAAACAAACAAACAAACAAACAAAAAAAAAGAAAAAATCGCAGTAATGAAGAAATTAATAAAAAATGAAAGATCGAAAGAAAGAAAGAATGAACGAAAGAAAGACAGCAAAAAAAGAAAGAAAGAAAGAAATACGCAACCTTCTTAATTACATTCAACCGAAAGAAAGAAAGAGAGACAGAAAGAAATAATGAAACAAAGAATTGATTTTCATAAAGTAAAAAGTAAGAAAGCTAATCACTGACGTTTACGAAGAAAGAAAGAAAGAAAGAAAGAAAGAAAGAAAGAAAGAAAGAAAGAAAGAAATATGCCACTTCATGACATACCCGCTCTATAAAAAACGAAACAAAAATACGTGAATACATGATGCCCTAAAAAATAAAAAAGAAAGAAAAAAAGGAAAGAATGTGTAAATGTATGTACTAACAGAAGGAAAAAAAAGAAAGAAAGAAAGAAAGAAAGATATCAGAATACTTGATGCCCAAAAAAAGAAAGAGAAAAGAACAAATATCTTAACGTATGCTCCAGCAGAAAGAAAGAAAGAAAGAAAGAAAGAAAGAAAGACAGAAAGACAGAAAGAAAAAAAGAAAGAAAGAAAGAAAGAAAGAAAGAAATATTGTTGAATACTTGATGCCCAAAAAGAGAAAAAGAAGAGAAAGAAAATAGTAAGAATATGTATAGAAATAGCTTAGCAGAAAGAAAGGGAAATATCAACGAATAGAAAAAAAATAAACAACGGACATTAAAAGAGAATGAGAGTCAAAAATGCAGTCGAAAGGATTCGATGAAGATAGACAAGAAAGTCGAAAGAAAATGATAAAATAAAATAAAAGATGAAATTTAAAATAAAATAAAAAGTTATAAGGAAAAACTGAGAAAAAGCACTAAGACATAAGAATAAAAATTGGTGGTAAACAGAAACGAAATCGATAATCAGATCATATGATAGATAGATAGATAGATAGATAGATAGATAGAAGAAGAAGAAGAAGAAGAAGAAGAAGAAGAAGAAGAAGAAGAAGAAGAAGAAGAAGAAGAAGACTGTGTAATTGATTGAGGAAATAGAAAAGATAAAAGCAGAAAAATAGAAAATGGAAACGAACGTAGGCAAAAGACAATAAGTGTGGATAGACGTTTGAAATAAAAATTTAGAAAAAAAAGAGGAAACTATTGTCAAAGTTACTTTCTTCTGGTAATTAAAAAAAAAAAAAAACAACTGAAGAAAAAATAATGTCATGAATGCTTAATTACTTCCCGTAGGGAGAGGATATGGGTTCATGACTTTCTCAAAGAAATCAGTCTAAAATGATGTGAACAAAGAATCAGCAAGAATTTGAACCCGGCTCACTGGTTTCATTTTCCACGCCAACAACCATTACGCTACTCGCATAGAATATCTTCTGGATAAAAAATAACATTTGGACATGAGTTGAGAATCAACAACACTAACTACCGCTTGTAAGGTTAGATCTACGGTAAGTTGCACATATTCATTTATTGATGTAGAAGAAACGAAATGGAGAAAGGGAAAAGACAAGAGAGAGAGGGGGGTCAGAGAGAGAGAGTCAGAGAGAGAGAGTCAGAGAGAGAGAGAGAGATAGGGAGAAGAGGGAGGGGAGAGATAAATATCTGAGAAGGCGAAAAAAGATAGGAATAGAAGAAAGAAATACTACAGAAAGCAATATATATGTGTGTGTGTGTGTGTGTGTGTGTGTGTGTGTGTGTGTGTGTGTGTGTGTGAATATTGTGCTCTGAGAAAGAGAAAAAGGTAACTTTAAAATAAATATATAAAACAAAGTGATAAAAGAAGAAGGAATGAGATGGAAAGAAGAAAAATAAAGGAAATAGATATAGGTAAGAGCCCAGAGAAAGAGGGAAGTGAAGGACAGAGAGTTCTTTTAATAAGCTTATCTTTGTTTGGTATAAGGTCGAAAGTAAGGCGCACTCTAAAGAATGAAATTCAATAACTATGGTTTGCTAACTTAGATGTGTAACCGGTGCAAAAGGTGATGCGCCCAAAAAAGGTTAGAGAGTAACCCAGGATGGGTTTGGCAAAAGGAAAAAGGAAGAATTCAGTAATATAAAAACATGAACAGAAGTTGAAAAGAAAGAAGAAAATTAATTGGAATGTCATTCGATGCTCAGAACACCCGAAATAGGAGCGGCAAAAGAGAAATGAAATCTTTAAGAAGAGGTGAAAGAGAGAAAAAGACTGAGATTTAAATTATAAATATGTGTGTGTGTGTGTGTGTGTGTGTGTGTGTGTGTGTGTGTGTGTGATATATATATATATATATATATATATATATATATATATATATATATATATATATACAGATATATATATATATATATATATATATATATATATATATATATATATATATATATATATATACAGATAGATATACAGATATATATATATATATATATATATATATATATATATATATATATATATATAGATAGATAGATAGATAAGATAGATAGATTGAAATAATTCATGTTCGATTGAATAAAGAATGGTGGGCAAACAATATACTATAGTCTATCTTTTTAGCGGGATGGATATGTAACAAAATGATCAACGACAGAAGTAGCAGTGAAGTTTAACATAATAATTAAAGAAGAAGAAGAAGAAGAAGAAGAAGAAGAAGAAGAAGAAGAAGAAGAAGAAGAAGAAGAAGAAGAAGAAATTATATGAAAATAGCAAAGAAACAGAGAAAGAAAAATTGAATGAGTAGAAAGAAAGAAACAAAGAAATTTTATTAAGAACGAAACAAGCTGAAGCGGGAAACAAGATGAAAGGGAGGGAAGCAAGATAACACAACTTTCGAAAGCTTGAAGGAATTTGGAGAAGAAATGAATAAAATTTGAAGAATGATAAAGGGAAAGAAAGAAGAAAGCAGGATAAAAACGGGGAAGTAATAAAAGAACGTTGGAAGAGAAGGAATGAAATAAAGAGAGATGTTAGTATAGGAAAGAAAATCGTGATTAAAAAAAAAACAACATGATGAAGGAAGGCATGAACGAGAGAGAAAAGAAATAAATGGAAAGGAAGGAGAGAGTTATTGAAGTAGGCGGAGAAGTATGACAAAAAGAACCTGATGGAAAGATATCAAGAAGAAAGGGGGCGGGAACGTCTGTGATAAAATATGCAAAACTTGAGAAGGAGAACGGAAAACATATGGTATGGGGAGGGAAAAGGAAAGGCTAAAAATTAAATCGCAGAGAAAGTTAGGGAAAAGGAGGTTAAATCATGTTAAATACCACGAAGAGAAAAATCAAAGTGGAAGGAGGAGATATTATTAGGGCCGGTAAGTGAAGATCGAGAACAAAAAGAGAAGGAGGGAATTGTATAAAGATAAAACAAGTAGAAAAATCAAGGAGGGAGATGGAAAAAAGTTAGAGGATAAAAAGGAGACACGGCATCATTTTGAAATAGAGACTAAGACAGTTAAGAAGATGGAGAGACAAGAAAAGTAAGAGAAAGCGTAGTGGGAGGGAAATAAAGCATGGTGATAGGAAGAGGAAAGAAGTAGGGGTAAAAGAAGCGGATAAAAGATATGGAAGAGAAGAAAAGAACGAAAACTAGAGAGGGTGGGAAGAGGAAAAAGAAAGTGAGGTTGAAGACAAACGATAGTGGGGGAGGTTAATGATTAAAAAAAGGATGAAGGAGATAAGCATGAAAAATGATGAGGCAGGAGGTTGAACGCAGCCAAAAAAAAAAGCAAATGAATTTGACAAAAACAACTTATAAGAAGGCGGAGATGAAGGAGAAAGATGATAAAAAAGGGATATAGAAAAGAATAAGAAGCGAGAATAGAAAGAGAAAATATATTACAAAATATACAGGTGAATGTGAAAGAAGAAGAGGAAGAAGAAGAGCAACAAGAACAAGAACAAGAAGAACTAAAGGTAAGCGGGAAATTAGCAGGAAGGAAAGAGTAGGAAGTGATCAGGAAAACCTGATAAAAGAAAAATGTGAAGGAAAGGAAGACTTTGAAATCTTGAACAAAATCTATGGAGGAAGATAGAAAAATTATAGTGTTTTAGGAAGGAGAGCAAGGTTGAGGAAGAAAAAGGATATGAATGAAGTTAAAACACTGAAGAAAGAAACTATTGAAGTCAAAAACGAGTAAATGGACAAATATTATAAACAGTTAATTCAATGGCATTTTGAAAGCATTAAAACACAAACAAACAAGATAAAAATAAAATCAATACATTATCTATCTATCTATCTATCTACCAACTATCTATCTATCTATCACCTTCTCTCGCTTTCTGTGTGAGTATATATATATATATATATATATATATATATATATACATATATATATATATATATATATATATATATATACATATATATATATATATATATATATACCGTATCTGTCCGTCTGTTGTGACTCTCTCTCTCTCTCTCTATATATATATATATATATATATATATATATATATATATATATATATACCTGCCCACACCAGAACACATGTGAAGACACACACACGCACACACACACTCACGCACTCTTTCTTTCTCTGACGTTCTCCCGCTCTTACACAAACGCACACACACACACGCAAACTCACACGCACACACTCTCTGTCTCTCTCTGTATATCTCTCTTACAAACACACGCTCACAAACACACAAAAAAACACACATACGTGCGCACACATACACGTGGGCGCACACACACACACACACGTGCACACACACACACACACACACACACACACACACACACACACACACACACACACAGATGAGAGCGCAAGCACATAGGCACATACATATTTTGACCATATTTCGAAAAGAATAGTCTATATTTGTTTATGGAATAGGTAAATAAACAAGAAAAGAATAAATGCAGAAAATATAAGAAAGAAAATAACTAGATATTGAAAGAGAAAAAGAGAATAAGAAACATGAAGAAGAAAGTTAGCAGAAAAATATTCAGAAAAGGAATAAGAAAAAATAAAGTATTTGGAAGAAGAACAAGGTAAAGTAGGAAAAAAAACAGAAGAAGAAGAAGAAGAAGAAGAAGAAGAAGAAGAAGAAGAAGAAGAAGAAGAAGAAGAAGAAGAAGAAGAAGAAAGGAACTGTCAGAACAGATAAAGAATAAATTCAAAAGAAGCTAAGAAGATACCTACTAAAAGAAGAAGAAAGAAAGAAGAGGTTAATAACATAAATGAAGAAAAAGACTCAAATTAGAAAAGTAGCAACAGAAAACTTTTCTGGGAAGGAGAAAAGGAAGAAACTACTGCGAAATCAGAAATATAAAACGATAGACTTTATATAATTGAATTCTATTAATGCAAATCATGGCACTTACACTACTTTCTCATTCAATAATTTTTGAAATTTTCAAATTCATATTTTGAAAAATCATATATATATATATATATATATATATATATAGGCATTTATTCTGATATATTATTAAAGATTAGATATCAAAGCGAATGAAAATTAAGTATGTTAAAATGAATGTAAGAAAATACCTGACTTATTGAAGAATAATGAATGGAATTTACCAAGTAAAACTTAGATATGATGTCAGTGCGGCATTCATGAGAGTTTCTCTTGTATATACAGTAAAACTCTATATTCTCTTTAGTCTGTTGGGTTACCACGAAAGAATGAGTAGCAGTAGTTGTGATAGATTTTGTTATAGTAGTTCAGTGAAATATTGTTATTAGAATATCGTTAGTTGCGAGGAAAATTTAAGATATAGTAATATATATATAGGGATAAAGAAATGACTCAGAAAAAATAGATCAGATGAGTCGTGAACGAAGTCAATAAGAGAACAAGAAAAGAAAAAAAAAATGAAATAAAAGAAACGAAGTATGAAACATCGGTTGAAAGAAGAGAGGAAGTAAAAAAGAGATGGAATGGACTAATGAGGCAGGAGTTTGTTGATAGTGACAGTAGAGAGAGGGGGGTGGTAGCCAGAGAAAGAAGAGGTAAAAAAAAAACTTTATGTAAATGTCGAAGAGCAAAGAAAAGAAAGAGAGAGAGAGAGAGAGTGAGAGAGAGAGAGAGAGAGAGAGAGAGAGGGTGTTATGTGGAAGATGGAAGAAGCCGGTAAACGACGGAGAAAATTGAATCGGTAATAGAATGTTAAAGAAAGAGGTAAAGAGAGGATATGAGGGGAATAATAATAGGAAGAAAACAGAGAAAATGAGAAAACTGGAAAGGAAGAAAAATGTGGAAAAGTGGATGAATGAATTTATATGAATGAAATAAAAATATATGTATTAATTATGAGTAAAACTATAGTAGGAATTATTTCGCATGACTTATAAATGAAAAACGAAGCAGTGATTGACACAAGTTGAGTGAAAGAGAAAAGAAGGGACATAGACGTACACCTGAAAAGAAATAATAATAATAATAATAATAATAATAAGAAGAAGAAGAAGAAGAAGAAGAAGAAGAAGAAGAAGAAGGAGAAGAAGACACAAAGAGAGAAAGAAAGAAGAAAAAATTGAAGAGAATATAAATAAAACTCAATGTAAAAAGAAAGAAAGAAAGAAAGAAAGAAAGAAAAAGTTGTAAAAAAAAATAGAAAAAGTCAGCTGAGACTGAGAAAAAAAGAGAGTACGTAAAGTAGGATAACAGAGAGAGAGAGAGAGAGAGAGAGAAAGAGAGAGAGAGAGAGAGAAGAACCGTAGAAAAAGGATGATTTGAAGAGGAAGAGGAAGTAGATGAACAACAACAACAGCAACAACAACAATAAAAGGAAGAAGCCAATGGCATTGATTATGGTAAGAAGAAGCCAGAAAGAAAAAATAATGTGCCATAAATCTGGCTTTGTCTCTTCGTCTGAATGGCATATCAACCTTTGTGGGTTATTTAATAGCAAACACATTCTTCTAAAAGAACAGCAGATATACTAGTGAACGCAAAGCTGGGAGCAGGAGAAGGGGATCTATACGATTCCCAAGGGTGTTGGTCTGAAAGTAAACATAAAAGCGTCACTAGAGAGCGAACTCGCTAACTGTGAGACTGTAGCCCAGAATGTCAGCCATTAAGAAGGACTTCGCTTTAACTAAGTTGAGAAATAGAACTCACAAAAAAAAAAAAAAAAAAAAATAGAAAAAAAGTGATGAATAAAAAAAAAACGACGAGGGCAGAGAAGCAAATCAGAAAGACTCAGGGAAAGAAAAAATATAATTAAAACAAGGGAAATGAAAATGAAAAAGTCATTGAATGGAGAGGAATTTATATCTGGGGGATTTAGACGAAAGATTGGAGAAAAAAGAATGTGTTAAAGAAGAAAATAGAAAGTAAAGAAGAAACATATTTTAAAAAATAGAATGGAAAGAAGAAGAATGAGGAAATAAAGAAGTGATTAAAAAAATTTAAAAAAATATAAGGAAGAAATGGAGAAAGAAAGAAAAAAGGGTGACTTGAAGTAAAAAAAAAAAAAAAAAAAAAAAGGATTTCAAAGCCGAATTACAATAAGATAAATAAATTATCTAAATAAGAATTTAAAAAAAAAAAGCAAAACAAAAAACAAAAAAAAAACTGGCGTCAGAATGTACTAGTATTTAATCTAACTCAAAAATCATGATAAAAGTCTGATTCATCCTTAGACAGAGAATATAGAAAAAGAAAGAAACACAACCAGTTTAACATATTCGTAGATTAAGAAAACAGAAAGTTTATGATGGGATACAACAGGGTGGATATGCAGTGAACTGGGATCTGACCAGCTGAAAAAAGATTTGAATTGTGAGTTCATTATTTCGAAAACAATATTATGACAGAGGAGTTTATTGTTAGCTAATAACTTGGCCCGTGACTCGCAATGCAATAGTTATCTACCTTGGCCAGTGTAAAATCACCTTCAGGATTTGTACAGAACCGATGTGTTAAATGTCTTTTCTACTAGGAAGCAATGCATTACTTCTACGCAATTAATTCTCTGTGAGTTCCCGAGCGTCAGGTTAAAAGCATGTGGCCATTTAAGAATCAGTGCCCATCACTATACATATAACTATCTTTGAAGACACACAGACACACGTATAGATATATATATATATATATATATGCAGTCCACAGGCCTACTTATGATGGGTAATGATGGAATATAAAGTTGTGTTTAAAGACAATTATATATATATATATATATATATATATATATATATATATATATATATATATTGGAGATGGCCGTGGTGTAATGAAACTCATCGTTAGGGAATGGATACGGCGAAGCGAATTCAAACCCTGGATTGAGCTGGTTGCATTTCTTATACAACTAATAATCTTGGGGAATGGCTATAAATACAATTATTCTCACCCGAGCTATGGGTAAAGAGTAGGGCAGCCTTTTTTTTAGCCTCGTCGGAAGAAATACAAAATACATTCTGTCATCTCACGATTAGTACGACAACCAGTATGGAAAAATGAAAACTCTGAATTCAAATATCTTAACCCTTGATTAAAAAATCGATCTGGTGTCCCATGATGCCTATGAGGTGAGGATAGTAAACACACGTAGACGCACACACACACACACATACACACACACACACACACATATATATATATATATATATATGCTCCCCCATGGGGGTTGAGTAATCTGGCGAAGGAATTGTTGGCCGCCGCTAGCGTAATGCAAAGCTCTTTGAAAGAATTGAGCACTCTGGTAGCCGATGGTATAAGAAATGTAAACAAAGGATGCTGCTGTTGCTAAAATAAATACCTTAAAATTCCCTGATCCAACGTGGTCTGCTTTGTGGCCGAGAGGTCTGAAAATTAGTCTAACGTAAATTTGGACGGGTTTCGAACCCGGCTTCGAGCGTCCTGCGTGTCTAGCCTCACTGAATAGTTCTGATAGAACGAAACAGTCTATCTGTGGATGACAATGTATATATATCCACCCAACGTGCAATATGAGATTAAAGGGAATACGAATCATATCTTAAACTTTGTCATCTAAAGATACTTTGCTGTTGTATCGAAAACTTATGAAATTATTAAAATCGGGATAATATTAAAAGCTGTACAATATAAGAAATATATTATTAAGTCTATCTAACTATATATATATATATATATATATATATTGTCATCCACGAACAGACTGTTTCTTTGTATCACAACTTTTCAGTGTGACTAGGCACGAGAGACGCTCCAAGCTGGAATTGAAACCCACATAATTTTAAGTCAGGGTGAGGACATATCCCTAGATCAAACCTGTAACTCAACGTAAGTTCAGGAATTAATGTAAAGGTATCCACTTCCGTATTTTTTTCATTTTGAGCTATCAGATTCCTGAGTAGTCCATTCGTAAGAAGAGCTTTACATTACACAAGCAGCAACCGTCATATTCTTTCTCCAGAGGGATTATATATATATATATATATATATATATAGTAAACAGATAGGTATGAATGATTACTTTTTAAAACAAAAGTGCTCAAATGTGGGTCAGCCGAGCAACATTGAATTATGAATGAATTAGAGTCTATTCTTCTTGACTTGTCCCATCACTCCTAGTTTCCTGTCTTCTTAAAAAGCGACAACAAAAAACATCAGTTCCTTTATATAATTCGATGATCGGCTTTCTTCTTTTTATATGAAACTTGTTAAATTATTATTCAGAAGAGAAAAGTAAAAAGGTGAGATTCTAAATTTGTTTAATATATATATAATTTGGCAATTTTTTTTTCAGCTGTTGCGTTAAACTTTAATGTAAAATGTTTATTTTTAAACGAACTTTACGTATTTAATCTATCATAAAATTACATCCTATATATATATATACATATATATATATATTAAATCAAACACTCACGTGCGAGTGCACTGAGGAATGCACAGGTTCTCTAACACTCATACGAAGCTAAACACATTGTCTATTGAAACCATGTGCTCTATACTTAATTGATCATTTTAGGAACTTCTGCAGGGGTAAAGATACGCATCGAATAACCTTTACATTTCTGGTTAAAATAGTCACATTTCTCCGAAAAATATGCCTTATAAATACAATAACTCTCTATCTGTTGATATCTATATGGATTGCATAATTATTTCACTAATCAACAGTTATTCATTCCAGCTTTGGCTGGAGGTCGTTTATTGGAGTTCGAGTGACAGCAAATCACCTCGGTTTTCCTGTATTAGTCGTAGTATTTCTGCCATTCTGAATAGCGATTCTTACACAGACTTCCAATTATTCTAGTTTCCATTCCAAGCCTTCGGAGACCGTTCTAAGTGAACCAACAACAAGTAGGTTCACTGTCATAATCATGGTTCATAGTTTGTGTTTTTTCAGGTCTGTGGCAAAGTCTAAGTATTTTTACAACTTTCCTATGTCTTTTTTTTTTTTTTTTTTTAACTCTGCGACCCCTAAAATATACACTAGATGGTAAGTTCTCTCTCCTCTTTTTTTTAATTAGAAATATGTCAACTTTTCTGGCCAGAATTAGATGAATCCTATGTATCTGAAATGATATATTTATGTGTCTCATTATCATGGGCATATTTTTGTTTGTACATATACCATTTGCTAGAAAGGTGGAAATTCAATCTCTTACACAATTTATAGTAACTTGCATTTCCTACCCAGTCTTGCCGAGTTTTGTACTGCTTTTGCTCAAGTGTATTACATTCCCTTACTATGTGTTAATCATTTCATTTTATTTCCCCGGATAATCAACACTTTCTATTCTGTTACGTGTTATCGATTTTTGCTTTTATAGTTTTGGTCCTTATGGCGTTGTGTTGTGATGCTATTAGTTAAGAATCAGTTTCTCTATTTATATTTCCATTTCTTCGTCATGTCCATATCTTCTCCTTTTCAATCTCCTTACTTAGTTGCTTTAAATATCCATAAATTATGTTTTTATTCTCATTTCTCTTTCCTTGTGGTTGTATTTTTTCTGTCAGTATTAATGTTGTTAATTCTGTTATTTGCTACTGAAATTATTTTTTTACTCTTTTAAACGTTTTACTTGAGTCCTTGTGCTGAGGCATCAATCTAAACCTCGATACTAATGAGTCCACAACACCATCCTTTGCTTGATATATATAGTCAGCGTCATCTCTCGGATGTAAAGTCGAGTGCATCGTCATCAACATTCTTGTCCTTCGGCCCATTTGTCTGAGTTCTACCGTTGTCCATTTTAAGAATGGTCTCAAATATCTTACAAGAAAGTTTGCCTAGGTGTTTATCATTTGATGAGAATTCAGATCAAGAATTTTGTCTCGAGTAGTTTTCTCGTACGTCTGAATTTCTTTCCTGGGTTTTTTTTATTTCTGCTTATTTGATGCTGTCCGTTTCCACAATTCCTATTTACTTGTATTTTACTTTTCTCTAAGTGTCCTGATTCTTTATTTTAGAGTTATATTCTTTGTATTATTTATCTTTTTCATGTATGAGCAGAGCGGCTTTTAATGCCAACTCCCGTTCCTATATTTTGGCTGGAAATTCTTATTGTATGTCTAAATTTCTAGTCATTTTTCCTTTTATGCACATTGCTTGATATCGACCCTGTTCATGAGGGGGATAATTTTTTATTTTTATTTTTAATACCCTCAGCTCTAAATATACTTACTAAATAAGTAACTGAGTGGCATAATAGATATAATAAGCATCTCCCATAAAGATGCCTGTCTGGACTTTTGACTCAGCCAAAGTTTTTTATCAACTCGCAATTAATTCCAACTTCTAGTTTTCATTGTTTTTGTGATGAATTTTATGACTTTGCCATATATATTCTACATCTTTAGTCAGTCTATTATTCAGTTTTGTGGTTCTATATCATAGGCGTTTTTAGTTGATGCCATTCATGGCTTCAGTTTTCCGGTTCGCTTTGTTCTATTTGACGATCTGCTGATCAATTTATTGTAAGTTACCTGTTCATCTAGTTTCGCTCTGGAAACCTTTCTGTTCTTCCATGGAATACAAGCGAATAATAGACCTCACTAATATGTGCAGTTCGTATTTCCATATCATCAGTAGACACTTTATCGGTGTATACTTCCTGGGATTGTTCCTTTTAGGGGTCTTTCTGGATCAGGGTAGTTTTAGCCTGATGTAATGTATGACACATTTGGGCATACTTGTTTCTTCTAGAGATTTACTTAGTTCAAGAACCAGGGTGTGTTGGATGGACGTGATTTTTAAAACCAGAACCCCAGTATGAGATAATGACTTGGCATTTTCTAATTCGATAGATTTTTGGATGTTTCTCTGAGTGGTTCCAGGTGTTCTTCGAGGACTTCTTCAAGTGCTTGCAATTCTTTTTTCAATATTTTTGATCCCTTCAAAATTTCCGTTATGCTTTTCCTTTTCTCGTATTTTAAACCACATAGTTTTTCTTCTTTTGCCTTAGGTTTTTCGTATATCCTCGTGCATTCTATACCTACTTGTTAAAAGGATTTATTTTGATTTATTTTTTATGTTCTGTGTTTTTTCTCTCGGTTTTGATATGCTTTAAGTGTCCCCTTCTCTGCTTATATCTTTTGATTCAGCTTTTCAAGTTGTATTATCAGTCTTAACAACTGCCTTGTTTTGATCTTTTCATCCCAACATGTGTGTTTTTCTTCCCTGACAATTTTCGTTTGTTGTCACAGTTTCTTTACCTGTCCTTCTAGCCTGATTTCCTATGCAGGTTTTATATTTCACTTCGGGACCTTCAGGGAACATCGATTTTATCGTAGACTAGTTACGCTCATGCATGAAATGACTTGTTTACGTTGAGATATTTGGTAATAATATGTTTTCTTTTAAACTTTTTTCTTATTTTTTTCAGTTTTGGTTTCTGAAGGATGGTAATGTAGTCTTCTTTCCAGGTCTGATTTTCCAAATAAACTCGATACTTCTTGTCTTGTTGCGTTGATATTTCATGGTGGTCAGGTATGGGACATTTTAGTCTTAAGAATTTTGTGTTTTAATTTGGTTAGGCAGCTCTTTCATTTTCAATTGTTAGTGTTTTTTATTCGATTAAGAAGATCTTTTTCATATTCCTGCCTTATAACATGTCCACACATATTAAAAGAATCTCAAGGTCAGAAAATTAGGCATTCTTTCTGATAATGTTTGCTTAGTCAGCAAGTCTTTGGCTTGTTTTATTAAATGTAGTGAAATATGTTGAAATTTATATCATTCGTTTTCTATACAATGTTTGTGTTGGTTTGTTCTTTAAATTACAGTGAAGTGAATTTTTTTTTGTTTTTACACTTGTCAATTTTTCCAGTATGTATCTCAATGTTGAGTGGTTGCTTTGGTCGTTGTATTTTCACCTGGAATAAGAACAGTCAGCATTAGCAGGATTGCCAAAATGGTGGACATGTCGGGTATCAGCAGGACACCCGTCGATCACGACACCCTGACCTTTGGTCTGTTTTCTACGTTGATCTAGATTTGGTTTTGTCATTTTTCGTAGGTAGTAAAGTGTGGCTTTACCTGAAACTGTCTTTTATTATTATTATCATTATTATTAAAGAAATCAGTTTTAATTGTAATATACTAAAAATATATACTTGGCCTCACCGTCAACCTTATATTCCACAGGTTTTTCAGTTATCTCACAAGATTCGGGTCTTTGCTTAACTTTTCGTTTCGTGGTGTTTTTATTCAATGGTTTGCTGGAACAGCAAAATCCAAGAGATTTCGACATATATTTCTTGCGTCGATATTTCTGCGACAGATTCAGTTTAGTGCATATAATATTCGTCAATGTGTCTAAAATCTACTCTCTTAAATAATTCCAAGGCAATGACTTTCCCAACCACTCATGTCTACACTGTTGTCTTCTTGCCCAGTCTTCTGAGGTGTAGAATATACCGACTGCATCTCAGCAGAGAGACATGACTCCTCCTACAAGAATCCAATATATGACACTAAACAATCTGATTGTGAGTTTCCAGGGATGCTGGAACTTTGGAGAATGAGTAATACACCTTCATTACCCTTGCTCCGAGGTCCATTCTTGCCCGGAGTGGTAGCACTCTGGGTTAAATAGAACTAAGCCCCATAATTATGCTAAACTGAATTGTTTGACTTAGAACTGTTTGAATAAACTGAATAGATTGAAAAAGAAATGTTTTTGAGAATTTAAACTATGTACCAATATTTAAACTGTGTACTTATGCTAAACGGATTTGTTTGAAATAGAACAGTAATTACGCTAAACTGAATTGTTTATCATGGAATTGTTTTGACATTTAACTCTATGTAAACGAAATCACTTATACTAAACAGAATTATTTGAATTAGAATAGTTAGAATAAACTGAGAAGCTTGAAATGGAAATGTTTTTGACAATTAAATTGTGTACTCATGCTAAACTAAATTGTATAAAATAGAACTGATTATTTGCATAAAAAATGGCTTTGGCATTAAATAACCTACACAGTTGATATGCAATAAAAACCAACCAATCAACCAACCAAGAAAATAGTGTGAATTGTACGTATACTTTTTGTTCTTATGGTCAAATTTCAACTGCTAACACTATACCCAGTGTATCGCCAACCCCAACCAGTCATGTCTAGTCTTATTCTCTTATTGTGTTAGTTTATAGCATTCGCTTATTATGTGACTGTTTGTTTCGTCTCTTAGACCTCATAATCTACATCAACCTTTTTTTGCTGCGTCTTGTCAATAGTTGCTTAGATATAGTTAGTTCCTTCGTGCTACTCTTTGAAGAGATTCAGTTTCTCTCTTAAGATTTCCCCTTTTTAGCCATCTCCAAGTTTTCTCGGGTGCAATTTCTCTTGTTTGTCACATAAAATGTCGATACAGTTGTTTTATATCATTATTATTATCATAGCTGTCCATGCTTTCGTTCACCTCGTTTCGATGTCCTTTTCGGTTGATTCGACGCTGCTTCCTAGGTAAGTGAATTTGTCTACTAGTTTAAGAGGGGTTCCTTCTAGAGTGGAGATGTCCCCTGTTTGATTATAGCATATATATTCCGTTTTGTGTGCATTAACATAGAGGCTTATGCCTGCGGCTGCTCGTTCCAATCTATGCAGTAGTGTTTCGGCTTGGTCGGGTGTATTTGCCAGTATCGCTATGTCATCGGCGTAGTCGGCGTCGGTAATTGTTTTTGCGGGGTACCTTCAGGCTATCGATTATATGGAAATCAGACCTAACCGATAAAATGAAACCCAGTTTCTTCCAGGCAGCGGTCACATCGATACTGCTATAAGGGTGCACTACATGGACGCTAACAAAACGGCTGGAGAAGAAGTTAGACGGCAATTACACAAGAATCCTGTATGCAATCATGAACAAGTCCTGGCGGCAACACCCCACAAGACACCAACTGTACGACCACCTGCCTCCTATCACGAAAACTATTCAATTTAGACGAACCAGACATGCAGTACACTGCTGGAGAAGCAGGGACGAACTCATAATAGATGTACTCTTATGGACCCCCCCCATATGGCCGTGCAAAAGCAGGACGACCAGCACGAACATACATTCAGCAGCTATGTGAGGATACGGGATGTTGTCCTGAAGACCTGCGTAGTGCGATGAACGATAGGGATGAGTGGCGAGAGAGGGTCAGGGATATCCGTGCTACTAGAGCGACATGATGATGATGATGATTATCATTATTATAGTTAGTGTTTTATTTTTCTGTTGGCTAACTCAATACTATATCCATGACCAAGTATAATGAAAATGTTTTTTTTTTTAACAGAGATTATAGGTTCACCATCATAGGAAAAAACAAGAAAACCCCATTCAGACGATATTCCAGTATTTAGAGAAACACAGAGGGATAAATGGATAAAAACCTGCAAACACTGGCACCAAATGGATTTAGCACGAGTTAATTGCTCTTTCTTGAAATAGTGGGGACAGTTATTGTGTGAAACAAAAACACATAAAAAAATAAACAATTTGTAGGCAGTACAGGTACGACTACTTTGAAATAGTCTTCCAAAGTAATCCATATATATCCCAAATAAAAACTAACTTGCCTGGTGGCTTTACAACAGAAGAATAAATTTCAATTAAAGATACTGCTATAACAAACAATACTTCTTCTTTCACCAATGCAAATACCACGCAACTTGTCCATTTTTATCTCTCTTTTAGCATATTTTCCTCTTTTTAGCGTTTTGAAAAAACTTTCGAAGTCTATTCTCCCACAAAATCTATCTGAAATCATAAACAAAACAAAATTTAAAAAAAAACATAAAAATCTATCCTTATTTGTTTATATATATATATATATATATATATATATACGAATACAAAATTATATATTTCGGCCGTTCACTTGAGAACATTTCCCTAAATCACGTTCAAATTTCAGCTCAAAATAACGAATGGGCACGTGGCTCGTATCTATTTTGGGTAATAACAAAAAAATCCACCAATCTGTCTTCTCATATATGAGAGCATATATAGGAAAGAACATACTTTTACTGGCAGCTCACAATAATCGATTAAAAACAGACTTTGAGCGAAAATCCCTACAAATCAGTGTCATTTAAATTTCAAAGATTAGCTGAAAACAAGAGTACAGAAGAAATAGACAAGAGGCACATAATACTTCACTGTAACTATGACTGATGCACACTACACAGATAAACCCGTACTTCTCCCAAATTCACCAGCTCAAAACTAACCCTTGCAGCATATCCTAGAGCAAGCAGCAAGTGTTATTGTCTTCTACGTGAACGCATAAAAAATAGTATTGCCGAGTTTTTAACAAGATGGAGCCATCTTCAGTTTTAATTGTAAGCCTCTGGAAATAGACCAGTTCAAATACAACGGCAGCAATAGAGCATCTAGTAAAAGTGATTTCAAAATTCCTAAAGAAATGAACAAACAACTATCAATAGGTCATCAATCATATGGAAATCTGATTTCTCGAATAAAATAAAACAAACCTTTTTTAGTTGAAGCTAAGTCTGTACAAAAGTATAGATGTATTTGTCATTGCCTTCCACCTGACAGGACTCGACAGAAGATCAATAACCCGAAGGTCGATAATAGTGGGGATATAAGGGAGAGCAAGGTCGGACACAAGCCGAGGCTCAAACCCTGATGGAATATGCTGGTCATCGGCCTACCTAGTGCAATGTAGGCCCGATGAGCCTTGCTGGTCATGGACCCAAATCTGAGTCTAAGCACGTATGCCTGATTATAGCTTAAGCTGGACAACAAGGCCCAGTGCTATTCAAGGGTGACAAAGGTATCAATGATACAACTCGCCCCCTCAAAGCCAGGGGCATTTCAGCCTCGAGTCTGCCATTGGTTTCGATATCCCATCCGGCGCGAATGCCAGAGGGTCCAGCTACGTGAAATTTTAAACAAATCTGGAAAGAGTACCCAACAAAACTGCAGTTTTATGGTCAATTACCTCCCATCTCACGAATTATCCAAATAAGACGAACACTAGAGCGATGTTCATCTATGGACTCCTACATATGGACACACAAGTGTTGGTCAATCACCAAAGTTGGTTATTTTGGTTTTATGGAATATCAACCTTTGTTGGTTCTTTAATGCCAAATGCATTTTATTCAAATAATCAGTCATATTTCAAATAATACAGTTATGCATGAGTACACTGTTTAATTGTCAAAATACATCTATGTTCCAAGCAATTCGGTTTAGTCAAACAGTTCTAATTCAAAGAAATATATTTAGTATCAGCATAGTTTTATCCACACACAGTTAAATGCCAAAAACAATTATATTTCAAACAATTCAATTTAGCATATGTGCGCTGTTTAAATGTCAAAACAGTTCTATTTCAATTAATTCAGTATAGTACAAGTGAGCAGTTTATCAGGTGCTACTACTATGGTCCTTGGTGGACCTGGGAGCAATGGCAGTGAAGGATACTCGGCGTTCACCAAAACTCCAGCCTTACTAAAACATCAACATCAGATTGTGTCATATCCAGGATATCGTTGGAGGGTCGTACACTTCAGCAAAGTTGCAGTCAGTGTAATCTACAGCCCCAGCCGACTGGGCAACAATCAGCACACTCCGGATCCTGGATTGAAGAAAATGATATAACACAATCATATATTATGATATTATGATGGTGCTGGAATTAATTTCATCGTTATATATATATATATATATATATATATAAACATGATTGATTAAATTTTAAAGACACATTTTGTTTATATAATTTTATTAAGATCCTTTAAAGTCTTCTGATCTTAATATAATTATATTAAAAAAATGTGCCTTTATTATTTAATTAAACATGCTTAAATGAAAGACTGTTGGCCGACCTCACACACACACACACACACACACATATATATATATATATATATATATATATATATATATATATATATATATATATATATCGGAGGAAAAGGTACTCGTTAACCCGATTTTAAAACCTGAACGAGGCAATTTGCAATTCACATGATGCTAATACCCTTTGAGATGGTTTGATTCCAATTATTCTCCCACCTGCTAGGGATAAACATTTGGGCAGTCTGAACTCTTTATCCTTCGTATGGCAACCCGTCTAGGAAAAGAAAACTTTGAATGAAAACCTGTTAAATTCTCCTTAGTTATGGATTTGTGCTGCGTCATATCTAAGTGAAGGGGTTCGGTCTGTATATATGTGAATGTGTTCAGATTCTAGTTACCTTAAATGATGATCATCCAACTCTCTCTCTGTCTCTCTGTTTCTCTCCCTCTCTCTGTCTCTCTTTATATATATATATATATATATACATATGTTCACAGATATGTTATATCGACTAGCATCCATCAATTTGTCAACAACATTTCTCATGATATCAAATTCGTGATGAAGATTATCAGAACTGAAAGGTTTACATCCAAATAAATTCATCTAATATGAATTTTTTTGTTTTTTCTACTTTCTTCTGATAGTCATATTTAGATCCATATTTACTTCATTTTATATATATATATATATATATATATATACGTGAATCATTAAATAAATTTCCAGACTATTTTCGTATGGGCACTTTTATTGATACGTGAAACTCTAGTTCACTTCGAAGTGATCACTTCCGGTTTCAACGCACTTGTTTTAGCGTTCCAACAACTTCTGTAAGGCCCCATGGAAGTCCTCTTGTGTGAGCATGTCAATGAACTTAGTCACAGCCTCTTTCATCTCCTCAATTGTGTCATAACGACAGCTTTTGAGCCTAGGGAATATACAAAGGTCACAGGGTGAAAGGTCTGGACGATAGGGAAGGTGAGGAACTTTCTTGATGTTCATCTTTGTCAAAAAGTCTATGACAAGGATGGAGTTGTGAACCGGTGCATTGTCCTGGTGGAAATGCCACTGAGCCGATTTGAAGAGTGCTGGCCTCTTCCGACTGAATTTCTTCCTGAACTCCCTTAAAACCTCCACATAGTAACTCTAATCCTAACCCTTTGGCCAATCAACTCAGGTCTATTGACTTATTTACTCATCCCACACCTCTCATCATCTCTCACAGACTCCCTGACTTCTTTGAATCTCTTATGCCACTCAATCAATGATGCTCGATTCATGCAAGATGGTCGAAAAGCAGTCTTAAACATTCCATAAGTTTATGTGTAATTTCTTCCAAGTTTAAAACAGAATTTTATTGCATATCGTTCTTCTAACGTGTTCTCACGTCCAGATTGCATTTTTGAAATTCACCAGCTGCGACAATTAGGATTTAGTAGGGCGTATTCCAATTGCTCCTGTAGCTGTTTATTTGAACCTGCAATCATAAAATTGGTCAGTCATGTATAGCAATATGTATAGATGTATAGCAATAACATACTCAATTTTCAAATTTCTACGTCAATTCTAAATGCCTGAACATATATATATATTTTTTTCATCATACAACGTGTGAAAGCACGTGCGATACCCTAGCCTCATCAGCCGCCAACCAGGGTGATAACACAGTTTCGGTAGCCGAAGGCTATATATATATATAACATGTTGTTCAGGCAGACAATTCAATTTGCTTAGAAGTGTTACGCTAACCTGTAATAAACTGGTAAATATCTAACTGATTTTATAAACCCGTGACTTTGCCTTAAACTCTTAGTCGCATTTTCGATAGATTTATTGATAAAGATTTGATTGCTCTTATGTTCGATATCAAACACTTTAATGTTCAGTGACTGCAAGACGTTGTAAAAGACACAGATTTCTTTTATTTGCTTAATCTTAAGAATTTGAAACAGTAACATTATGCTAGATGTAATCATGAGGGTAAGTTAAAAATTCCTTTTTTTAAACGTTTTAGTTACTTGCTACTTTTCGGCGTGTATATCAGTTTATATACCAAGTAGGTTAAAACACTATTCATTACCCGATGTGTAAGATGGTGATGAGGGCGCTGACACGTTGGCACTGATTCACTCCAATTCTGATTTGCAAGCCAAAGTAATGAACGTGCAACGTCGTCTAATTCGGGATCTTATGATTTATGAGTTCAAACAGGGTCATAACATCTCAGAAGCATGGCCTCTCCAAAAAAACACCGTAAAGTCGAGACGCACTTGATTGCAATGCACTAAGATGGTTGCAAGAATTCCGATGATCAGCCCAAGTCAAATAGCCTCAACACTGTATATCCTGTGATCTTCCCCCGCACCATCGAGGTAAATTCGGCAGGTAACACATGGAAATTATAAGGCAAGCTTCGAATCTAACAGTTCAGTGTGATTTATCATATTCCAATCCTTTGTTAAAGAATCAAGGGTTACCGAATAGTACTTCACACTGTCAAACTTTCACTTCATCCTTGTAATCTGTCGACTTTCAAAACAGCAATATGAATTCGTTTTTTAATATATTTTCTTAATCGTTACGGAACATAGTTTCGGAAGAACAGAAAAATAACATAAAAATTTGCCATTCTAAAATACAAACGCTGGATAGATTTTTTCTCATGTTGATCGAAATAAAATTTGTTTTCTCGGTATTCGTTTTTTTTTTACTACTTGAAACCTTACGATTACACTCAAAGAATTCATGGATTTTATATATATATATATAACAAGCTATAATAATTTATCAGTATTCAATACATAGCTGGAGGTGTTGACTCGAAACGGTATCATGTAGAATTCATGTGTTTCGAAATTCAGAACTTGCATCCTTATGCCTAACATCTTCCGTACCCCAACAAGTGTTTTACGGATCAATGATAATTTAACTCTTACAGATGTTTTCAAAGCTACTTTAGCTATTGCATTTATACTGGATTCTCAGTGACAACATGTTTCCTGAAGTCTCCCGGACTCATATCAGTACTCTGGTCAATCCCAGTAACGCAGGAATCAAGAAGAACTCGATTCTTCCACTGATTTCCAGTTTTCCAAGATAATTCTCCAAGTTTATTTGCACTGTACTAAGCACATCAAATGAAATTGATATTAATTTCATCATCTTGTTTTACAGTGTTGTTCATAGTTATCCTTATGTCCACACTAAACAGTAACGCTTGAAATTAGTAGACAATTTCACTTACCAAGGAAGCGGTGTCTCATCAACCAAGAAAGACATCAACACGCGACTAGCAAAGACATGGACAGCTGTCGATTGAATATTGGTCATATGGAAGTCAGACCTGACAGATAAAATGCAATTTACTCGAAGCAGCGGTCGTGTCGGCACTACTATAAGGATGCACTACATGGACGCTAACTAAACGTATGGAGAAAAAGCCTAACGCCAAATACACAAGAATGCTGCGAGAAATATTGAACAAGTCCTGGAAGCAGCACCCTACAGAGCAAAAGCAGTACGGACACTTACCAGCCATCAAGAAATTTACCCAAGTTAGACGAACCAGACATGCGGGACATTGCTGGAGAAGTAAAGACGAGCTCATAAGTGATGTACTCCTGTGGACCCCTTCACATCGAAAAGCAAAAGCAGGACGACTAGCTTGAACCTACATAGAGCAGATCTGTGCCGATACGGGATGTATCCCTGAAGACCTGCCGGAAGTAATGGACGATAGTGAGGAGTGGAGAGAGAGAGTCCCTGCTGATGGCGCGACATTATGATGACCATGATGATGATTTAGAAGTTTGTTATTTTCGGTATTCCTTGGCCTGTTTCTTTTCTATTTTTATCTGTATATAATCCGCCATAATGGTAAAATCCACGAGAGGTTAAATTCTAGCGGGTTTTTTTTTGTTTTTTTTTTAGTAATTAACAATAGACCTGTTCTTCTGATAGGAGATTGTTTATCCGATTGTAAATCATAATCGCAAAGAATTTTAGACATCTCATTCTCTGGGATGAGTTCTGATTTGAGAATTTACCATTTGGTAGTATTATCAAATTTCAGTCTTTTTCACAAATCCCAGTGGATCATATATCTCACCCAGTTGTGCCTTGACTTTTAGTTCTTTTAATCTCTCGAGAACATTCCCTACCAACGTTAGCTAATGGTATTTCATTAGCGTCTGAGAGAAAGATAGTCTCATCAGATCTCCAGAGTATTCTACACAATCTCAACAATTGTATATTCAGGAAGATCTCGATTCTTTCTCTGATTCTCGATTTTCCACTCTTTTTTTCCCAAGCATTTGGAAACCATTGAAGGCGCATCAACGACAATCACCACCTCCCTCATATTTATTATTAGTCCTTGAGAGTTTTTCACATCAGCTAACGCTGATGATCTTTCCCTGGAGTTTTAGTGACAGGAAGTCTGATTAAGCCTTAAATATTATTCTAGGTATTCTGCCAGATCTCTATAATGCAGTAGTTTGGATGGTCACCACACGTCCTAACAATTCCAAAGTATTCCAGTCCCTTTATTAATCCATTGGTCACTGTACTAAGAGCACCAATTACAATTGGTATAGTCATCGCTATTATGTTCCAAATTTTTTTCAGTTCCCTATCAAGGTCGATGTATTCATACTTTTTTTTAGCTTTCTTTTGATTTTACTCAGTGCTCAGCCGAAACAGGAAAGTCCACAATTCTGCAAGTTCTCTTTTTTTGTTTATCATTAAAGGTCTCGTCGTCAGACCGAGATTACGTGATCTGTTTAGATGTCATAAGCGATTATAGATAAGACACAAAAAATTGCAAATGTCGGTTATGTGATGATTGAGACGAAAATATCAATCACATGATAAGCGAATCCAGCAAATTAGTACAGAAGTAGTATAAGACAAGATACTACTTGGTGGGCAAGGTGATCCACTGGGAGATGTGCAAGAAATTGAAATTTGACCTTTCAGACAAATGGTATATGCACAACCCATCATCTGTCCTAGAAATTGATACACATAAACCCCAATCGGACTTTGACATACACACAGATCACCCAATCTCGGCCAGAAGACCAGACCTTATAGTAATCAACAACAAAAAAAAAGAAAACTTGCTAAGTTTCGTATATTGCACCGCTGGAAAAACAACGAAGACCACATACGTGGTGCATTCAATAAGTTTAATGACTTTCTTCTACAGGCATCTAAAAATGTCGTAGACTCTTGAAAACTCGGTATGTCATTGCTATACAGCTTATGAAATGACTGGCCATGTTTTATGATTTCAGGTTCAAATGAACAGCTACATCAGGAATTGAAATACACACTACTAAAGCCTGATTGTCACAGCTGGTGAATTTCAACAATGCAATCTGAACGTGAGGACACTTTAGAAGAACGATATGCAATAAAAGTTTGTTTTAAACTTGGAAAAAAATCCACAGAAAGGTATGGAATGCTTCAGACAGCTTTTCGACCATCTTGCATCAATCTAGCATCAGTTTTTGAGAGGCAATAGAGATTCAAGGAAGGCGGGGAGTCTGTGTGGGATGATGAGAGGTGTTGGCGGAGCAAGGAAGTCAATACACCAGAGTTGATTGGCCAAAAGTTTAGGGTTAGAGTTGGGATTACTATGAGGCCTGCACTCTTCAAATCGGGTCAGTGGCATTTCCACCAGGACAATGCACCAGTTCACAACTCTATTCTTGTTACAGACTATTTGACCAAGATGGACATCAAAACAGTTCCTCAGCCTCTCTATAGTGTCAGCTTGCTCCCTGTGAATTTTGCTTATTCCCTAAGCTCAGAAAGCTGTTGGTATGAGACAATTGAGGAGATGAAAGAGGCTTTGACGAAGGTCATTGACACGCTGACACAGACGGACTTCCATGGGGCCTTCAAGAAGCTGTTGGAACGGTATAACAAGTGCATTGCAGCCGGAGGAGATTACTTCGTAGGGGAGAAGGGTTTCATGTGTGGACTATCAATAAAAGCGCCTATACGAAAAAGTCTGGAAACTGACTTAATGATGCTCGTAGATATATAAGAATATAATTTATATTTCTATTCTTTGACGGCGACTTTGGTGTGAAGTAGGAATACAGTCAGAGAGAGTTCGCTCATATCTTTCTTCTGTGTCCGGGACCCTTTGTGTTTATTAGAGTGACAGCCAGAGAACTCACACGGGGGAGCTGGCATGTTTGGTTGAGTGACCAGAGGTCTCTCCCTTCAGTTCAAAACTACAGGCCTTTTATTGTCTTTCAACTCCCACGCGGAAATATGAACATGCCTTTTCGCCCACGTATTTTCCGTTAATGACTGGTTATCGAAATTTACATACTTCCGTTTTTTTTCTCTGGTAATTTGCTTATGTTATCTGCGTACAGAAATATCTGTCAATCTATTCACAAGCAATAAACAACATCCTCCTTCATTTTCTCTTTCCTGTGAAACAACTTTTTTGATGTTATCTTGCGACGGCATTGAATCTGCTAATTTCCTCCTCGGCACTCTGTCGCCAGCTAAATAAGTATATTTCATGAGGAGATTTGCTGACTCTTAGGCTCCACTGAAATACTATTAGCTAATGCTAGTGTATAAATCTTGCAATGAGTAATAATAATTATAATGATAAAGAGTATAAGACTAGACAATATTGAATGGGGTATTTGATCCTATGGAAATAGTGTAAGAAGTTTAGATTTGTCCATACGAGCTAATTGTATATGCACAAGCCGGATCCGTCCTGAAAAATGAGACACATATATTTTTCTGGGATTTGGAGATACAAACGAATCACCTAATCTCGTCCAGATGACCAGAGAATAAGCCCAATTATAAACCGTGCCTTTCCAGCTGATCACAAAGTAAACCATAAGGAAAGCCAAAAAAATATAAATACCTGAACCATGCTATAGAACAGAAAAAAAAACATCAATCAACATGAAAGCAACTGTGAAACTTATTGTAGTGGGTGTGCTCGAAACAGTCACCAAAGATTGTTAAAAGAACATAAGGACTTTGATATAGGAAAACGAGTGGAGACTATCCAAAATGACAGTACTATTAAGATCTGCCAGAATACAGAGAAGAGTCTAGATCTGAGGAGACTTGCGGTCACTCAAACTCCAGTGAAAGACCATCAGCTAATATTCGTGTGAAAAACTTGTAAGGAATAATAATGACAATTGGAAACCAAACGAATTTATCAAAGAAGAGAATGACTTGTCAGCTTGTGGATTTTGGAATTTTGGCAGATCATTTTGTGAAAGGAAAGGAAAGCAAAAAAAAAAAAAAGATAAATTACTTAACTCTACCAGAGAGTTGAAGAACAGAAAAGTTATATTGAAACTAATATTAGATGTAACCATGGCGTGCCACCAGCACGGATATCTCTGTCCCTCTCTTGCCACTTCTCTCTATCGTTCATCGCCTCTGGCAGGTCTTCAGAGCTACATCCCGTATCACCACATATCTGCAGTATGTATGTTCGTGCTGGTCGTCCTGCTTTTGCTCGGATATATGTGGGGATCCATAGGAGTACATCACTTATGAGCTTTCTCTGCTTCTCCACGAGTGTCCAGTATGTCTGGTTCGTCTAACTTGGATAGTTTTCATGATGGGAGGTAGGTGGCCTTATAGTTAGTGCCTTGTGGGGTGTTGCCTCCAGGACTTGTTCAATATTGCTCGCAGCATTCTTGTGTAATTGCCGTCTAGCTTTTTCTCCAGCCATTTTGTTAGCGTCCAAGTAGTGCATCCATATAGCAGTATCGGCACGACAGCTGCCTGGAAAAAAACTGCTTTTCATTTTATCGGTCAGGTCTGACTTCCATATGATCGATAGCTTATCGATTGCTGTTCATGCCTTCGTTAGCTGCGTTTCGATGTCTTTTTCGGTTAATGAGACACTGCTTTCTAGGTAGGTAAACTTGTCTACCAGTTTCAAAGAGGTTCCGTCTGGTGTGAAATGTCGCCTGTTTGATTATAGCACATATATTCAGTTATGTGTGCATTGACATGGAGGCCAATACCTGCGGCGGCTTGTTCCAAACTATGCAGTAGTGTTTCGGCTTAGTTGAGTGTATTTGCCAGAATCGCTATGTCGTCGGCGTAGTCAGCATCGGTAATTGTTTTGCGGGGTACCTTCTGCTTCTTTTCTTTGTCAGCTCGAAGCCATTTTCTTTGATTTGATCAATCGATGTTCTAAGCACGTAGTCTAGACAGATGATAAAGTGGTATGGGTCTAGCGTGTCCCCTTGTAGCACTCCTGCTACAATGTCGAAGTATTCAAAGTCTCCATCCGGTGAACGCACTTTCACTGCTACTAAGTCAGAATCACCCGAAAAAGAGACTAGGAACTGGAGATAGTTGCAAAGACTGGAAGAGTTCAGTCGAAAAGTACATGTAAGAGCAGCTTTAACAATTTGAAGAGTGTTGGAGAACTGCAGAAGAAGACTTCATCTTCAGCACGTGGGAAAAACTCTAATTTTGCTGAATTTTGTAACACTGCTATTCACACGATTTCATATACTTGCACATACATACATAGGCACTACACCTATATTCATATACACTCAAACAGAACTGCTCACAAAACTATATAAATATATTCATATATATATATATATATATATATATATATATATATAATTATATATATATATATGGGGGTGAATGTCTGTTTGTCTGTGTAGTTGGGTAGCAGGCCTTCATTTAAGCATGTTTGTTTAAATAATAAAGACATATTTTGTCTATATAATTTCATAAGGATATTTCCAAGTTTCCTGGCAAGATTGTTTGTTTTAGAGTGTATGTTGGTATATGAATTCACCTAAATAGTCCCATATACTTTCAGACCCTTCATATGTTATTATCAGAAGTCGTTTGCAAGTGTAAAGATTATTTTTCAAAGTTTTCTACTTTTTTGGAGGTTGCAAAAATTATGTAGATTCATAGCAGGATTAAACGGAGATACTCTCATTGAACTAATTTAAAACAAAATTCTATCAACGGAAATAAAATATTTATCAAGAAAAATAGAATATTTTAATATTTTCTATCTTATTCACTTCGATAATAACACACTGAAAAAAACCTTAATGCATTTTATAACATTGTCACTATTTTCTATGTTTATTCTATTAACTTCTATTTTTTCTATGTTGGGCTTCTATGATTTTCAGTCATGGCTCTTTAATTTCATGTGCTATTATAGAAGATATTTCAAGTAGAATTTTGAGAAATTTAGATTTTGGGAGAGAGTGACTTTTAAGAAGTAGGGCTCTAGAACGAGAACCATTAAGATTCATTGTAAGACGTCTCGAAAGAGTCGTAATAATAAAACCAACGTACGCATTATTTTAGTTGGAGACAGTCCATCAAGAGTCATTCGAACAAATACGACGTTTTTTCCTATCGAAAAGACCTGTGGAGAAGGAAGTGATACTGGAAATAATTAGGTTGGAAGTTTCAAATTTGTTGTAATAAATGATGTCTTATTATTTTTGGTAGGATCAGTAGGGAGGATATTTTCGAACAAGGTTTTTTTATTCTTGTTCACTTATCTTATAATTATTATGAAAATGGTTTTGATAGAAAAAGTTAATTGATTGTTTATGATTTAGTGTATTATCTATAATATGCTGTTCAGTTTTATTAAAGAAATGTTTAATTTTAGTATCAAGAAAGTGGTTCGTTAACCCACTATTAATAAGTGTTTGTTTCATATTTTTAATTTCATTAAGGAAGATAGTTGCAGATGAAGACATTAGTTTAACTCTGGAAATAAGTGTTTTATTGTGGTTCATTATATATATATATATATATATACAAACTCGGACACA
Organism: Sepioteuthis lessoniana; assembly: GCA_963585895.1. Classification (NCBI taxonomy): domain Eukaryota; kingdom Metazoa; phylum Mollusca; class Cephalopoda; order Myopsida; family Loliginidae; genus Sepioteuthis; species Sepioteuthis lessoniana. Next base: position 62,988,243 of record OY757928.1, read on the forward strand.
CACACAAACACACGCACATATATATATATATATATATATATATAGTGACATGCATTAGTATTGGATACATGTTATTGTCTGTTATAACTCTAATATATGTTCACCATTTCGCCAGATATTTGGTTAGTAATATCTCGTAAAGTTGTTTTAGTTGTATGTGGAGGGAACATTAAAAACTCATGGTTGAATCCTTTTATTTATCAAAGTTCAAAATTACCCTATGCAAAAGTATTGGATACATGACACTTTTAAAAAATTTCCAATCGAATATTTGTATTTTAAAAGGCTTTAAATATTCAAATTTTAAATAGTATTGGAATGTTATCTCTGACCAATCAGAGAAGCACACAATTTTTACAAGATAGTGCTACTAATCATCTGACTCTTTGATGTGCATTTTGCAATTCAAGGATTAAAAATGGCCAAAACTAAAAAAATATCCAGAGATATGCGAGATATAATCATTGAACGTCACAAAGGAGGTCAAGGTTACCGAAAAATTAGCAAAGAAATGAATCTAGCTCTAAGTACTGGTGGAAATATCATCAGAAAGTATAAGAATTATGGCGACAGTACAGCAAACCTTCCAAGAAATGAAAGACCGAGAAAAATAAATGAATGTACTTCAAGGTGGATCAGCAGAAATGTGCAAATAATTCCCTTCATTACTCGTTCTGAAATTAAAACTCATCTTGAGGGTGTTGGAATTAATGTAAGTAAGGATACCATTAGTAGAGCTCTATATCGTACAGGCTTTCATTCAAGATCACCGAGAAATGTGCTTTGCCTGAAAACCAAACATGTCAAAGACCGATTAAAGTTTGTCGAAACTTATGAAAAGAAACGTATGCAGTTTTGGGAAAAGGTAATCTGATTGGATGAAACGAAAGCTGAACTATTCGGAAGGAACACAGCGACAAGTGTTTGGCGAAAAAAGGGCACTTCCTTCAAGAAGCACACTACCATCCCCACAGTTAAGTTTTTTGGGGGGTCCATTATGATATGGGGATGCTTTTCCTCCAAGGGCACTGGTGAGTTACAAGTTATCCGTGATAGAATGAATGGTAGCTTGTATAGGGAGTTTCTAGAGAAGAACCTTCAGAAATCTGCAAATTCTTTAGGACATTGTCGGAATTTTTTGCTTCAACACGACAATGATCCCAAACATACCGCAAAACTTTCAAAGAAATGGTTTAAAAATAATGACATTAGTACTCTCAATTGGCCAAGTACGTCTCCACAAAATATCAAGCAATTACAGGAATTATGCAAGGAAGAATAGGGTAAAGTAACGCTAGATCAGTGTGGAAAACTTGTGGCCAACTGTAGAAAGCGACTGGAAGCAATGAAACAAAACAGAGGCTACGCAACAAAATATTAAATTGATGTGTCCAATACTTTTGCATTGGGTAATTTTGAACCTTGATAAAAAAATAAAATAGATTTAACCATGAGTTTTTAATGTTCCTTCCACATACAACTAAAACAAATTTACGCGACTAAATATCAGGCAAAATGACGAACATAACCTAGAGTTAAAACAGAAAATAACATGCATCCAATACTTATGCGTGTCACTGTAAATATGTCACTCATACACAAATAAAAACTACGCAAGAAAATAACCCCCAAAATTATCTTAGACTTTTGGAAAAAATAGATCATCCTGTTCCAGAAGACCAGACCAGACGTTAGAAAACAGAAGATTCGACCATGTAACCTAGTGGCCGTCGCTGTTCTTGCAGGTTATAGATTTGAAATAAAAGAAAGCGAAAAACACGGGAAATATCTGGGCACTGCAAAAGTTATGAAAAATGTGCTAAATGGTATTTGATAAGAATACCCATTTTTGTAAGAAGAAAGGAAAAAATCCACAGAAACTTACAAATATTTATGTGTGAAAGGGAAATCTGAAAAAGAACTGCGTCTGTCCAGACCACGACAACGTAAAGATTTGCAAGAATGCAGAGAAGAATACTGGATATCTACGAAGTCTTATTGTCATTCGAACCTTAGGTAAACTGCTACTTATGACTCGTTAGAGATGAAACAATTAATCATATAAGCGAACATAGCAAACTAGTGTGAACGAAATACAAAAATAGACATTGCCGGCTAGGAGAGGTGACTCACTGGGAATTGCGCAAAGGGTTAATTTTTTTCCAAATGAACAAATAGTTTATACACCAACTAGAATCTCTTCTCAAAAATGTAACGTATACTTCTATTTGGGACGTTGAGATAAAAACAGATGCCCTGTCTTAATTAGAATACAAGACCTAGTATTAATAAGAATAAAATAACTCGTTATTTTGAGGAATTTGCTGGTACAGAGGATCACTTGGAGAACATAACATAGTGCGAAAATGTAGGTAAATATAGGAGATTAGAACAAGAACAGACCATAACTGATGATAGTACAGCAAAAATTGGTTTCTGATAAGAGTCCTGAAGTAGTGTGGAGTATTGCTATCACTCAAAAGTCTGTGTAAACCACCAACTGAAGCGTGTGTATGAAGCATGCATAATTTAAAATTTGATAACATTCATATATCATTGTAGATTATGCTATGGTGTACACATATACAGCCAAGAATACATATCAGCAGGAAATGTAATGGATTTAACTCTGTTGATATATATATATATATATATATATATATATATGTATATATATGTGTGTGTGCGCGCGCGTGTGTGTGTGTGTGTGTGTGTGTGTGTGTGTGTGTGTGTGTGTGTAAAGATATTTTAATATCCAAAATCTATGATTAATCAACAATCACCTTAGGGTATAGTATGTATATCTGTACTAAAATAGAAAAAAAAATAATCTGTAGTTATGTCGATTTCAAAATAAACTTGTTAGGAATCATTGTTCTATTCTTGATGATAATCGAATTCGGTGCTTCTTCAGTGTTCTCTCTTTTGTTCAATATGGAACTTGTTTGAAATTATCAATCCTGCAAAACACCCTCCAAAACCTACTGTGACAAATTCAGCGATGTCTTCGTCATTTAAAATACTCTCTTTCTCTTTCTCTCTCTCTCACTCTCTCTCTCTCTCTCTCAATCTCTCTCTCTCTCTTTATATATATCTATCAATCAATCTATCTATCTATCTATTTATCTATCTATCTTTCTCTCAATCGTTGTTTGTAAGGGTGCGTGTATGCTTGTGTGCGCGCGTGCGTGCGTGTGTGTTTTTCCCGGTAGATTATATTAGAAGCGTTTAATTGTAAATAACTTCACTGAAAAAATATTGATTTTTATTGTATTGTGACAGTTTAGTATCAGTAGGTACGATTTAAACAGTTGTTAAAATTGGCATAATTTTATTTATTGACTCTAAAATTGAAAGAGAATGAGCATCATTTTCAGCATAATATAATTAATATCCAAAACGTCTTTAAAGAATGCAAATAAAAGGCAAAGACGAAAATTTGCGTTTCTATAAAAGTTACAGGAAAAAGGATAGACGTTAAATTTAGTTGGCGAAGATTCCTGATGAAGATTTTTCTTTGAACAATGTTAAATTTTCTTGAAGGAATACAATTAGATTAATACCTTCTTTTAGAGGAATTAATCCTATAACAGACATGGTAACCAACTTAGTTGAATAAAAAAGTTTCATCTATCGTTGACAATCATCTCTAGAAGTCGGGTTATGTTTTTCATGCGGTCTTTGGCTTAAACACCTTTCAATCCAGAAATAAAACTCCGTGCACGATTTCCCTATTAAAACAAAACAAAATTCTCAGCATTTGAAACAAATGCTGACAGCAAAGAAAATTAGATTAAAATAACAACTTAGAAATAAAGTGAAAACGAATCACCCTTTCATGACAAAAGCATTTTTTATACAAATAAGATAATAATGTATATACAAGGAAATGAGAAGATAACCCTTTTCTATATAACTAAATGATTAATTCAAAAAATACTGCTCTCACCACAGATAAAAAATTTACCTGGAAAAAACACTCTAAAGTTTATCATGGATGTTGATATAAAAACAGATCCCATAATCCCACGCAGAAGACCAGACTAATTTGTAATCAACAACAAAAAAACAAAAACAAAAAAAAACTGTGTCAGCATAGGGCTTTTATATACAATGTAATAAAGCAAATCTTTTACTATGAGTCTAATTTAAATGAGGAATTACTAATTCAAAAGAGTATTACTTTTAATATATTTACTTAAATACCAAGGGGGTGTCCTCGTGGTGTAATGGTTAAAGCGATAGCCTCCGGAATCGTAGTACGCGAGTTCGTACTCCAGTCGCGCTATTATGTTCCCTTTCGGGCAAATAACGTTGGGAAAGATATGAGCCCCCTTATCCCCCCAGCTATGGGTAAAATAGTACCACTACTGTTCTTCCATGGATATGCCATTAAACAAAGAAACCAATTAAATACCTACCAAACCATCAAGTACGAGGTGTATTAAATTAAAATAATCATCAAATTCATTTATGCTAAGACACCTTCAGTTTCACATTTTTTTAAAACTGTGTTTGACTATATTCATCATTCTAAGATTCTTGCCATTTTTTCTTTATTTTTTTTTCCTAAGCAGGAAAAAGGAAGATTTGAGGATGCAGAAGACAGTGATAGACATAGCATAAAGTTTAAGAGTTTCTTCTATAAATGAAAATCCCCTAATAAGTGTGATGCATTCTAAGTAGTAGTGTTTCTAGCATGTTGGCGGAGACAAAGAGAAAAATAACTTAATGAAAAGAAGTTGTTGATATAAAGAAAAGAAAAAATTAGACACATGGCCAGAGAAAAATCTCACTCATTTTATAGTTGGTGTTACAACATGGCTCTTGGGGGTAATTAAAGCAAGAATAAATGGGTTGCGAAAGTCCATCAAGAAAAGATCCATTCTTTCTTACACTGTGACACACTACCAATTGGGGAGGGGGACAGTTTCACTTAATCCCTAGTCTCTTCCAGTTGATAGCGAGCTACTTTTTATTTGCAAATCCTAAGTCTTGTATCTGACCGCTTCACATAACTGCAACGAGAGTTGTCATGAGTGAAATTTTCATGTCTGCAACTCAGCTGAGGCACAGGTTGCCTGATCATGAAGGCATCCATGAAATTTCCCCATAAAAGCTGTTGCGCTCATTTTAATGGTTATCGTCGTATAAACTCGGATCAGTAAACTGGATGAAGCTGTTTGGATTTCTATTCGAACTAATGTTCTTGGAAAAGGCATGAACTATCATTTTACCCAAAGCCATTGAAATAATAGTGCAGACTGGGTAATTTAGCTTTCTATAGGTAAGTAATCTTGAATGAGGTAAAATCTAGATTCAAAATCCTCACTACTCCATTTAAAACATGATCTTGTGTCGCATTCTGACAGTGGCTGGGTGTTTTATAAATACTTGCAACGTACAAGGGTCTATTATGAAGAAAATAAAGCTTTATTCCCCTGTTTATTTCATTCTCGGTATTTATAGCTTCAATCAAAATACCTTTTAGCTCAATTTCTATCCGACGATGAGAAAACTTTGCCTTTAATAGATTTTGCCTATCCCTGATATCAAAAAGATATTGGTCATATGGAAGTCAGACCTGACCGATAAGATAAAACGCAGTTTCTTCGAAGCATCGGTCGTGTCGATACTGCTGTATGGATGCACTACATGGACGCTAAGAAAACGTATGAAGAAAAAGTTTGACGGCAACTACACAAGAATGCTGCGAGGAATGCTGAAAAAGTCCTGGAGGCAGTACCCAACAAAGTAGCAGGTGTACGGCCATTTACCACCCATCGCGAAAACTATCCAAGTAAGACGAGCCAGACATACGGGACACTGCAGGAGAAGTAGAGACGAACTTATAAGTGAAGTACTCCAGTGCACCCCTTCACGTGGACGAACAAAGGCAAGACGACCAGCTAGAACCTACATTCAGCAGTTCTTTCCCGTTACTGGATGTAGCCCTGAAGACCTGCTGGACGCAATGGATGATAGTGAAGGGTGGTGAGAAAGGGTCAGGGATATTAGTGCTGATGGCGCGACATGATGATGATCCCTTTCCTGAAGTCGGACGATATCAGATAAAATTAAACAAAAAAAAAGCAACCCGACTTTCTTCATTTCTTATTTAAGATTACAGTTATGCCATTGGTCTTAAACGCAAAACTAGGAAATGCATGCGTTTCCTCTCGGACTGTAAGACATGTCATGGCTGACCGTTTCATATCAGATTCGTCTCATACCCGTTGTGTTCAACATACATATCCCTGTCCCAACGATAAGATTTGGGCATAAAACCTTCACACTATATCACGAAATTAAAACTAAATATATTATATTATCCCTAGAAAAAAATATAATTAGATAATTCAAACTAGTCTAATAAGAGATTGGTACTATTTAAACCCGGGAACAGATGAAATCGGAATATTTAAAAGAGTTTATTCAAACTGAGTAGACTTATTACTACATACTGTAGTAAAGACTAATAGTTACCATTCTTGCCGACCAATTCAGGACGATAAAAAAGAAAGGTTGGTTTTCTAACATTGAAATAGTAGAAATACACCAGAAAATAAATACTAAACAAGATAATAAAGTACCAGACACATCAAGTATCAACAAACAAAAGCAGCCTAACTGAAATGAACCGCCAACTCCAGAAAATTGAAACGCTACACAACCACGAGATACACAAGCTAACAACACAGAACAAACACAAATACAAAAACAAAAGGTAAATCTAGAAAATTAAAGAGAATAATGAAAAGGGAAAAGACTACCTTACCATCGCTGAGAAACCTAGACTGGAGAATAAAAAAACGAAAAAAAAATCAATACTACCTTATATATAAACGAATAATATAACCAAATTAAGTGAACTAATCTATGCCGGGGCGAAATAAGTTTGTGAGAAAATTCGCATCCCCACAAAAAGCTCAAAGAAAAATCAAAACCAGCATGGCAAATTTATCTGGAAACGCAGTTAAAAAATCTATGTAAAAAGGCCAAAATGACCAAAAAAGAAAAACGCTACGTCATGTAGAGACAAAAAGGAAAAGACAGCACAAGAAAAAATAACATTACAACTTGAGGAAAAACAACCAGAAAGTCCTGGCGAAAGAGGGAAGTTTAAGGAGATACCGATATAGGTAAAACAATACAGAGAAAACAAGACATTCTAAAACAACGAAAGAAAATTCTACCAACAAGTGGAAAGTGATGACACAAAAACATAGCAACAAGCGGATGCCAGAGAAACCCAACGATTTGGGACTAAAATATGGCAACCATGAAAACATAACGAAAAAGCCAAATGGATAAAAATATAAGAAAGGGATTAGAAGGGCAAGAAGAAAGCCAGAAAAAAGAAATACACATCAGTTTACTCAAAAAAATGAAATAAAATGAAAATATAAAACTGGAAAATGCCAGACCAAGATAGAATACATGTTATTTTGGCTCAAGAAATTCAACTCCATTCACGACGGAACAACACTAGAAATAAACAGATGCCAACAAGAACACACATACCTGAATGGATGACCAAAAGAAAGACCACATTGATCCAAAAAGACCCGAGCAAAGGAACCACACCAAATAATTACAGACCTATAACTTGCTGACTGATGATGTGGAAAATGTTAACAGCAAAATAAAGAGAAGAGATTTACTCCTCGCTAACAATCCGCAGATTGTTTCCGGAGGAACAGAAAGGATGCCGCTTAAGATCAAGAAGGACAGCGGAGTTACTTTATATAGACCAACACATCCTAAATCAGAGCAAGAGCAGACGGAAAAATTAGTTATGGCCTGAATTGTCTACAAAAAGGCATACGATATGGTTCTGCACATCTGGATAATAAAGAGATCCAAAATGTACAAAATATCACATAAAGTCAAAAGCGTTATCGAAAAAAAAAACCAGGAAAGCATGGAGAGTGGATTTGACAGCAGGAAGAAGAAGCTTACCTGAAGAAAAGATCCAAAGAGTTATATTCCAAGGTGATGCACTGACACTGTTACTATTGATAATCATTATGATGCCACTTAACCACATACTCGGAAAATGCACTGTCAGTTACAAACTTAGTAGATTGCAAGAAAAGATCAATCACCTACCGTACATGGATGACGTCAAACTATTTGCAAAAACTGAAAAAGAACTAGAAACTTTAATACATATGATTAGAATGTACAGTTAGGACAGGGGAATGGAATTTGTTACAGAAAAATGTGTCATGCTAGAGTACATAATTTAATGGATTATTAAAGCGACTTGGGTCTTGGAGTTTGGAGGTCGAGTTTAGACCATCCGAATTACAGCAGTATTGAGAACGGCCAGAAAACTGAGAAGAGTCCTGGATACTTGAGGATAGTTGAAAAATAGATAGAACGTAACAAAGTAGGTAATCTAGGTTATGTGATGATCGAGACGAAATGATTTTTTTTTGAGAAAAGAGAAAACATATAAACATTACAAGAAATGGATCAATCAAATCAGGAATGCAATAGAACTTCTGAAGAAAAATTGTAAGTCCTTTGAAAGAGTGGAAATAGACTCCATAAAAGAAAAAAAATGTAGAAAAAATAAGAAAATGTACTTTAGAAAAATTCAAAAACTTCTCGAATTCATCGTTTGCAGCAGAAATCCCATCAAAAGGATCACTTCAGAAGTCCTCAGTCTCAATATTATTATTTGAAGAAACATGACTGGAACTCTGAAAATAGACAAAAAAAAAACCAAGGAAGTTGCTGACTATACCCCACGCGTTACATCCGAGAGATAAGATAGTTTGTATGAATCAAGAAAATAATGAAAAATAGGAATCTTAATGATTGAAGATTGCGTAGATTCATCAACAGAAAGTCTCCAAGACGACATTAAAAAGAGCAAAGAAAGATTAATTTCCACAACCAATAGCAGCTTTGGCAATATCAGTACAAATCAATAAAATGATGTAGAAGAAATAAGAAGAAAAACAACTGTATGGATACTTCAAGCAAAACACTGGCGAGATTGCATACGAGAAGACATAGGAATTGTTAAGAAGAAGAAATCTAAAATTTTTTTTTTTTAAAATACATAAAATAAATATCTTCTTATAGCCGCACAAAACAACACCATGAAAATAATTATACTAATGCGACAATCAGGAGGTGCCCGTGGTGTAGTGGTTATCGTTGTAGGAAATGGACACGGCAACATGAGTTCAAATCCTGGACGAGACTGATTGCATTTCACATAGCACTAATACCCTTGGGAAAGGTATGAATCCAATTATTCTCCCTTCAACTATGGGTCAATAGGTTCTTCGGCCTTGGTGAGGCAACTAGTCTAGGAGAAGGTAAACCTGTTAAATTCCGCTTAAAAACAATAACCTCGTGTCATATCCTGCCCGAGCGGAGGGGTTGGGTAAATATGATATTAATGCGACAATCGGGAAAGAGCCACAGAATAGCAAGTGTACATTATTCGAAGAAAGCGATGAAACAATTCATCACATTGTATGCGAAGGCATCAAATGTGAACAAAAGAAAAACGAATCCTGGCACGACTGACTGGGAAAATCTATTTACTGGGAAATATGCAAGGTTTTAAATTTTGACCTCACTACCAAATGGTACATATACGAACCAGAAGACTAAGATGCATGAAATTCCTTGGGATTTTGAGACACAAACGTATCACCTAATCCAAGAAAGTGTTAAATGAAAAATAAAATTGAGAACTTGCCGTCAACTGATTTTTGTAGTTTCGGGAGACCAAACAAAATATAAGTAACCGAAAAGAAGACACATTTTTGGAGTTTGCCGGAGAATTACAAAATCTGTGGAATATAAGTTAGATATTTATCCTTTGACAGGCTCAAACATTTCGTGAATTTCAAAATAGGATCAACCTGTGTCTTAACGTAAAGAAAAGACAGCGGATAATCCACGTGAATTGCGAAATCGGCATGCCTGAAGGAAGAATAAACACAATGTGCGTGGACACCCGAAAATATATAACGACGGAAGATTTCGACCACGAAGTAGTGAGTAGAGCAGGTAGAGAGACAAAACGTTACGCCGCGCTGGCATTTGGCCAGAGCGCCCCATGTTGAGAGTAAAAGAGAAGTCTAGAAAGAACAAGACTAGCCAAATCGACAAGTGTGTAAGATCCTAGAAGGAAATAGGAGAGCGAAGGCGGCTGCAGTTGATTTGACTTATACAAGTCTTGTGAAAGAAGTTCGATGAAGAAATTAAGATGATTAAATGCTTTACGTCGGCCCTAAACCAGTCTCACGAAAGAAAAGAGACGTCTAAATGTTATAAGTCTGTCTTGTGGCAGCCTAGTGGAAATAGAGCGAAGATAAAAGGTTCTCTGAGATATATCATCTCAACATGGTGGAAATCATTGCGGTTTCGACTCTCTCCTCACAGGTCGAGTTTTGCATAATAAACAAAAAATGAAAATGTTTATATGTTTATATATAAGTGTTTTTTATCGTATCTTTATGCCTTTGTACAGCACTTGATGATGAAGATTATACCAATTATATTAGATTCATTTGGAACGATCCCTAAGAGCGGGAAGAAGGGAATGGAAAAAAATTAGAAATTAGGGAATGATTGATACCTTCCAGACAAATGAATTGCTGGGATTGGTCGGATTATTAGATGAGTTGTGGTGACCTGAAGTGACTTGTTGTCACTCAACCTCTAGTTAAAGATCATTGAGTAACACTGCTGCCATAAGCTTGTAAGGAGTAAAATAATCATGATAAACGTTTTGGAATGTTTTGAAAAATTAAGATGACGGTGTTTCAATCGTAGCTGGAGACCTTGGAGCAGCATTTATAAAACTGAGTACTGCTAAATCGACAGGGATAATTTGAAGAACTATGGTGGTTTGAGCAGTATTGCTGTGAACAAGCTCGAGGTATAGTTGGTGTGACAATATTGCATGAGTAATTGTAATATTAATTATCAGAAAGTAAGCACGGCAGTCGGAAGGTAATTTTGAGAAGTCGGAATATTCGGTTGTTAAAGTAAAAACATTTTGCGTCTTCTCTGTTATTAGTTTATTTACTGCTAAAAAACATAATTGACCACCGTAAAAGTGAGTTAATTCTATAGTTGTTAGTGGGATAGTTTATGAGGATACGTTTCGCGTTAGATGATCTACCTTAAGCTGAGATAAAACAATACAGTTCTTACATGGATGACCTCTTAGAAACAGCAAATGTCATAAGCAGTATGCTAGACATAGCAAAACATAGTAATTTCTATGAACTGTATAGATATTTTTCTTTCTAATTTCCTTATGGCATGTTTCATTGTAATACTTGTCCTTTTGTCTCGGAATGAAATATTCAATGTATTTAATTTTTGCACTTTTTCTGGGGGACATTCTTTAGATTATTTTTTTTTGGAAATCGATTTACAACGAAACATATAATAGTTCCTAACAGTTTAGAATGCCTTTCTAAATGAATAATATCTGAGAGTGATGCCAACTTCCTAGTGTTACAAAAAATGCTTTTCCTAAGGGAAGTCTACTGTTTCAGGTAAGTTTCTGTTGGTCAATGTTATCCCTGAAACGTGAGTAGGAAAATTCGGTTAAAAATGTCATGACGTTTGATTTCGACCAGCTAACGGTTCTTGCCAATATCAAGATGTATAACCTTGAGGGAAATGCTGTCTACAAGCTGTTTAAAGTTGACAGATAACGACTTCTGCGGCTATAAATTTCATTTTGAACTTCATGAATTTTATATAATCCTGTTTTATAAGATATTTTGTGACATTCTGTCTTATATCAATGGAATTATTTACATTTTTTTTCAGCTGTCAATAGGTGTTTAAAAGAACAGATATATTTCTTCATTAAATAATCCTAAATGAAATCATATTTTAAAAATTACTATATACGTGTAAGACATTTTAGAAATATTTCTTGCTCGGAAATTATACATTTCCAGACAAAAATTACGAGCAATTGTTTATTTTCGAGGTACTCAATATTTTCAGAGTTATCTTCTCAGGATTTGAATAAGTAAAAAGTAAAGTTAGCCACCATAGTCGAGCGCGACCAGGAGGCTCTCTTTTCAATAGCTACTACACTGAAATGTAGGGGAGGGCGCTACTCCTTTCTCTGGATTACTCCAATTTACCCTCGATATATACCTTATATTGCTGGGTGCTATACAAGGAGGTATCCAGTACCATTTTTAAAGTCTTTGGTATGACACGACCTGGGATTGAACACGGGTCTTTCGCAACATTGTCGAGATTATCCCAGCCATTCCAACAATCCAGTAATTATAATCTGGAGATTATAAGCCATCTGTTACTGAAATTCACGATTACACACACACACACACACACACATATATATATATAGAGAGAGAGAGAGATTAATTGAAAAACAAAGTAATCCAAAGTGAAGAAATTATCGTGAAAAAATTCGACGCTGTAATATTTTCCTTTTAACAGACCATCATCAGAAGTTTTGAAATTGATGATTCAAAGTGTTGATAAATTAACGATGGAGGTTTAATGAAATACAAAAAAACAAAAGAGGGAATTATATATACAAAGAAAGAACATATGACCTTAGCATCATCACTTTTTAAAATCTTGTTGATTGTTTGTTAAAACCCAAACGTTATAGCGTCGACTTTCAAAATATACACTTTGGATTACTTTGTTTTTTAATTTTACCCCATACTGTCGAATTTTTCTAAATTATTGACTTTCATATGTATATATGTAATATATCACCGTGACCTGCGATGATCCTGGCGAATATTGTTGACAGTTATATCCGGCCGTGGATAAAATCAACAAAATGATTACTGCAAACAAGGAATGCGTCGGTGTAATCTGTGACTAATGGAGAACGAGCATTGTGTGGGTGTAAACCATGGCCAATAAAAAAATATGCATTGCTTGGGTGTAAGTTGTGACCGATGGAAAACAAGCATTGCGTACATGTTGCGTGCGAGTTTAAGACTGCATAAGATCGAGAAATTTGGTTGAAGTCAGCTCCTCCATGTGTGCGAACTCTCTTTCCCCGATTACTCTCCTGCTCTACACAAACGTCACTTACGACGAATAAAGATATGAAATTATATTTTTATATATACGTGTTCTTGGTTGTTCTTAAGACCCACCTGTTATATACTACATATATGAATCACCTTGTTGGAGGAGATTGTTATACGTTTACTGTGTATTTTGAAGGAATGGGGCCCTCCATTAAAAAAGGTGTATTCTAAGTATGATAACTGAATTTGCTGGCGGGTTCAAGTTTTGGAGATTATTGGAATGTGAATTACCACTTCATTGCATTTAAACTCAGGTCTACCCAGTCCCTTTTGTGTTAATATATGTTAGGGTTCGAAATATGTATTACATCGATCTGCTTCAAAGTTATTCGAATTCAGTATGCCAAAAAAAAGAGGAAAGAAATTACTGCTCAAAAATTTAAATATGAACCTATAATGAACGCTATTTCCTAGCCCTAACCCTCTGATAGTATGGCATGCAAAATACATAGGAAAACACAGAATACTAACCAACCAACACTTCCCATATATATATATATATATATATATGTGTGTGTGTGTGTGTGTGTGTGTGTGTGTGTGAATATTACAATTTGCTCTGTTTAAACATAAGTCTCAATAATTTTACACCTTAACAAAATATCTGTAAAAATTGTTTGCTAAAAGAAAATCATGGCTGTAACAACACAAGATAATTTTCGATTAAAGAAGGCTGTTACATGACACTGTGACGGCAAATTGACTAAAATCCTTAAATGGGACTTTATTTTCGCACGTGTGAAGACGGGGCAGGTTGGCACTTGATCCCCTGCAGAAATAAGTCCTGTTCAGAGTTCTTTTCTCGGGCAGATAAGAACTGGCATATTACATGAGGGAATAATTTAGGGCCAGACTGGCCACCGCTGGCAAAGGGGTCCAAAATTTCACACTATCACACACCCACCAGGCCGCTAAACTTCTTTCCCTTAGATAATAGAAGAATACGGGCCTATAGGTCTTAGTTGTAATAATATTAATGTCGTTGTAGTAGTCGGCAACTCCGGTTTCCCGTGCAGAAACTTTAGGAATTAATAGGACAGTTCTAAGCAAGATAATGTAAGGCGAATAGAAGCTGAAAGGAAAGCATGAAATAATAACATAGACCACATGGTAAAATGAAAATACATAGGTTCTTTACTACGATTATATATATATATATATATATATATACGTTCAAAGTGTCAAAAATATATAATAGGATAGTCCATGAATATAAATGTCTTTTCTTGGCTTTTATCCCTTTCAAATTGAGAGAGAGAGAGAGAGTGGTAAACAAAATTTGGGTGTAAAGGAAGAATGTCCCAAAGTTACTTATCTTATTTTTTTGACGGGGTTCCACTGGAGAATTTTTCTTCTTTCACGGGCTAATAGACTTCGTACTGTTTTTAATACTGGCTTGAAGGATTTTGGAGTCCTTCGTGTCTCAGTTAGTCTTTTGTCTTTAGCCCGGAGTAAAATGGCTATCGTCCGTCTGCCACGAGCGTTGCTCAAAAAATTACCTTTTTTGTATTTACTTCCGCTGAGGGGAAGGGAACCCCACTTCCGTTTGGGGTCCCCGCCAATCATTTGGCTTCATTTTCTCTTTCCCCTTCCGATGTCCGGCGACCCAAGGTCACTTAGGTGCGAACATCTGCGTGACCCACATTCTCTCCTAACGGTCACTTTTTGACTCCTAGATAATGTTAGTTCAACGGGGGGGGAGTATCATTCCCACCTCCTCGTCTCCGTGAGCCATCACGTGACAACACAGGCATTTAAACTGATATATATATATATATATATATATTATTGTTTTAAATAAAGTATTTTCCATATGACTAAGTAGCATGAACGCTGTCTTGTAATGATTGATTCTTCATATTCAAAGTAATTCCATATAGAAAAAAAATAAGAAAATTGTTGGAATTCGGATTACCATCTTGTTTTCATTTGTGTGATACAAAAATTATGCCTTCTAAATAACAAGGCTGGGATACTTACTAGTATTTATCGTGGTTTATATATACTTCAGTCATCTCTGATTGGTCAAAATACTTCTTCTACTGATGGGAAAGTGATGTCCCCCAAACAATCCAAAACGCCCACCTGTTTGGGGTGGGGGGTAAAAGATGGAATCTTCCACCTTTAAAAGAAATACATATTAAATCAAAAATGTGAATATGTTTTTTGATTATTAGTTTTAATACAATTTTTTTGATTGAGATAAAATCAATTAGTGATTTTTTAGGGATTAATCGGGTAGTTTATTGTCATATCCAGGATACTCGTTTTTTTGGGGGGGGGGCGTGTACCCTTCTGCTGAGATGCAGCCGATGTATTTTTCTGTCCTAGTCGACGGGGCAAACATCGCATTTGCATTTGTATATATACATATATATACAAAAGTACTCCGTCTCACACAGCCTACGAGTGAACTACTTACTAGCTTACTCAGTACTCTACTCATAAAATTAGTACTTTCCATAAGTGTCGTCTGGTTACCTTACCAAAACAAAAGCGTTTAGTTTTAAATACTGTTCACCCGACTCGTTCTTGTTCTCTCTCTCTCTCTCTCTCTCTCTCTGTATATATATATATATATGTCATCATCATCATCATCATGTCGTGCCGGAAGCACGGATATCCCTGACACTCTCTCGACACTTTTCCCAGTCGTTCATCGCCTCAGGCAGGTCTTCTGGACAGAAGCCTTACCTAGGGCGATGAACGATAGGGAGGAGTGGCGAGAGAGGGTCAGGGATATCCGTGCTACCAGCGCGATATGATGATGATGATGACTAGAGCCCAAACGAGAAGGATAGACTTTTAGAGCTCGCAGGCGCGAGGCGAACGTGCGCCCTATGGGGGCCGCATGAGATGGGGACCAAATGAATAAGACAGCATAAAAGATTGTGACTCTCCTCGTTATGTCGAAATCTTTAACTCAAAGTTAATAAAAAGGTTTCGTGCCTGAACAAGAAGTCCTTGCGTATTTTCGAATTCCGAGATTCCTATGTTCTTTATATATTCTATCGTTATGAACATTATATGTCCATTTCGCACATTCGTGTATATGGCTATGTAACAGAACTGCTTGAGACTGGGGTGATTTAGGGCTTTTTTTTTTTTCTAAACCATCCTTGCAATCCAAATTACATAATTTATACACCCGTTTTTACCAATATCCGGTGTATATAACTTGAACAGCGCCGGACGAAAGGGTCTCGTTCATTTTACTATTTTATTATAGTTACCCCTCTTCTATAACTATGATGTCTTTGTTAACTTGTATATATAAATTTGCTTGTAGCAGAAATTTAATAATATATATATATATATATATATATATATGGAGAGAGAGAGAGAGAGAGAGAGAGAGAGAGAGAGAGAGAGAGAGAGAGAGAGATGAATGGATATAATTATAACATAACGCAAGACAAAAATCAACAGATATGAACAGTAATACATATACGTGAAAAAAAAAAGGGTATGAGCATAGATACATAGATAAATAGACTGGAACGGTTATTGTTATGTATATATGAATAGAAAGAGTTTGGGTATGAACTGATTTTAGATATATAAATATAAACAGTAATATATATATATATATATATATATATATATATATATAGTTGTATGTGTGTAAAAACAAATAAAATAGGTATCAACTGAGATAGATAGATAGATAGATAGATAGATAGATATGTTTTATCAACCAGTTTCGTATAAAGCAGAATATTTGATTATATTTTAAAGTATATTTCTCTTTTGAAATATCTGTGAGCCTAAAATGTTTTAAAACAGACTTTGAGAAAAAAAAAACGATAAAAGGAATTATATTGTTGAATAAATCCAGGTTTAATCTCTTATTGGAAGGATGGGTTTAACAGAGCCGTTAATTCAACAAGAAGGGAAAAAAGTGACTGGAAAAAAATTGCATATGATGCAAAATCGACGGAAGAAACTCTTAAACTGAACCGTTCATGTGTAACACAGAATCATAAATGTGCCCGCAAGGCAATTCATTCTTATTAAGCGAATCTAATATAAGCTGCACTGGGTGGCTCAGGGGCGAGGTAATATTAATTAAAGGTATGCAAAAGAAGCCGGGGGCCTCTCCTGTAAAGCCTTACATGTTAAGTTAATGTTGATAACCAACTACGCATTTCCATCTATTAATTACAATATCTAAGCACATGCATTCTCTTTGTGTATGTATAATGCATGCATTTATGCATGCCTATGTGTATATGTCTCTGTGTTTGGAGACTTGAAATTAATCCGTATTCTATGTGTATGTATAAATCCGTTTGCTATATCTTTCTTTATGTGCATTTGTCAGTAGAACTGCAGGATTCTCAGTTTAAATCGGTAGTAGAAGCACATATTTTTATGCGTTGATGTATGAATACATATCTTTATGACACGCATGCATTCATATATATATATATATATATATATATATATATATATATATATATATATATATATATATATATAAGTTTGTGTGTGTATTTGCGTGCAATTAACTTGTTATGTACACATGTATTTGAAACTACAGGGTTCTCAGAGTATAAATTGATAGAAGCATTTATTTGCAAGCATATGCATACGGATACCTGAATACATGCAAGCCCGCGTTGATATATATATATATATATATATATATATATATATGTGTGTGTGTGTGTGTGTGTGTGTGTGTGTGTGTGTGTGTGTGTGTGTGTGTGCAAGTATGGATTCATATGTGTATTGATGTTTGTTGTTCTTTATGCACCACTGTCTTAGTGTATGCGTGGTTTGTTGATTTGCTTACATTATTTAATGGCATATCAATTTTGCTGGGTTATTTACAGCCAAAGTTACCCTTCTGGAAGGAATATTGATGTACTTTTTGAACTTTGAGGTATTATTCCGATTGTGAACGTAAAAGTGTGTCTGAAATTTGAATGCTCTCACTACGATGTCACACATGTAGATATGTAGGTATGTTTTTACACTCCCTCTCTGTCACGAGCACGATGAGACACAGGGTCAAGATTTTAAGTGAGTAAAGCATGTTTTGTTTTCCTTCTCCTTGTCCAGTTGCCCATATAGGGACATAGACCCATGTTTAACCTACTATTTATCCAAACCAAGAAGAAGAAAAATAATTTATATATTTCTCTAACGCAATAGGGGGTAGAGAAATGCAAACAAGATTTGAACTCGGATCTCTAATTCCATTTCCTTCGACGATAACTGTAACACAATTCTTTCTCTTCTTTCAAGCTATCAATACTATAGAATTTGAAATTGGGCTTTCTTTTTAGATGCAGATAATGTAAAGTTCTCATTATACACTCCATTCTCTTTCTCTCCTTATCCACAATATATATATATATATATATATATATATATATATATATAAATACTTGAATGTGTTTTGATTACTCTCTGTGAGTGTTTGTCGCTATGGCTGTGAGTGTGGGTATGATAAAAGTAGCGGAAATAAACATTTTTAAGGCGCCTGCGCAGATAATCTTACAAATACTTCTCGTCACACTCAGAGCAGTAATTTCCCATCACGCCTGCGCATTAAGATGTTAATATAGAAGCGGAAAATTGCAAGCTCTTTTAAATTGAAAATAATCTAAAATGTATTTTATCTTGTGATTGTATTTTATTTATATGTGTAAATGCAGGTGTTTAAATTTATCCATTGTAACATATTCAACTGGAATCTGTAACGACTGCATCGCACATATGAATTCATGTAGAGAAATATATTTGATATTGCATATAGAACTTATACGATTCTTTCATTTCTTAGGATTCACGCTTGCAATAATTATACATTCCATCAATTACTTTAATTTCTTCAGTTAATGTTATTACGCTTCGTCTGATGAAATACATATTTCAATCCTTTTGTAAAAAAATAGTTTAAAGTGTGTTTATCAGGTAACCATGGCAAATATTGTTAAAAAATATATATTTCAAACAATTCTATCCTAAAACAAGAAAATGATAGAAAAAACATTATCAACTTTCTTGCTAAAATCAAGATGTCACTTATTCGCTTGAATAGAAAGGTTTAATCCACTGGAAAATTAAACTTGTTTCCATTTCAATGATGTATCGATGATTATAAAGTTAAACTGCATATATATATATATATATATATATATATATATATATATATATATATATATATATATATATATATATATATATATATATAAAACGAATATCAAATTGTCTGACACTTTCTATAATAATCTACTTTAAGTCATTCTTTAAGTTTAGTTATAGTTTTACTTAACGGCATATAAAGTTTTCATGGGTCATTTAATACCAAAATTTGATTCATTTGTCAATCGTTTAACACCTTGAGGTTCTGTCGTGAAGAGAAATTGTCTAACCTTATAGGCAATAGGTACCAGATAAATTATCAAAAAGGCTATGGCACGAAAGAAAGACAAGTTGACGGAGTTTAGCATGTCATCCAATAACCTAGATGTAAACAGATCTAGCACAGTGGATCGTGTTATCCTGGTGTAAGTCGTGACAAGGACTAAAAGATGTCACTTAACCGACGCAGAGATACAGTTGGGGTATTTTGCGACCCCCTACATCGGTATCTTCTCTTTATGTGATTGAGGTGTGAGTAGATAAATTAGTGACGATTCAAAGATTCAAGAACGGTCAACTCTTCAAAGAACGAAGAAAGTCAGTTTGCACCTGATATCCGTTTTCCATTTTTTTCAACTTCCAGGACCACAGAGGTTATAAAAGAGAGAAAAGAAACTTGGGACAATGAGACACTCCCTAAAAATATGATTTGATCATAACAATGAAAGTTTGTGTAGGATTAGATATATCTTTGGGATCAACTAATTACCGAATTATGATGTATTATTGTACCACTGGTTATCTTAAAAGCACTTTTCAATTTTTGAATTCGAAAGGATTTACTTCTCTTAGACTTTTTTTTTTTATCTTACCAAGCTTGATGGTCTAGTTAGCCAAATCAAAAATATATTAAGCTAAACCAAAAAAGCAAAAACTGCCGTCGGTTACGTATTAACGGAAGAGGGGAAGATGCTGTAGGAGACTAGTCTTTGTTTTATACTGTTCAATCCTTTTTAGGGATACCTCGATTATATGTTATTATCTTCAATTAATTATTGTTGAGTCAAGACATTCTTAATTACTTTAGGGTATTTGGCTTTGGTTAAATTTTCTCATGACATTATTAATGGAAGCAGAATAAATCAAACTTTACAAGTTAATGATTTCCTTGAAATCTAAATTAGCAGATAATCTCAAACATTTTCATTAAAAGTATTATTAACTGAAATTGAACAAAACATTTTGTTTACCCATTTGACCGGGGCTGTAAAATACACCGACTGTATCTCTATAGAAGGGTAAGACTTCCCAACGAGTGTCCTGGATATGACACTAAGCAATCTGAAAGTGAGGCTCCAGGAATGTTGGTGTTTTAGGAAATGTGGAGTATACCTTCTCTGCCATTGCTCAAAGTTTATTCTGGCGCGAAGTGGTAGCACGTGATTAGGTCCTATCTAAGGGTAAAATAGAATTGAATGGCATTTACAGTGTTTGCAAACGAAAGACTTATGCTAAATTGAATTATTTGATATAAAACCATTTGATCATTTAACTGTGTGTAAACAGATGATTGATGTTTAATTGAATTGTTTGAGATACATTGCAATACTTTGAAACCATTTAACGGTGTACAAACAAACGAGTTACGTTGAATTGAATAATTAGTGTTAAAAGGCAATACTTTTAAACGTTTCCCTGTGTCTAAAGAAAAGATTAATATTGAAACGAATTATAAGTGTTAGATTGCAATAATTGTAACCATTTAACTTTGTAGAAGCAATAGCAATATTAGTGTGCCTAAAATTCATTCTTATCAATTTAAAATTGAAATTACCAAAAACTAATAATTTACATATCATGTAAATCAATGTAAATGTGTGCAAACAAATGACTGATGTTAAATTATTACTGTAATATAACATTTTTAAAAACCATCTAACCCTGTGCAACAAATAATAGATACTAAATAGAATTGTTTGTGTGAGATAGCAATACTTAAAATCGTTTAGATGTGTGCAAACATGTGAGTCTAAAAATTTTATCGACAAAATGCGTTTACTAATCATATATATCTAATTCATATGTATAAACAGGACTCGGCATTGAATAACGCACAATAGTTTATGTACCATAAAAGCAAACCAAACGAAACCTTTTTGTCGAGTAATGTTTCATTGAAAAATACCTTATATTACATGATTTTGCTGTAAGCTTATCATATTTAATTAGGGACAGTTTTCCTCCCTCTGCAGTCCATCTGTTCACTCATCCCATATTTTCTCTTTCTAAACTTTGTAGTATGCCAATAAAGAGTTATTTTGTGAAAATATTGGGGGATG
This sequence comes from Sepioteuthis lessoniana, assembly GCA_963585895.1. Taxonomy (NCBI): domain Eukaryota; kingdom Metazoa; phylum Mollusca; class Cephalopoda; order Myopsida; family Loliginidae; genus Sepioteuthis; species Sepioteuthis lessoniana. Next base: position 63,009,763 of record OY757928.1, read on the forward strand.
GCAGATAACAGATGGAGATGAAGATTTATGCCTTTTAAAGAAAAAACAATTAAGTACTCACTACTGGATTTTTAATTCACTTTATGGATTACGTCTTCTGGGCTGGTGATTATTCCAAGGTCTGCAATTGCAACAGCGAACAAGGGATTATGTCGAAAAAAAATCGACATATATATAGAAGAATAACTACACAAGAAAAAAATGGCATAAATATAAAAACGATATTAGTGGGCTTGAAAATTTCTAATGTGCATTCATAATATATAACATCGCATCAAAAGAAGTTATTTTTTGTTGTTTTTTTTTTCGATGGTATGTCAATGCTTGTTGTTTTACTTATATATGTTATATTTTTTTCCAAGGAATTACATGTTTTAATGTTAGAAGCAATAATAAAAAATGGTAAATAATTTAAACTTGATGTAACTCTTTACTGCATCATTGGCGATGATATGACTTCAAGTAAGGGTTTCCATTTAATATTATTTTTCGATATTCATAAATTCATAATTGATTTTTGCGAGCTTTTCACACCGTTGTCAGCAGAAGATTATTTATTGGAAGCTTAGTGGTAGCTAGTCTCCTCTGGACTTTAGGACTTTCGTAATTCTTATTGCTGAAATCAACAATACTGAGTTTCCGATGGTCTTGATTCTTCCTCTGGTTTCCAGTTCCTTCATACATTATCCAGGTCTTTGGGGACCGTTCCAAGTTCACAACAATTGTTATCACTCCGATTCTCATATTCCACATTTTCCTTTAGTTCTCAGGCAAGATTCAAGTATTTATTTAACTTTTGACTTTCTTTTATTTTCACTACGTGATCTGCTGGAAATACAAAAAGCCATTACATAAAATGTATTAGGACTTTTTTATTTATTTATTAATGCTATGTTTTTCGGTTAGTATTTGGTAATCCGTTTGTATCTTATAATCCCGTAAAGCTTTATGCGTTTTTTCAGTCTTGGGTGAATTCTGGTTTGTGCATATACAATTTAGTATCAGGTTCAAATGTTAATATCAAGCAAAATCCACAGTTGATAATTTTTTCCGGCCAGTCCTAACTTAGTCTTGTACTGCCTTTTGCAAATCTGCTGCATTCACTTACACAATGATAAACTGTTTCATCTCTGTCTGCACCTAACACCTGCTATTCTGTTGTGTACCAACATTTTTCACTGTAGCATAATTTGTCCTTATTGCTTTCTTCTGTGTTGCTATTACAAGGGATTTAGTTTCTCTTTCGTTACAACGTCCAGGTCCTCTCGTGAACCAACTCGCTAGTTTGTAACTTGAAATAACCATACAGTGTTTTTTTCTCATTTCTGTTTCCTACTTCTTGCTTTTCTGTTTATATGTTGCTATTGCTTTTATTACCAACTGTAATGAGTATTTCTTTTTTCTTTTTAATATGCTCTTTCAAATCTCGAGTAAATGTCTCTATTTAAGCGTAAGTGGTTAAGGGCCTATTTGATTTCTATTTCTTGACGCATATAAATTTATCAATGTCGATTTTAGGATGCAATGCCTTGTGTATAGTCATAAATTCTATTATACTCTGGTCTATTGTCCAGATTTGAATCCTACACCATTTCAAGAATGGTCTAGGCTACGTCACATGGGGGACTTTTTAGGTGTTTTTGGTGATAATCCTGCTACAGGATTTGGCATGAAATAAACTTTGCAGTTTATTTAATGCCAAATCCTTTTTATACATATAAACAGTTCTATTTCATACAATTCAGTTTAAAATGAAGCACGCTATTTAGCTCTATTTTGACCATTTTCAAAAATATTCAGTTGAACATCAGTACATTGTTGAGGTTTTTAAAACAGTTTTATTGCAAACAATTAAGTTCAGTGGAAGTACATTGTTTAAATATCAAGACTGTTCTATGTCAAACAATTCGGTTTAGCATAAGTATACACTTTAGTTCTATTTAAACCATAGATTGGACCGTATTAGGTGTTTCTATTTCGGGCCAGAGTGAACCATGAAGGGATGGCCATAAGGGGTACTCCGTATTCCCCAAAGCTGTAACATTGCGGGGGCTCCACAATCAAATTGTTTAGTCTCATATTCAGTATCCTCGTTGGAAAATCTTACCCCTCTACAGAGGTGAAATCAGTATATTCTACAGCCTCAGATATATATATATATATATATATATATATATATATATATATATATATGTGTGTGTGTGTGTGTGTGTGTGTGTGTGTGTGTGTGTGTGTGTGTGTGTGTGTATTCTCAGGGCCATCGCTTTCAATGTTCACCTTTTTCAAGTCTGTGTAATTTTTAATGCTATATATCTATTCGGCCTTTCAGTTATGTTTTTTTTTCTGTTTTTATGTTTTCTCGAAAATATTAGTGTATACTTTGCATTCAGTATTTTTGTCCTTGTGTCTTTTTTTCTGGCTTCCTGGTTGAGTTTTTTTTTTTTTCGTTTTTTTAGAAGGTCTTGTTTCATTTATATTGCTTCAAAATATCCCGGTATCTTTTGAGTTTCATTTTTTTTCGTTAATATCTTTAAAAATATTTCATCCACTTGCATTGTTAGACTTTGTTGGTCTTTTCCTTTCATTGTTGCATTATTTATTTTTTCTCCTTTTGTACTCTCGCTTGTTCTCACAGAGCATTTATTTGTCCTTCTAGCTTCATTTCCAATCTAGCTTTTGTATTTATGCTTTGTTTCCTTAGGGAGATTCTAATTTTATCACAGACTAATTTTGCTCTTGCATAAATTAGATTATTTAGCTCGGTGTTGTTGCCTGTTGTGATATTTTTTATAAGTTATTTATTTTTTCGGTTTCTGTCTTGACTTTTTGTAGTTCTGATTATTTAGGGCGGTAAGGTACCCTTTTTTTGAGTCCAGATATTTTTTATCTGTATCTGGTTTGTTTTATCTTGTGTTAAAATTGATTTTGTGGTTATGGCTTCTGTGATAGGTTGATTTTATATATTTGAGTTTCGACCTGTATAGAGGTCTCATTTGGAGTATATGATTCACGACTGTCAATATATTTCAAGTATCTCAATGTCAAAAAAACTAGCCTTTCTTTCAAATCAACTTTACATTTTTGGTAAGTTTTTAAATTGTATTAAATTTGATGGAGTCTGATTAGATTTTCATAAACCTTTCTCTATAATGTGTTTGAGTAGGATTGCATTTGAAATAACAGTATATTACATTTTCGTTGTCTTTTCTAGTTCATTTCCATCTTTAGTGTCTCTCTGATGCATCACTTGTTTGGTCGTGATAATATCTTAAATAAAATCAGCCAACATTTGCATGATGTCAAACAATTCCCCCATGTTGACTATTAAAAAGAAACGTACTTGTCATGAGGGTCAAATCTGTCATCTTAGTCTCTTATTGTTTTGGATTTGGACAATTCATTTTCATAGATAGTATCATCATCATCATCATGTCACGCTATCAGCACGTATATTTCTGACCCTCTCACACCAGGCTTCCCTCTCGTCCATTGCTTTCGACAGATCAGCTGGGCTACATCCCGTACCGGCACAGAGCTGGATGTACTGCCGTTGGTTGTCCCTACTTCTGCAGCAGTGTCTCGCGTCTGTGCTCTAGTCGTAGATGTGACCATATAATCTTCAAGGATAACCAGATTCCCGCGGACCATCAAGAAATACTTACACCTTTAAAGTGGGTAAGTTTTACATAAGTCCAAATCCTCATATCCTTTTGTTCAAATAGGTTTTTGTTAGTTGATCGTACACACTTGTTAATTCTTCTTTTCTTCCATATGCTTTTTGACTGTTGCCATTTGTATTTGTCTATTAATTCAATGATAGATGTTCTCTATCAGACTTAGCTGAAAATTCAAGATCCATGTGTCTCTACTTATTTAGATTTAGACCAGATTTTCACTAGTTCTCTATATACACCAACAACAACGTACGTTGGGTGCGATGTACGTTATTATTTTATCTTTTTAGGGTTGTTTTTTTTTTTTAAATAAATACGTCCAATTTTACCTAATATGAAGATTTCAAAATCCCTGATAAATTTTACAGCCTTACAAAAAAAATCATACACTTAATTAATTGATAATATTTCCTTTCAAATATGAATGGAAATTTTAATGATACAACTTACGAATTTATGCCCTTCAGTGATCAAAGTCAACCTAACTGAAACTGAACGTCATTTATGGATGATTTTATGGCCAGGGTTTTTGTATTTGTCTATTAATACAATGATATGTGTTCAAGGCAGAAAATACTTTTTTTCTTTTTTCTGGTTTGTGTTATAATTATTGTTTAATTTTAAGCCTTACTTTCTATTCTTTCTCTCTTAGTGGATTTATACCAAAGTCCGAGGATGAGGGATGGATGGGGTGTTATGCATTCAATATATTTATTTATTTTGCAGATACATTTTTTATCGCATTTTTCATTCTCATTAGTACTACTCTATAAATAAGAGGAGTTGTTTCATTGTCCATTTTATATGAATGGTCCTGTATATATTGCCATGACGAATGCACAAATGTATTCTTTTGATGATATTTCTGCTGAGTCTGTTCAGCATTTCGTTTCCACATGGTTTCTAGTTCTTCGTAGGTATTCTTTTCTTCCTTTGTTCATGAATGTTTGTGTGAAGGTGTCCGCTTCTAATAGTCTCAAGTATAAAAGCTTGTCTTTTTCTTTAAGTGTTCTAATTATTTCCTGTTTTGATAGTTCCCTTCCTTCTGTTGTTTCTCTTTTCCCTTTTTCTATTATCTAAACACACTTTTTTTTCAATCACAAATTGTATTACTATATCCTGGCCGTGTATTATTGTAGGTTTTATAAGGGGTGCATCACTCTGAAGTGGGACCTTCACCTTGTCCTATATTATCAGCCGAGCTCACCTGCGCGATTTCCTCTCATAACTGCCATTGGAATGTGTCACTTCCTTCCTGAGCATTACTTTGAATGGCATTTTTGGCCGGGTCGAAGGTCAAAATACAACACTTGATCTTATTCCTCATGCCTTAACTGTACCCATATTTTCGATATTTTAAGTCTTTCTGTAAAACCAGCATTATTCTTTTTAACTTAGCAACTTCCTCCTAAATTTTGATCATATTTTACAATGATTTTTTTTATTATTTTGGGTTGCCTTCAGCAGCGGACAACATATATGTTGTCTTTTCTGCACATTTGTTTTTATGTATCACCGTTGTATTTTTGCTATGGACATAGTTTATCAACCTGAAAATCGAACAACTACACTTCGCAGGACAAGGACCAGGACCTCATGTTAGTTGTCAAAGGAGCTACTGGCGATCATGACACTTACATCAGTCGTTTGAGTCTCACATTTAATTGTATTTTTATCAGACTTTTTTCCTGTGTTGTATAATGTGACTCTTCACGATCAAGGAGAAGATTATTATTCGTGCTCAATTCAGATATGTGATTTTTATTCTTCAAAGGGGGAATAACATCAACGGATCACACACGAAAAAAAAAAAAAAAAGAATTCTCAAGCGTTTTTCGATTTAAAGAAAATAATAGTTTTAACTGAGATGAAGCCCAACTATTGTTTACTATTTCAATCAGACATTCTGGTATGGTTTATTCCTAAGCTTTTAGAAGTGAATTTGAAAATAAGTCTAAGTGTTGCAATTTGAATAATCCACTTCCGGATATTGCCCCAGAAATTTGTCAGAATAGAATAAGTTATTCTCTATTTCCTGCTTCGCTTATACTTTTGTTACTTATGCTATATTTTCCGAACTGGTTCAAAAAATAATTTTAAAAAAATGTGTCATGCGCCTTCTGTTCTTTTTTATTTCAACCATTTCTGTTAGTCGGTGTTGTTGGTTATTTTCGCTCAGGGAATAAAAGAGTTAAATATTTTTTTTCTAACATCTGTCCAAGTCTCTGATAATTTCACCATTCCATTAATTCTGGAAAAAAATAAGATTTTTTTTATAATAACAGAAATATAGAATGAGAATCGCCGTCACTCTAATGTTCCACCGATTTTTTAGTTCTCAGGCAAGGTCATAGTACTGTTTCTCTTTTAACTTTTTTGAGTTCCACTCTGTCATCGATCGGGACTGCAAAGTTTACTAATACGGCTGGTTGTCTTTTTTTTTTTTTTTAATTTCTTCAATTTTTTTGTTAATCATCACTAGGTCCCATATTTTGTTTTTATCTAAAATCTGAGAGAATATTATGCGTTTCACGTACAAAGGTCAAATTTTGATTTCATGCACAAATCCCACTAGATCACCTGCCAGTTCTTTACGCGTATGTCTGCTGCACGCGTTTCTAATGTAATTATTTGTTTCACCTCTGTCACCACATAAATAACACTTGCTGTTTTGTTGCGTCAGATCTATTTTTGCTTCAACAGAGTGTGTCCTTATGGTGTTGTCTTGTGCTGTATTAGGAAAAAAGTTTAGTTTTATCTCTTAAGGTTCCACTTCCTAAATCATGTTCAGGTCTTTTCGTTGTTGAATTTCGAGAGTTTATCGCTTGAAATACCCAAAGGGTTATTTTCCTTCCCGTTTCCGTCTCCTTGTTATTTTTCGTTTGTTCTTATGTTAGTTGTAATTGGCAATTAGACCTTAAACGTATATATATATATATATATATATATATATATATATTCTTGAGTAATAGTTACATATATATAATCACACAAACACACACACACACACATATATATATTTATTTATATATATATATATATATATATATATATATATATATATATATACATATTGTTTCGTAAACACTTATCCTCGTAGAAAATGGGCTCAGTGGACCAAGTTCAAATCATGAACCTGGCTGTTAACATTTCATAGAGTGCTAATAAATGTAGAAAAGTTTTGATTCTAACTATTATCACTCAACAGCCATGGGTACAGATTATGATACACTGAGCTTTAATTTTGGTATGGCAACCGGTCCGGGAGGAAGGTAGCTTTGATAAACTCCGCTTGAAATAGATACGTTGTTGCAGCCTGCTTGTGCAGTATATATATATATATATATATATATATATATATATATATATATATATATATATATATATATATATATATATATATATTCGTGGTGTAAAGGTTATTTCACAGGAAACAAAAAACAAAAACAAGTGACCTAAATTTAAGTCTTGGACGTGGTTGTTTCCATTCCACGTAGCGCTAATACCATTGAGAAATATATGAATCCAACGATTCTCACACAAGGAAGAAGGGAATATTAGGGAAAACTGTGCTGCTTTAGTTTGGTGTGGCAAAGAAAGAAGAAAACTATGAATTATTACCTGCGAAACTGTGCTTTAATATTGACCGGTTTTCATATACTGCTCACGCTGTGGGTTAGTGCAAACATATTCTTTCTTTCTTTCACTCTCTCTCCCTTTCTATTTCTCTCTCTCTCCCGCTCTCTCTCCCTCTCTCTCTCTCACACACACACACATTTACAAACAAACCCAGTTACACATCCCCCCCATATATATATATATATATATATAAATATATATATATATATATATATATATATATATATATATATATATATATATATATATTGTCATCCATAGACAGATTGTTTCGTTCTATCAGAACTCTTCAGCGTGGCAAGACACGTCGGATGCTTGAAACCGGGATCGAAACCTGTCCAATTTATATGTATATATACATATATATATATATATATATATATATATATATATATATATATATATATATAATTTCATGATTAAACCTGCCAACTCATTCCTGATATATAGGTTCTTCTAGTTCAAGTTTTAAACATCCCTTGTTGATTTAACATCATGTATATCCTCCCTTCCAGTTCTAATGCTATTCATCGCTTTCATGTCGACATAGTTTCTCAATAAGTCTCTCCTTCTACATTTCAACATTCTACTTCTATATTACGTTGTTATCAATTTTTTTCTCTCTCTACTTATGAATAAATACATAGTAGGTAGGGCTTGTTGAGTAAGGGTTATCATCCTAGGAAACGGACACGGAGACACAAGTTCAAATCCTTGACGAAATTCTTTGCGAGAGGTATGAACGTAATTATTCCTTCTCCAGTAATAGTCAAATTGTAGTGCAGCCTGAACTCTTTAAAAAGAATTCAAGCCTGCTAAACTCCAATTTAGTCTTTGCTGCCTCCCAATATAGGTTCACAAATACATTTATATGTATATAAGTAGATTTGTGTGCGTGTATGTATGTGTGTGTGCGCGCGTATATGTTTAAGTATCCACATACAAGTTTATGTTCAACTGTTGAAAGAGGCAGTGAATCTAGCTTTTATAAATGCCGCAGCTATTATAATGATATCTGTCTTTTTTCGTTTCTCCTGTTCATATCACATTTCTCGTTTTGTAACATTAAGCTAAAAAGGATTTTCTCTATAAACGGTCGCCTTATCTTTTTTCCCACACTTTTCTTTCATTCAAACTGACGTGTTTCTTTAATTACATCATCCTTTGCACAATGATATAAATAAGAAATACTGTCGCTAAAAAGTCTGGCAGTGACTCCTAATAATTCAGTTTGCCAGACACGTGTCATTTCGAATACGAAATCGTGTTTACCTTTTGGAACATTTCTTCGTATTTCCCAACAATTATCTCAGTCAATGCCTTTCACTTAAAAAAAAAAAAAATGGTAAAGCTGGCATTATCTCTACTCTCAGAAGAATAATTTTTTTAAGCGTCTTAAAGATTTCCGGTTTCTGTTAGATGACGATTCTCTCTGTCTTTTCTTTTCTCGGCTCTCTTTGTGACTTGCCGTCCTATCACCTGAGAATATACGGTTCCCCTAAGTCTATCTTCGTGTTAATGTTTTCGCGGTCAAAGTATTGAATCTGCACTTTCAAAGAAGAAAACCTTTACATGATAACTGTGGGTATTATCTAATATGTTTTTTACGTTATTATTTTTTTCACCTGATGACCAGATTTCGATTATAAAAAAAGTGAAATAGAATAACAGGGCGACATTTTAATCGGAAAGTATTTCATATTTAGTAATTATCGTAATAACGTCTTCGTAGAGCATGAAATAAAAATACTTTGGTGAGGCATCATGCCAACTTCATTCGAGTCCATGTAGTGATTTTGCTCTAAGAAATATGGAGTTTCTCTTGAAGATATGATACATTGGTGCCGATAACTACGTCTCCCTTATTCTGATTGTTTGATTGGGCGACTGAGTGATTAATTTCAAAGGCATATCAACGCGCCAATTTTTTTTTTTTTTTTGTGCTTTGAAGTGCAATTGCGTACATTCTTCTTTAAAAGTTTACGGTTGAATTGAATAACCCACAGTGGTCGATATGTCATAAAACCCAAGCAATCAATAAACCAACTATTTAATCCTGATGTTCTGCTAACAGTTTTTATAAAGATTTTTTCTACAACAAAGGTGGTACATAAACGGGGATAAGAAGATGTCGTAAATATCCAGAGAAGAATTCTGATGTTTGAATGAGGGGGGAATGTTCGATAAGTATCAAGACGTGTCAACACCCGACAGGTCATTAACTGCCAAAGTCAGTCTTCTTTAGCAAAAAATATCGTGTTTCAAATGAATAATAAGAAAAATAATCTGCGAATAATAAAAGTTGAAGTAGCTCTTCTTCATACGAATGAATTGTCCAGTTTCAAATACTCATATCTAATATTAAAAAAGTTATATGCAGTTTTATAGTATTAGTCTTTGGCAGCTAAATTTCAAGCAATTATCGATTCAAGCAGCTCTTCCTATTCAACAATAATCATTTATATAATACAGTAAAATGTTAGTTGGTTGGTTGGTTGAGTTTATGGCATATCAAACTTTGTAGGTTATTTAACGCCAAATCTATTTCTATGTAAATAATCAGTTCCATTACAAACAATTCAGTTTAGCATAATCAGGCAGTTTAAATGTATGTACAGTTCAATTGTGAAAATCATTTCTATTTCAGGCTATTGAGTTACGGCAAGCAGTTCTAATTCAGTTAATTCATTTCGTATGAGTACAGATTTAGTTTACACACAGTTGAATGTCAAAATAGTTCTATACTAAACAATTCAGTTTAGTGTAAATACAGTTTCATTGTCAAAAAACAGTTTCATTTCAAATAATTTAGTTTAGCATAAGCACGCAGTTTAATAGTTATTACGGTTTAATTGTCAATAAAATTTCTCTTTCAAACTATTCAATTTAGTCAAACAATTCAGTTTAGCATAAGTATGCCGTTAGTTCTATCTAACCAATAGAATAGACCCTTATCAGGTGCTACCACGCCGGGTAGAGTGGACCTGGGAGCGATGGCAATAAAGGGGTACTCCGCATTCAGATTGTTAAGTGTCACAAACAGGACACTCGTTGGCGGGGGTCTTACCTCTCTGCAGAGGTGCAGTCGGTGTATTCTACAGCCTCAGCTGACAGGGCGAGGAGTTAAATGGCTTAATATATTCTAATACTAATAATATGTACGCAATTATGTGTTTTCCAATATTCATGTCTAATTCAAATTATAATAAGGCTTAAAAATATGATATTTGTCGCTGCCTCCTACTAGACAGGACTTGACACAAGGTCAATAATCCGAAAGCCGATTATTGTGGGGATTTAGGGGAGGGGAAGGTCGGGCACGAGCCGAGGCTCGAACCCTGCTGGTCTATGCTGCTCATTGACCCACTGAGTGCAATGTGAGTATAATGAGCCAAGCTGTTTCTTAGACCCAAATCTGGGTCCGGGCACGGATGCCGGCTTATAGCTCAAACTAGACTGCAAGATCTCGTGCTATACACAGGGGACAAAGATGTCAATGTTGCAGCTCGCCCAGCCGAAGGTGGCCAAGCCGAAATTGGAGGCTTTTCGGCCTCGAATCTGCCATTTATTTCGATGCCCTATCTGACACGAATTCCAGACGGCCCAGCCAAAACCTGGGAAGTATGTTTAAGGCTTAAACATATACTGTATTTATTATATCCGTCTTTTGTTTTATTTATTCATATGATCCTATTAAATAGAAAATAATGTTATAAGGAATTAAACATAAATTTAGTAATGTGTTTGTTTCGTATTTCTTCTTTATTTAAAGGCATATAAAACTTCGTGTGTTATTTAATGACTAAATCAACCTTCTAGAAAAACAGCAGTGATATTGTTCCCTCATAACTGTTGGAGGGAGACGATAATGAGCTTAATAACTTTTGGATTATTTTTAATCCGAAAATGACCGTAATAACAAAATTGGAGTTCGATCTCACTACGATGTCACAGTCCAATACGTTAGCCACTAAGTCACGGGGTCTCCTCACAAACAAATGATTAACCTGTTGGTGATCCTCTAATGGTGGGTACTCGTCTTGATCAGAATACTCCAGAGATATACACTAACGGACGGCTAATGATATAACGTGGTTACCTTAAACCAATGATAAATCAGTTGGTCGACTTCGTGACCCAAAACTTAGTGTCAATCACACGAACTCTCACGGTAGGTACGTTTACACGTTGAATTTTTGTTAAAGAATCAGGCAGTCAATTGTGTACCGGCAAAGTGACTAGTAACGACTTTACGTTACGACCAGGATACGCTTTGTTAGATATATGTCCTTCATTAAACCGTGCATACTATTTAAAATCTTCCAGTTTTTGAGACCAGTCTACAGTCTACTTGAATTCTACCTACTTCTTCATATCCTCCAGGTCTCAGGTAACTTTTTTCGAAACCTCCCAACAGTCGGCAGACTATCCATTACACCTAAAACTGGAATCTTATCACTGGATTCAGCGTATATTCATAACCAGAGAGGGGGTATTATCTTTTACGGTAAATACTACCAAAATTCAAGGCTTAACTGACAGGACTTATAAAAGTGTATAGGTTAGGGGAATTGTAAATAACGGAAAGAAGAAAGAGATAGTAAAGGAAAAAAGTCGGAAAAGAAAAATAATCTAAATTGTCAATATGTTTGAAAACAGAAGAGTTGATATTGTGTTCTAATAATAATAACATGACTGTAATAAAGTTATCAATATATATATATATATATATATATATATATATATATATATATATATATATATATATATATATATATATAATTGCGTTGTTATTAATCCAAAAAATGGAAGTAAATATTTACAACGATTTACATCCGAACGTTATTTACAGTTGAAACTACAATATGCTAAATTGCTTCATGAAATGGTATAAACTTTTCCATCTCTGTAAGATTTCTTTAAATATTTATTCTCTATTTGCCAACCAAAATGGAAGATCATCATAGAAAAAAACAAAAAAAAATACAAGCATAAAATGTAGATTCGTTTCTCATAACCCGATCGCCAATAGACTCTGTTGATTATATATATATATATATATATATATATATATATATATATATATATATATATATATATATATATATATTATTTCATACAAGGAAATCCTCTTCCTATTCAATTACCTATCTTTAAAAGCTTTTTATCCTCCTAAGTTGTTTACTACTATACAAAACTATCATGCTCTTATTATACACACACATGCCATATCCATTGCCATGCTTACAGAAATGCTACGCCTATACGTACTAGCAGTAATAACGATACGCACGTACGTAGGTACATATTCATTATTGTAACTAAATATAAGAATCGAGGGATGGAAGAGCTAATAATGTTAGTGTGGTAATCAGGAAATAGTACAGTGGAACATTATTTAAAAAGTAAGACGGTTTTATAATTAGATTCGATTTTTTTTCTGGGAGAAGAAACTGTCGAAAAAGAGAAAATTCAAAGATATGAGAGTTGATAAAAAGAAATAGGAAGATAATTACAGAAAATGTTTAATACTAAGTAAAATTGTATTCCAACAAACAGCTTCAATTATTTTTAAGCTCGCTAATGTTTCATTGTGGGATCTTCTCTCGGAAACGATATAAAAAAACTACCTTGTACTTGCAGCATAAAAAGTAGGCTTCTCCTGTTTAAATTAAGTCAGCAAAAATAAGTTATCTTTTCAAAATATCTACAAATTTGGGCTTGTCCAATGTTATATTTTGACCCTCGACCCGGCCCAAAAATACTATTCCAAGGTGATACACCGGAAGGAAGTGACACATTCCAACGGCCAGTAATCGAAAGAGATCGCGTGGGCGGATTAAGGCTTATGATATGGGAAAAGGTGAAGGTCCCATTCTGCCATTACAGTCATGCACCGGAAAAGAGTAACCTCTGAACTGCATGACAGTTATTTCCGCTTGATGACGATTAAACATTCGATTTCAAAGATCCAGTAGGCGATCGTGTGGGCGTTGAGTTATTATTTAACTCAGTTGAGTTTGGGTCCCAGAGCAGTTGCCAGCAGACTCTCAGAGGGTTAGAGACGAGATGTGGTAGGGAAGGCCACACCCGACCGAGGGGGACCTCGGAAACCCCCGAAGCAGTTGCCAGCAGACTCCCAGAGGGTTAGAGACGAGATGTGGTAGGGAAGGCCACGCCTAACCGAGGGGGACCTCGGAAATCCCCCAAGCAGTTGCCAGCAGACTCCCAGAGGGTTAGAAACGAGATGTGGTAGGAAAAGCCACACCCGACCGAGGGGACCCTCGGAAAGCCCCGATGGAGTGGACCCCAACATCAGGAGAACAAGACACAACGTGACGGTCATAACAGTGGGGTCAAAATATGAAGTTTACGTTCGGTCTCCAGCATCCTCTCACATGCTAACCTTTCGAACCTTTGCAATAAAATGAGAGGTGAATATTTTTCAAAAGAAGTCTTTTTGTGTCTTCCTTCCTGCATCTTAATTCTTCTTGCGTCTTCCTTCCTTCATGCGTCTTTATCATGCGTCCTTCATTCCTGCGTCTGTCTTTCATATTGTGTCGTTGTGATGCTGAATGATGATGTAGATGACTATATAACACCAATAGTGCATTCCGCTTTCGTGCCACTAAAAGCAATGAATTTAATTTTAAATATCCCAGCTGGAGTTGGTGTTCCATTAAAGAAATAAACAAAAAAAAATTAAGCTTTGAATAACTTATAAGAAATTGAGTAAAAAATACAATACAAAACAAACTAATGTAAATGAATAGAAATGAAGCATCAAATAGCCCATAGGGAGATGGTATCCTGTTAAACAAATAAATTAAAACAAACAAAAAAAAGAATCGATTTTCATCATTAAATAACCTATAAAACAAATAAACCTCAACCAACAATTCCTTGCATTATGCATATAATTGACTAGAAAAACCCCTTGACATACAGGTGGCATAACAGGAAAGGCACCTGTTGCCAAACGTAAGCAGTATTCAGAGGCCCTGGTGGAAATGCCGAATATGTTGTAGGCTGGCATAACAGGGAAACCATATGTTTTCTAAAGTGAACAGGATGCATATTGTTACCCAACGGAAGTGCAACGTAAATTGCATCTGTAGCTTGCTGTAAGTAGACGTTTCCATGTTCAATGTGTCGGCGGCCGACTGAGGTGTGACTCCGAGAATTTTCATGGGGGTCCAGAATATTATATAACCAGACTAGACGAATGGGTACGAGAGAGACCAGAAAGCAGCAACGAGACATCACGTTACTCTGGGCTCTAGCCTTGCTCCAGACTGCAAAAAGTCGGGAGGCCGAGAGAAGGCAGACATATCGCCAGACTCACGAAAGTACAGAAGCAAGTTGAAAGTAAAATTTTTTTATATCTTGAAATGGCTCTGTACGAGACTCGCGAAAACTGAAAACGAAACAGAAAAGGCAAAGTTGTTCCAAAGAACATCCGTACTGCACCCCCTCTCTGTGCGCAGGCTCTGCCTTCTTCGAATCACTCTCTCATTCTACCTACAGGTACATTTCTATTAATCAAAGGAAACGAAAGGAAACAGCTTGCATTTTTTACATCAGCATTGTTGTTTTTTTCTGTTATGCAACAATAGAATAAAATATAAACGGGTAAACAAATAAACCAAACCATTCAAAAAGAATCAAATTTTGTGATTAAATAAACAATAAAGAGTTAAACTAATTAACTCCACTTAATCTAAACCAAAGAAAAACAATATTTTTTTATATTAAACTATTATATGTTAGATTAATTAAACCAGATTAAACGAACCAATTTTCGCCATTAAATTGCCTATGAAGATCTTTGCAAATAAACCGAACTAAACCAAAATAATTAATTTTCAGACTTAAATGATATCATAAAGAACTATACAAATAAACCAAATCAAACCAAACCAAACCTGAACGTAAAAAAATAGTTGGAATAAAAAATATTATTAAACAAATAGACCAAGCCAAACTAAGAAAAAGATCGCATCCCCAAAATCAAAGTGAGCATTAAATAAATGATTAAGGAGTAAATCAAATACACCAAATCAAACCAAACAAAACCAACATAAAAAAAAAATCAATGTTGGCATTAAATAAAGACTTAAACCGATAAACCAAACCAAAACAAATGAAACCAAACCAAAAACATTCGCCCAAATTCAATTTTTGGCATTAAATAAATTATCAAAAGGTAAACAAATAGAAAAGACAAAATGAAGCCAAAACCAAACCTGAAAAGCAGTTTTTAGCATTCAATCAAGTATAAAGTGTTGAATTAAAAAAAAAAGACAATTTCGACATTAAATAAACTATAAAGCGTAAAAGTGTACTATAGCCACAATTAACGCCATGTGCGAAATAGACGTATAATGTTCATAACGATAGAACATATAAAGAACATAGGAATCTCGAAATTCGAAAACACGTAACAACTTCTTGTTCAGGTACGAAACCATCTTATTAACTTTTAGTTAAAGGTTTCGACAAAAGGAGGAGAGACACAATCTTCTATGCTGTCTTATTCATTTGGCCCCCATCTCGAGCGGCCCCCATAGGGCGCAAGTTCGCCTCGCGTCTGCGAGCTCCAAAAGTCGATCCTCCTCGTTCGGTGTCTAAATTTCAACTCTAACTTTCTTCAAATCTCCCACAAACCTCCACGTGCTTCCGGTGCGTGACGTCACCCGCCTTCTGTAACCCCTTTCCGTCATCTCGAGCTATTGTGACATCTCTGAGTGGCCCGTCCTCCCTGCAAGCGCGTTACCACCGACATCAAGGTTTGCACCTAACTAACCTATGTGCTGAGCCGAAAGGTTCTCAGCCTAACTAAACCCAAAGGCATGAACCGAAATCTCACGGCCATTACGTTACAAAAGAAATAAAATGATAACCCCCTAAAATCAATTTTTGCATTAATCTATAGAATCTTAAACAAATAAACAAAACAAAACAAAACAAAACAAAACGAAAGCAAAATAATCAGTTTTAGTTATTAAAAATTATTTGAAAGATTTAAATAAATAAAATAAACCAAAACAAAACACCGAAATTAAATTATTGTCATGAAATAACTTATAAGGATTTATAAAAAAACAAAAACAAACGAAAGTAATGAAATCAATTTTGGTATCAAGTAGCATTGAATAAATGAATAAACCAAATAAAACCAACACAAAACCCCGGAAATCAATTGTGGCTTAACCAAGTCAAATCAAAACTAAAACCAAAAAGATCAACTTTTGGTTTTAGAAAAACCATATTGTGTCACTCCATAACAAACTAAACCAAACCAAAATAATCAATTTTCGGCTTTTAGTAAACCATAAAGAGTAAAAAAAATATTGGAGGTGCCCGTGGTGTAATGGTTAACGTCGCAGGATATTGACACGGTATTTCACATAGCACTAATACCCTTGGGAATTGTATGAATCCAATTATTCTCCCTCCAGCTATTGGTAAATAGTAGGGCAGACTAGGTTCTTCAGACTTGGTGAGACAACTAGTCTAGGAGAAGGAAAACTCTGAATTCAAACCTATTAAACTCCGCTTAAAAATTGACCTTGTGTCATATCCTGCCCGAGCAGAGGGGTTGGGTAAATATGATAAAGACTAAAACAAATAAATCAATCCAAATCAAACCAAACCAAACGCGAGTTAATGAAGATAATTTCAAGGAAGCTACATCGAAATTGAACTGCTTGAAAGTGACAGGCGTAACAGGGATCAAAGACAAGTGAATTCGTATAATTATGCATGTATTGCGTGGGATTTCCAAGGGGTCAACTGATTATTACAACTACTCAGTATATTCATTTAACCCTCTTGATACAGATTCAATAAAAAGGTATATAATCAGAATAACAATCGTTAGAATGTCATCTGATCTACAACCATATAGTTAGATCACACTGACATATTTGCTGAACATATGTGGCTAGTATTTCATAGCCTCTAACTGATAGTCATCAATCCATAATCATAAACCATTCATCCCTTATCGTGCATAAAAAGGAAAAGTAGCTGCCAATTATTTTTATAATGATTTTGTAAGAGAAATCACATAACTTTTAGCCTTCAAACAGTAAATAAAGTAAATAAAGTCTTAAGTAACAACAATGTTGATCTTTCTTACCACATTTATCCAAATAGAAACAATATTTACTCTATTATGAATTTGTGTCATATACAATTCGTTTGCATGTGGGATGAATCCCATATAATATACGTCTGACGTAGGCCCAGTTGTATATTGTTGAAACTTTCCTCAAAATATTCCTAAATTTTCCCTCTCGTTTTTTACCCATTGTTTTAGTAACATCTCAGGTTAATGTAGGATGATGTCATAGCAGATAGAAAATTGCTAATGGTAAGGGTTAAGAATTCTATTGCTAACAGCATGATTCTGATGAAACATGACATGAGAACAATATTTTCTTGGAGAAACAATTATAAATTTACCTTATTAAAAGAACGTATAAACAGGAAACGTACGGCATCCGACGGTCCAAGCCATGATAATTACAAATCAGGTCGACAAAACCTAGTAGGATATTTGTAGATTGTGTTACAATTTTAAATTCTTAAATCTGACTTGCAGCACATAGATTATAATTTAAAATAAAGTAGTTGTTTCAATCACTTTCACAGCCGTGCACAAAATCTATATATATATATATATATATATATATATATATATATATATATAATCTATAATCACAATATATATATATATATATATATATATATATATATATATATATATATATTAACTAAAACAGCGAGAAACTACCTAACTAGGTTTCACCTAATCGATCGTCGCAATAATTCTGACTTAAGAGGATTGGGGTAGCAAATACCATTCTCTGTTTTTTCTAGCAACCATATATATATATGCAGAGGCCATGTAGCTACTTTTTCAAGAGGGGTGTGACTGAAGCATACTATTAGATATAATGAGAGGTTTGAAAATGTTAAAAAACAGCTAAATATAACACCGCATATCCTGTTTAAAGGGCGTTAAACATTCCTGCTGAAATATCTTTTTTTCTCAAACAAGACAATGACTTACTTGCATGCGGACCAGTTTAATATATATATATATATACCTAAATAAGAATATTGTTAAAAATGATTGTCTTGGCCCTAACGTCAAATCCAGCTTTATATGATAAGAATTATATTTTATGAAAATCAAAGCGCCCGTGGTGTAATGGTTACCTTTGTACGAAACGGACTCGGTGACACGAGTTCAAAACCTGTGTGTGATTTTAGCATTTCATTACCACATATACACTTGAAAAAGTCATGCATCCTATAATTTCCCTTCAGCTATAAACAAATAAAAAGGCAGAGTAGGCTACTAAACCTTGGTAATGGCAACCAGTCTAGGAGAAGGAAACCTCAAAATTCAGAACTTTGTAACTTCACTTAAAAAAAACATGTGTCGCATCCTCATTGTGTGAAAGTATATATATATATATATATATAACTGAAAAATCAAAGAATAACCCTCAATCAGAGATAAAACAATTACACTTTATTACCGGAGAAAATGCTTTATCTCAGAAAATAAAAGATATATCATGGAAAAATCTTGTATCACCCAACAAAAATCTGTATTGAAGAAATATACTGTGTCACCGAAAAAATAAAAAAAAATGGAAAAACTGTATCACAAAAAAACCCAGAAAAAACAAATTTGATACGAAAGATTGATATTAGATATCCTCTGACCAGAACAATGAATATTTATCTCCCTCCCTCTCTTGGATTGATTAAAAAAGGCCGGTTCGATATAACTTGACAAAAACTATTGACTAGGTTGTGCGTAATTTTATGACCATGTCAACCGCGATGGATACATAATTTGAAAAAGATTAATTTGAAAAAAACAACATGAATCCATCTTTTATTTCACTGGCGTGGGTAAATATGTTTGCTCCTCACTAAAAATGAGATAAATGTGGTGGTTTGAGTAATATCTGATTATTCTTGGGATACTTAAAAGACTCATAATTTTGCATCCCATTAGGTGGATCGGCTTGAAATTAGTATCATTATGATCAACGAACAAATCTATAGGCACCTTATCAGAGTAAGGTCTCTATAAGGTTGTCCTTTAATCTCAATTTATTCGGGTAGAAACTGACACATAGATTTTAATTACAATATATAAACACTCAACTAAAAAAACAAAAAATAAATGATAAAAGAAACGCGTATGATTTGAAAAAATGATTTAATAACATTGTATTTATTTATTTAGCTTAGTTTAGTACAAGGTCAGAAGTCGGGTGCAATCCATCATAATCATTCTCACTGACAATGATCTTCTTGCTAACCATTAGACCTCTGAAGCTGCCTAAGTCACTTACTAAGCGTGAAATATAATGGCCGAGGGATTTCGTTTTATGCCTTTGGGTTTAGTTCGGCTGAGAACCTTTCGACTCAGTGCATGGGTTACTTAGGTGCAACATTAACGCAGGTGTTCACGCACGTGGGCGGAATGGACGTATCACTCAGATATGTCACAATAGCCAAGATGGGAAACGGGGCTACAGAGAGCGGGTGACGTCACACACCGGAAGCGCGCGGAGGATTTTGAGGTTTTTTAAAAAGTCAGTTAGTTGAATTGAGTGCTGCCTCGGAGGAAGACAGTTGGCTTTCGCTTGTTCGCGGAGGCCTTGGGCAGGTGCCGCACTAGATTCAGATGAAAAAGCCAGAATAGAAAGAATGGGTATCTCTCTCCTTATGTCGAAGAACCTTTAAATTCAAAGGTAATAAAAAGTTTCGTACCTGAACTAAGAAGTCGTAAGTGTTTTTGTGTTTCGAGATCCCTATGTTCTATGTATATATGTTATGAACATTCTATGTACGTTTCACGTATCCGTATCATGGGTATGGTACAAGTGTATTTTTGTTTTGAACCAAACCTGAATGTATATTTAGCCAAAACCTTCTACAAGGTCATTTTTAAGCGGTGCATGGCTGCTTTTTTATTCATATTTTCCTTCTAGCAGACTGGCTTTTCCACAAAGCCTAAATAGCCATGTTTATTTCATTGTTTACTCATGACTTTTGAGGAAAGATGGATTCATACCTTTCCCAAGGACATTCCTGTGAAGTTAAATACAAACATCTCATCCAGTATTTGATTTCGATCAATGGTTTCACTTCCTACGACAATAACCTTTACACAAAGAACTCCATCAAATAATTGGATAAATACTCTCAAGGCGTGAAATGATAATAATAATAATAATAATAATAATAATAATAATAATAATAATAATAATAATAATAATAATTGAAGAGATAAATAACACTTTATTTGCAATGGAAAGGAGACTTGAAGGATGGCAAGATTGGTTCGATCAATGCATACAAAACAGAATATTTCAACATAAGTTAATAAAATTCTATCAACAATAATGTGAAAAATTCACCGGAGGAAACCAACAAACTGATACGATGGAAGCAATAGAATTTTGGATTAAAATATCGGAACAAAAAAAGCACAACAGAAAAGCTGCAGAGTAAATTGCCTGAATATTGATGAGTTATCAGACTTTGTCATAAAATTCTTTATAAAAAGTATGAAAACCTGGACAGTGGAATTAACACCTGGAGGAAAAGATTTAGCAGGGGATAAAGTCCCTTTCAAAGAGGTGGGGGTGTCACAATTTGTATTTATAATAGTATTCATGCAAATCAATCTCATACTTAAGATGTTCACTATGGGCTAAGAATTTACCAAAAAAGCAAGAAAGGATTAATCAATTTATGTATATAGATGAAATCAACCTATTTTCAAAAAGTGAAGAATCGGAGACTGTGATACAAGCATTAAAAATATAAAAGAAGGGAATTTTAGGAATTAAAGTTTGATTAGAAAAATGTTCTATGCTCAAAATGAAAAGTGAAGAATGCCAAATAACAGATGGAAACAACTAATAAATCAAGAAAGAATCAGAACGCTTGAAGAAAAGGAAAATTACCTGTACATTGTAATATTGGTAGGGGACACCATTAAACACATCGAGATGAAAGGAAAACAAATGGTATATTAGTACAACGAGAAGCTCTCGAATCAAAGCTCTGCAGCAGAAATCTCATCAAAGAATTAACTCCTGGGCGGTCCCATTTTACGATATTCCGGTCAGTTCTTAGAATAGACAAGGATGTAACAATAGGACCAAAGACAGAAAAGTTGATGATGATGCAGAAAGCTTTACATCTGAGAGATGACATAGACTATATGTTTCAAGAAAAGAAGGAGAAAGAGGATTCATCGGGCTTAATCATTGCGTGAGTGCTTGGATACGAGGACACAAAGACTACATTAAAAAGAACAAACTTTTAATCACAGTGACTAAAAGCATCACTGATAATATAAAGATAAACAGAAACCAGGAAACAGAAACCAGGAAACAAAAAAAAGGAGGAAAACTAACAGAAAAAATCTTACTAGAGAAAAAATGGACATGGGTACAAAAGAGAAACCTTATGACAATTACTGATTCTCTTACAACAAAACAACGCCATAAGGACCAATTAGGTCAACGAGAAAACAGACAATGTGCAGTAGACTCGCAAGTGTAATTTATATGGTGAGAGAAAGGAAATTGCTAATCACGTAATAAGCGAATGTAATATGTTAGTCACAAGAGTGATAAACTGGTGTAAAATCTTTACCCTCGACAAAGCCGTCGATCAAGAGATGTACCTGTGTAAAAAAGCAGAAAAACTGCGAAACAGGTGCATCCGGTCGAAGATATCGGAATATCACCTTGATCTGTGGACGTGGTTGAATTCGGTGCAGATGCGTACGCCTACAGGAAGCAGGTGGCCATCAAACAAAATATAACCAGGTGCCACTGATGGCTCGGGTCAGTTCAGTTCCAGTTGAAGTTCGAGTCAGTTGGGGACAAGATGGTGAATTGAGAGCCAGCGGCAGCAGGAGGGCTTTGGACCCTCAGTGACCCAAGGTTGAGCAGCCAAGCCAGGATTCGAAAGAAGTGCTGCTATGGTCAGAAGAACCTTGTGTAAAAATGTAGCAGTCTGTCCCCGTCTCCAAATCACCTCTCACCCACAAGAAACAACCCTTTCGAAAATAATGTGTGAGAGGTATATTTTTATAAAGAAATGTGTTCGTTCGTTCATTGAAGTTCGCCATTATTGTTGACTATATTTCCGCATGTATTATGTATATGTATTGTATAGTTGTATTACGTGGCTATACAACGCTGGGAATTGTGCCAGAAATATAAATTTGACCATACTACCAAATACTTTATGCACTA
Source organism: Sepioteuthis lessoniana (assembly GCA_963585895.1). Classification (NCBI taxonomy): domain Eukaryota; kingdom Metazoa; phylum Mollusca; class Cephalopoda; order Myopsida; family Loliginidae; genus Sepioteuthis; species Sepioteuthis lessoniana. The sequence continues at coordinate 63,032,390 of OY757928.1, forward strand.
ACTATAATCAGTCCTAGATAATAAAACACATAAAATTCTCAATGATTTTAACAAATAGATCAACTAATCTCATCCAGAAAATTAGACATGCTAATGATTACAGAAAAAAAAGAACATGCCGCATTATTGATTTGGCCGTCTCGGTGAACTGCACAATGAAAATCAAAGAAAGCGAAAAGAGAGACAAGTACTTGGAACTTGTCCCAAAACTAAGAACACTGTGGAACATGAGCGTTATGGTGATACCACTTGTAGCTGATTGGCTTAAAACAATCCCTAACAACTTAAAAAAGGGACTTGAGAGATTAATAATTGGATGACAAATCCGTATTATCTAAACTACAACTTTTGTTGAGATTGACTAGTATACTGAGAAGAGTACTGGAGACATGAGGAAAATTGATGTTGCTCAAACTCCAGTGAAAGACCACTAGTTAACGCTGGTATTAAAAACTCACAAGAAGTAAATAATCGTGATCAACAGGAAATTGTGCAAAAACAATAAATTTGACCATACGAACAAATGAAATATGGACAACCCAACATCTATCCTGGAGAATCACACACAAACACACACACTCCTCTGGGATTTTGAAAAACACACAGATCATTTAATCTCAGCCAGACGACCAGTTTTATGATAATCAACAAAATCAGACTTACAAAATTGTGGACTTTGCATTTCCGGATGACCACAAATTAAAATTGAAAGAAAGTAAAAAGAATGATAAGTACCACGTCTTTGCTAAGGAATTGAAAATGATAATAGTAGCAATCGTAATTGGTGTTTCAGTACAGTCACTAAAGATTGATACAAAACCTGGAGGACTTCGAAATAACGCGACGAATGGTGACCATCAAAACTACTACATTATTGAGATCTACCAAAATACTGAGAAGAGTCCTGGAAACTTGAAAAAACTTGCTGTCATTCAAACTTCAGTGAAAGACCATCAACGTTAGCTGATGTGTAAAACTCTGAAGGAGTAAAATAATAATAATAATAATAATAATAATAATAATAATAATAATAATAATAATAAAACTGGACTTAAATAAAGCAAACTGAAGTGGGGGGATATAGTGAATCAATATATAGGCAAAATGAAATTTACTGCGTCAAGAAGCAAACATTGTACATAATTGCCATCATGAAATGGAATATTTTGCCAAATATGATAATACACTGTGTTTTGTGTCCTTTTCTGTATAAATCCAATTAAGTTATAATTCAATTAATGACAGAAAAATATTCAAGTAAATATACGTTAATCTAGGAATGTAAGCAAGTTCATGGATAAGGGGGGGAAAGGCAAAATGTATCTCGGAAATTTGAGACTGTAAATATAGTAGGGTATACAAGAATATATATATATATATATATATATATATATATATATATATATATATGTGTGTGTGTGTGTGTGTGTGTGTGTGTGTGTCTGTGTGTGTGTGAGAGAGAGAGAGAGAGAGCTTTAAAATAGTTATGCAGATGCCTTATTAATATCATATATGCATACGCCTTATAATGAAATTACCACAATTCAGAGAAACACAAACAAAGGTATAGTCACAGAAAGATAAACATATACACACATGCACAATAACACTGTTAAACACACAAAAAGACACAAACGCACAGTGGTCCATTAATACATATACTCACAGGGACCCAAAATCACATACACAGATACACATATATCATATATTATGGTACATAAACTTTTGTATTTTTAGAGTGGTCAATATGTGATTGAGAGGTAATATACATAAATAAGTCAGACATCCTCAGGAGGTAGAGTATCGTGGGTGAAGGTAAAATCTTAGTCAATCATGCCATACAATCCAATGAATAACTCTCCTGCATGCATAATTCATGGCATTTGTATGTAAATCTTTAGGTGTTTCGAAACACTACAGCTTATGGGAGTTCTTAGGTCATCACCCGTAATATATATATATATATATATATATATAGATAGATAGATAGATAGATAGATAAAGAGAGAGAGTTAAATCGGAAGAAACATATGTTTGATGGTTTGTTTATTGGCCATTGCTTTCGACGTCAATCTTTTTTTTAATGTGGAAGTGTTTTATCAAAATTACAATTGTATAAGGAATATTATGATTGATAAATTCAGATTCAATTAGAAGTCTTCATGCGGGCTTGTAGATCTTGCAATGCGAAAATAAAACGGATCAATACCAGTTGAAATGTGCAAATTGTCATGTGATGGGAGGGATTTAAAAAAAAGTAAATGGTGTTTTGTGATTTGAGTAAAAGATTTTTGACTTTTTATTACTTTGAATGTTTACAGAAAGGGAAGCTAATTCATAGTGTGAACCTTTAATTTTTTTAATTATTTTCCTATAGATGGTGAAATTTTGAAAAAAAAATCTTGTCGTTGTGGTATTGTGTTGAAGTGTGCTATGGAACATGCTCCAATTCTTCTTTTATTTTGTCATGAATGAAGGCAAATATGACAAAATTTTGAAAGTCAAAAGTGTGGTTAGTTAAAATGTTAAGAGAAATTCAATAAATTGTTGTGTTCCCAGTTTTAAAGTCTTTTTTTTATGTTCGTAGATTCTTTTGTTAAATTTCTGCTTGTTTCGCCTATGTAAAATCTATTGCAATTTTGGCAGCTGATTTTGTAAATATCTGCGTTGGATAAGGAATCTGTGTTTTTTGAGTTGATCTTTACAGTTTATTTTATTGATTTTTACTGATTCCTTATCCATTACAATAAAACTGGAAAAGTTAAACTTCTCAACAATTTTCCTGCTCTTGCTTGTCACTGAGCAGCAGTCTCGGATGGAAGTGCATATTATATGAGCTACATAAGTAAATAGCAATGAAAACCAGCGAATGCAGCTGGGTGGATGTGAAATAACGTGGCTGAATGCCAAATAAACGAAAGACAAAAGAAACAAAAGCAGACAAGTCAGCAGTCGTAACAGCAGGCAGACTTGAGAACTAAAAAAAAAGGAAAGAAAGGAGCGAGGAAGGTAAGAAAGAAGGAACAAAAGAAGAGATGTCTGGTATTTTTGTTGTTATTTTTGAAATTATGAACCAAGAAAGAAATCAATGTAAAAAGGAAAGAAATATCGAAGAAATTGAGGGATCCGTTGTTTCTTAGCGTCGAAGACACCAAAAGAAAATCAAAGAAGGAGAGAAAGGTCGACGGACATCCTCTATCCATAAGGAGCTGTTGATAAGTTCAAGCCTGTCTCTCAATGCTTGCTGGTCCGTGCAAAGGGGTACTTTTATTCTATGAACAAATGTACAAATAAGGAAATACAGAACACAGAAAGCATTTAATTTCTATTGGTATCTATCTAACGACCGACCATGAACAAGGCTGCTTTATAGAGTGGGCTTCACACTGATAATAAGCTGGCCGATGAAAAAATAATGGCCGGGTTTGCATTCTCTTAAAAAAACAAATAAAGTTGGGTTGGAGGACAGCCCCCTGAAGCCAAAATGAGTACCCAACACATCTATTTGACATGAATGCTTGACCTCCCCCCCACGCATGTCAGGCGCCTGTATACAATTACTATGTCCTTCGCTACCTTCAGCTTGGTTTCTTTGTGGGTTTGGATCAGTTATTTTTTTGGTGTGGTGGCACACATGACCACAAATTGACTAATTGTAATCCTTAGTAATGTGCTTGATCTCTGGTTTGTATTTTGTTAAATGGCATATCAGCCTTATTGAAGAGCAGCGTTATTTTTAAACATATATACGGGGTTTGATCTATAGGAAGTGTAGAATACCTCGTCATAGCCTTTATTTCAAAGTCAACTCTGAGCCATATCTGTCCTAGTTGGCTCGGTCTGTAGAATACAGCGACTGCATCTCTTCAAACTCCCCTAACATGTATCCAGTTAGTGACCAAAAATCATCTGATTGTAAGGATCTAGTAATGTCGGAGTTGTAGGGAATGCGGAGTACCCCTTTTATTGCCATCCCTCCAAAGTTCACTCTGGCCCTTCGTGGTAGCACCTGATTAGGTCATATCTTTGGGTCAAATAGAAATATACTGTGTGCTTTTGCTAAACTGATTGTTTGAAATAGAATCGTTTTGACATTTGAACTACGTATTTATGGGAAACTGAATTATTAGAAATAGAACTGTTTATATGTATGAGAATGGATGTGACATAAAATAAGGAAACTGATCCTTGTTAAGTTCCCATGTACAGGTCAAATAAAAACTGTTTACAAATTATTTGTATAAGAAAAGAATATATGATATCATATAGCCGGGATTAAAGTTTTCACGACACTACTGAAAATTTTGAAGACACTACTCAAGAATGTTAATATAATTCTCCAAAAACGGCTATTCCCTAAGCTCAATAAATAAAATAACACTTATAATAATGTTTATCTTGTCGTTAAAATCAATCAAACAACCTTAAAAGCTATAATTTAAAGACCTTTCAAGCATACACATTTAAAACTTTTCAATAAAATTTGGGGACAATACCTGAAATATCTCAGCGATATAAATTTAAAAGGATTTCAGTATTTCTACATTTTCCATTGGCAGTTGTGTAATGAGCAGACACAGCTCAGATTTGCCGGGGAAATAATGAAATTCTGGCCTCTCTGTGCGTAGAATCGGATTCGATTTTCAGATAAAATATAAACCGGCACAGATACATATTTTCTAGATTCCAATACTAGAATTCTGCGCACAAGATTTAGAACTGCCTCCGGCAGGTGAAACAGTATTTAAGTGAATACGGGATATGCAAATATGGGAATTTATAAAGAATTACGAGAGTCAAAGAAGACCTCCCAATTAGAATGGATTATTATTCAATTACCTCTAATTCTACATGTCTTCCTCAGACTTGACAGTTAAGCAAAGTTTATCTTCAACCACGATGATGATCTAAATAACTGTGTCATTGTTCTCAGCAGATGATTGAACGCATCGGGTTAAAGCATTTAAAAGCAGTTATCACACTTAAGAATAAATTTTCGCAGCATATTAATAGAACCATAAACTTTGGTATCCCCTCATAAATATATACACCCCAACCCCCTATATATATATATATATATATATATATATCGCTGTAAGCATCCATATATTTAAGCTTACATATACTTAATGTTTGTCTTGAATAATGTAATGCCACACACACACACACACACACACACACACACACACACTCAGAAACATGTATGTGTGTCTGTATCTGTGTGAGAGAGAGAGAGAGAGGGTGTCGGTATGTGTGCGTGTGTAATTTGATTATGAAGTTTTGGAACAAACTATATATACATTTATACGTGATTATATATATAAATATATATATATATATATATATATATATATATATATATATATATATATATATATGTGTGTGTGTGTGTGTGTGTGTGTGTGTGTGTGTGTGTGTGTGTGTGTGTGTGTGTGCATATACGTACATACGTGATTTGAACTTGAAATCTAAGAGCTAACTATATATATATATATATATATATATATATATATATATATATATACATGTATATATATATATATATATATATATATATATATATATATATATATATATATATATATATATATATATATATATGTCATTAGTGCATGGAGATCTACAAGTAGAAAGGGGATTTCATAATTTAGTAAGCGCTCGTTTCCTGCATATGTTTATATAAATCTCAATTACTTCAGCATTCCACCCATTCATAAATATTCACGTTCAGTAAATTAAGTCCTGGTAAAGAATTCTTCAATCTCTCATGCCGGCTATTGCATAAAATGCATGAGTCATTTCCAGTTGTTGAATATTAATTCTAATCGAGGAATTATGAACGCGCCGAGCTTGCTTTGACGATGTGACAGGCAACTTGAAATTCTTTCGCCATAAGCGTTGATTTCTTAATGACTTAGGCTTGTTCGATCGAAAGCCAAGTCGGACTCCATCAATATCTTATTGGTTCCTTTCAAAAGCTGTTAACATTTGCGATGTATGTATCGGGATTTCAAAATTACAATGTCTAATTTAACCTTTCACACACATTTTCTTACGTCGCAAAGTAATATAAACAGGCTAATTAGAGAATACCCAAACGAAATCATGCAAATTATTCGTTGATTTGATGGATACGAATAATATCTAACATTTAGTATATATATATATATATATATATATATATATATATATATATATACTAAATATTAGATATCATTTTAAAATGTTAGGTCTACATAATATATATATATATATATATATATATATATATATATATATATACTCTTTAAGGAAAACAACGAAACCGGTCACATAGGATTATAAATTTATTTCAATTCTGTTACGCATTTTTGAAATTTCCAAAAACACGAAAAAAGTAACAGGACTTCTTCAGATCTTTTTGATAAAAAAAAACTAGAATAGACACATGGTATTTAAAGTTTAAATCTAATTCAATAAAATATCTGTAATTTAGGTCTAAATATATTTAAAAAATTATTAATTAAAGAAAATATTTTTTTAAAAAAACAATTTTTTCTACATTGCTAACTGAAATTTAAATTTAAAACCGAAGTGGGTTTAATGAAGAGGTAACTCTTCACCCCTCTTCTATCCCCTCCCTCTATGTTTTTATGTAACACCCTAGCAATGGAAAAACTTGCAAATTTTGTGGCTTCTTCTGTGTAGCGTTTGTTTAAATCAGCGACTATATATAGTTACTATAGATAATGTGCCTACACTTCTGTTGTTAGTTCCATGTCACCGGCTTTTATCAAATTAATATTGATGTAATTCCTATTATTACTATTCAGTCTCTGATAACATTGGCCAAATTTCTAATCATCAATCTATTATTTATCCATTTGTTTCGTTCAAAACTCGATCTATTCATAGCTTTTCTTTCCTGTGTTATTTGTACATTTTAGTATTTGCTCAGTACTTAATAGATTTTTTCAGCCTGAAAAAATATCTACAAATTTATGGGTCGACTTATATGGCATTGCTAAAATCTAAACTTTTGCCGCAGATTAGTCAGTCAAAGGAACAGTTCTCCTAACAATCGATACACACCTCTTTACGTAACTCTAGCAGACTGCCACAAACATTTCCAACTTAAACTCGTGTTTACTGAATGTATTTAATAAATTAACACCAAGACTGAGACAGAATTAAAAACATAAAACTCTAATATAGATAAGAATTATATTAATGTTCGATCACATGCCAGTCCTAACAGTCGTTTCATTGGCTGTATACATTAATGGAACGTCATAGCACCTGGACGGCCACGCAGGAACTAAGGAATATTTGATGTACGCCATTTCATTATAGTACAATCGACATTAAATGCAAATCCTCTTTGAGGCTTAGAAGGTTTAGATCTACCAATAGCCTACTGTATTTTTTGGACAAGGTCGACATGTAAAACAGGTATAAGGCTAATACATAATTTTGAGATACGCATCATGTGGACGACGTATATACAATATTGTCTTTAAGACGTAATTTGCGCATAACGTTTCCGCCCCTAGATACATAAATATCTCCTCGAACCACCCAAGATCGGTACTGAGACAGATACCCAATGCGGTGAACCAAAGAATTAATAAGCTGTCCTCAGGTAAGAAAATTTTCGAGGAAAACAAGAGTAGATATGATGACGCCCTGAAGGACAGCGGATTCCAAGGTAGACTGGAATACTTAACCGCGGTTGACCTCAATTCGAGAGCTAGGAAGAATAATGGTGGGACCCACACACCCCTCAAGGTAGGTGAGACTATTAATAATAGTAGTCACGGGAATAAACGAGGAAAGAATAGAAATAGAAAAGTAGTCTGGTTCAATCCGCCATTTTGTAAGCTCGCTAACATTAACATAGGTAGATACTTTCTACACCTTCTAGATAAACATTTTAATAGAGGCAACCCATTGAGTAGGATTTTTAATAGAAATACAGTGAAAATTAGCTACTCCTGCACTAAGAATATGTACAACATACTAAGCAACCATAATAGGAGGCTACTCAATGAGCTTACCACGAGGGATAGAAACTCAAACGTGGAGTTTTGTAACTGTAGGAATAAGGAAGAATGCCCCTTAGGCGGACGCTGCACCACGAGGAATGTCGTATACCAAGCATGCATTTCTCCAATGGAAGAGCAAAGGGACGGGGAGAGAGTCTCTATAGGAATCTCTGCGGGAAACTTGAAGCAAAGATGGTACAGCCATAGACACTCATTTTTCAACCCAAAACTTAGATACCAGACTGCTTTATCGAAATACTTCTGGGGCCTAAAGGATCAGGGGCTATCCCCACAAATTAAGTGGAAAATATCAAGGCACTCATCTGCCGCCAACAGCTTCAACGGTAGATGTAACCGATGCTTAGACGAAAAAATTAGCATAATTAATTTCAAGAATAGAAAACTTTTATTGAACGAAAGAAATGAGCTTGTCTTTAAGTGTAGACATAGAGGAAAAATTAAATTATCTTAAATAATAAAGAAATATTAGTAGATAATAGAGATCAACCCAACAGCCGATGTCACCAAGACAGGGAAAGATAAAGATAGATAAGGGCCTGATGAAAAGGAATATTAATCCAGAAATAGGGCCTGCGATTCTAGAGTGGTTAATTCCCCTTGACCATTTTTAGGGTAATTTTAAAAAAATACACTTGACGACTATAATGAATGTCCCCACCTTATCTGGTTTAAGTATCTCGATCCTAATTGAAACTAGAGGAATACCTAAGATGGCAACAGCTGGGTTAATTAACGGACATATCAGAAATAAATGTAAATCATATATGAGATAGCCATTAGTTAAACGATCTTAGTCTGTTTAGAATAGCACACCTGCCAAGTAGAAACCACAAGCAGAACACAAAATTAGAAGGGACTGATTAGTAGATTAATTACACTCCTGTTTCTTGATCGTTCTAACATATATTATGTTCACACCCTCTGCTCACGCCTATGAACGAAAGAATTTGTAGCTTTGTAATTTGAGTTCCACTTTATATATTTTATTTTTATGTTTTTTATTTTTATTTTTATCTTTATCCTTGTTTTCTGATTTTTAATTTATTTTTTAATTTCTTTAATTTTCCTATTTATCTCCTGAATACGAACTGTAACTCCTCATTCGCATCTCTGGGACAATACAGAGCATGATGATGGACAGAAATTACATGGGAAATAACTAATTATAGAAGGTCTATCAACCAATTCCCGCCGAATATCATAAGATCAAAAGGCAATTGGAAAGGATTAACAAAAAATATGTAGGAAAAAAATGACTTTTACGTTCAATCAAATATATATATATATATATATATATATATATATATATATATATATATATATATATATATATATGTGTGTGTGTGTGTGTGTGTGTGTGCGAATATGCGAATATATATATATATATATATATATATATATATATATATATATATATGTATATATATATATATATATATACACGATGTTTCATTAAATAATGAAAACAACTTTTGTCTGTATGATTTATTTATGATTTTTTAAAGTTTTTCGGTAAGTGCCTTAGTTTCAGTTTGGAGTTGATAGATGAATTTAACAAAATTGCCCCTAGTGCATCATCAGGGGTTTCTTGCTTGAGAAGGTGTGTTTGTTTTTGAAAAAGTGTTTTGAGAGTTTTAGAAATTTTTTATCATAACAAAAATGTTGTAACGCAGAGTTGGATCAAACAGGTTAACTGATGTATTTAGAAAAGGAACTCTATTTAAAAAGGGAACGCTATCAACGGAAATAGATTACTATAAGAATACGGGATAAAAGTAAAAGGTTTGGATATTATTCTACCAATTCCATCCTGAAGCTAAAACACATATAAAAAACTTGAAAGGATAAATAAATTATAGAGACAAAATTTGTCTTTATTATTTAATGAAACATGCTTACATGAAAGAAATTTGCTTAACCACACACACACACTCAAATACACACACACACACACATATATATATATATATATATATATTTGGTACTTGCGAATTTATACAAAGAGATTAATAAAATCATTGGTAAAAAGAGGGGGAACTATTCTAAAATAACAAAATAGCAAGGACACTTTAGTGCAGCACTTGTCAACTACTAATAATCACCTTGTGTCAAGTAATTATTTCAATTAATAATAATCTTTTTTTTTACACACAGTTATATGATGTTGAGTAAATAAGAAGAATTCTTAGTGTTGTATACTCAATTAAATATGGCTTATGAAATTCAATAAACGAACGAAACACACTTCTTTAAAAAAATATATCTCTCATTTTATTCTCGAAAAGGGCCCACAGTTTGTTGTTAGTTTGAGAGATAGATGGAGAGACATATACTCAGAAAGGGTATTTTTTTTGTTCCATACCTTCTTCTGGGAGCCAGGGGGTGCAAACACTTGCTCCCCCTTGCACAGTATCGTCAGAGACGCGCTAACGCCTCTTATCGGCTGCATGTCCTAGGCTCGACTCCCGATTCTCTTGACTCTGTCTAAATCTGCCCGTGTGGTTCTCTTCTCTCGTGGTCTCCTTCCGTTTACACACCTGTTGCACCTGACTGTCCTGATGCGCTGTTATCCCCCTATTTACTAAGTAAAGTATCTATTCTTTGTATTAATAATTCTCAAGTAGATGACATGAAGTATTCCTATCTTATATGAATATTTTTTAAAGAGAGCGATTTCACAAATAGATGGGACTCTAACAGATACTGCAAGTCCGAATAAGAGAGAACACGATAGTAATTACCATGAAGAGGTAATCCATACTCCACAGAGGTCTAGAACTGTAACATCATCATCATCATCATCATCATCATCATCATCATGTACAGTTCTGTGTCATACTCGGAACATCTTTGTGCGAGGTTTTGAAATCAGTATATTCTAAAAATTACACACGTGGCTTTTACTATATAACGTAATCGATAGATATTTATCGACAAGCTGATATAGCAAATTTATTGTTTAAAGTTGAGCTAACCGTCAGCGAAACATATTGAATTTCGTGAAAGCCTCTGAAATGAAATTAAAACTTTCCGGAAAAGACTATCTTTGTTAATAGAACTAAAAAAAAATAACCAAGAAACAAGTCACAATAATTAAAATGATACTTTTATGCCTATGTCACTCTAAAAAAGGCCATTTGGTATTTTTAGGTAAAGGGTTATAAAATGATCATGGACATGTAAAGAATTAATAAAAGAATGATTCAAAGGCACAACTAATCAGCAATAAAAAAAAAAAGTCATGTTGAGAAAATAATCAACCTTGGACTGAAAATATCCAAGATTGAAGTTGGAACGAAAACCTCTATGTGGTAGTTTGGTTAACGTGCACGCCAGAAAGAAGCTGTCGAAATACGAAGATTAGTCTGGTGAAAGAAAGGTCCAGAAAAAATGGAAGCTGCTCTCTAGAAAAAAAGAAACGACTTCTTCGAAATGCTCGTTCAAGTTGATCAAGTGAATGCAGGTCATCCGAAAATCTTTCGGAATAAGTAAACCGGCAACATTTCGACGATGAGAGAGAAGAGTCTTTTGTATTGTTTTTCCTTCCTTTTTTGACTGAAATGCCAATAAGAGACCTTTTGATACAACATTCCCCAATCGGTAGTACACTCTACCAAAAATAGATTAAATATATAGTTTGGTTGTTTTTTAATTAAAAAAAGCAACATTTATTCTCGAGCGATGTTGGCGTTTGTTTTTATCGGATGTTAATTACATTCTGAACAGATGGAATTTATATTTTGTTATATTGTACTTATATACAAACGTGTTGAAGAGGCAGATACCTAACTTCCTTAATATTTATCTTATAAATAAGGGGAATCCTACAACAAAGACAGATGTCCGAAATTGGACAATTTTAGCGAATTCTTAAATATTTATTAGACACAAATGGTGCATTAAAAAACGAAAAAAAAGAAGAAAAGACAAGCACACATTAATCTCTAAAATGATGTATTTTTAAAATGCTAATTCTACATATGAATAATTTCAGTTAGGCCAAAATAATTGTAAATGTTTAGAAAATTAGTTGAAATGAAATCTTAGAAGGGTATGAATATGTAAGATAGTACATATGCTTTCTTGTCATACATGACTCGCATCATTTAAATTCGGAACAAAATTTGATATATTAGCAACGGTTTCCAAAGGTGAATTCGACTTTGCAAAATTCTTGATCGATTTCGAAGTAGGTTTTAGAAGAATAGACAAGAAAACTATTTTTTCGTCTCAAAATTATAGTTATAGCAAATAATATTTTCAATAAATTCAGGATTACGTACCAGGAAACAGAACTTACTCGTTTAAAACTGGTGGATCGACATCGTCAAGTCGGGCTGACTGCACAGATGTTCCTGGCTCTCTAGTAACCCTTCCAGATTGTCCATCGCTCTTGGCAGTTCTTCTAGAATGCATTCAATCTCTGCGCCGAACTGATTTATTAAGTCCCTGTGGGTTGGCTAACAATTAACATAAATATAAATGAGAATACATTCATGAGAGAACGTCGCTAATGAATTCGTTCCTATTTCTCCGGGAATTCTGCGGCTGCCTTCTTCATCTTACTTGGATGGTTAATGTGATGGGGTGAAGCGTGCAATCTAAATGATGCTTTGAAGAGTGCTGCTCATTGGATTTGTTCAAAACAATATATAGCATATTCTTGTGTTGCTCTAGCCTAGCTTTTTCTCTTTGCAATTGTTAACGACCATGTAATCTATACTTTAGTACTGGCTAAGTCAAACGTTATAAGAAATCAAGTTTTCGAACCAAATATGCCTATGCACTATAGATGATGAAATTCTACTTAACTTAATACACATTTTTTTAGATATTACCAAAAAAGGATCTTTATAAAGAAAAGGCATGGTAACGTCCGTACTACTTCGGAACCACGAACAAGTTGCCATCCTGGACACCACCACATTTTAGCGGTAGTAAGCATGCATAGAGATTCCAATGTTGAAAAAAGAAAAAGAAATGATTTACTGAATGGGATGTCATCATATTTCTATATATATTCCTATAATTTTTTATGTCATGAAATCGAGTAATGTTTTTGCGTACACACTTTATAAAAAATCTATCACAAATATATTTATAATTACCTAATTATAAAATGCTAATTCTACATTTATAATGTAAAATCTTACGATTAGGCCCATATAACAGAGAATTTTTTTTTTTTTTAAGTTTACTTTTTGGCATATCAAGAAAAGCTACGTGGCATTTCCCAAATGTGTAGAATAGGTTGACATGCAACGGTATAAAAAGGCATGTAACTCAGCAATATGTTTATTTTAAATTCATTTACATATTCCTTTTATACACACAAAAATACACACACACACACACACACACATATATATATATATATATATATGTATATATATATATATATAGAGAGAGAGAGCGAGAGAGGGAGAGAGAGAGAGAGAGTTTTCACCAATAATTCAGGAGACCGGGTTTCAATCCCTGGTCGAGTCAAACCATAGACTCAAAAAATGATACTTGATTTCGCTTTGCTTGATATTCAGCATTAAAAGGCAAGGGTGAAGGTTAAAGTGGAGCAATCAAGGAAATGGAGTAGCACCCTCCCCGACACTTCCGTGTTGTACCTATTGAAAAGGGAGCGTTCGTGTCACCCTCAACTAAGGTCACCAACTTAACTTACTTACTTATTTACTTACTAATATATATATATATATATATATATATATATATATATATATATATATATTATATATATATATATATATATATATATATGAATAATTTATTTTCTTTTTATCTTTACTTCGAGGGCTAGTTTTACAAGAGTCTAATATTTTTTGCATCGTTGCTAAACAAAGAAAATATAAATGAGAATACATTATAAAGGCTTTCTGTAAATGCTATGCACAATTTCATCGTCAGAATGTTTAAAAAATGAAAAATATATGTTAAACATTTTTTCTGCAAAATTTTAAAAGAAAAAACAATACTATGAAGAGTGTGTTTTAAAATTCAGATGTTTAATATCATAATGATGTGTTGATGGGTTAATCCTAACTCTTTAGAAATAATGCAGTATTTTAAGCCAAGTGAAATGCCATATTTTAGAAAAATATCCCCCAGGAAATAACATTGTGTCTTATAATACCAGTGATTAGCTTGGGGTTACTGTCAAGTGAATCATACTAAATGAAGTGGTTCTTATAAAAAAGAATATTTAAAATTGAGCTTTAAATCTAAACCCCAAGCATTCCGCAAATGTAAGCAAGATGACAATATTTTCTTCACAAACAATTGCTCTTCTTGTATAAAATAACGATGTATAATAATAATAATAATAATAATAATAATAATAACATGGGACTTTAACATACAAACGGATCACCTAATCCCGGCCAGAAGAACAGACCTCATAATAATCAACAACAAAAAAAAAAGAGAATCACAATCACTAAAGGATTATTAACAGTTGGCCGAGGGTAGAGACTATCCAAACGACAGCATTGCTAAGAACGGCCAGAATCCTGAGACGAGTCCTGGAGACTTAAAGAGACTTGCTGTCACCTCAAACTCCAGTGAAAAACCATCAGCTAAAACTCCTATGGGACTTTAACATGAAAAAGGATAACCTAATCCCGGCCAGAAGACCAGACTTAATAATAATCCACAAAAAAAAAGGGAACTTGCAAAATAGTCGACTTTGCTGTCCCGGCTGACCCCAGAATAAAACTGAAAGAATGTGAAAAGAAGAATAAGTACCTCGACCTTGATAGGGAATTGAAAAAGCTGTGCAGGTGACAATTATACCTATTGTAATTGGTGCGTTTGGAACAGTAACGAAAGGATTACTAAATGGACTAGAGAACTTGGAAGTTGGCGGTCGAGAAAAGATCATCCAAACGACTGCATTATTGAGAACGTCCAGAATACTAAGAAGAGTCCTGGAGACTTGAGGAGACTTGCTGTGAAAAACCATCGGCTAACGCTGATGTGAAAAGCTCTAATGAGTGAATATTATTAATAATAATAATGTCCGGTACTTCATATATAATAAAACCAGTCGGGAAGAAAATAAAGTTGAGACGCTTAATCATGCATGTAACTGAAAAATTTATTATTTTTCATGTGTAAAATATTGGGATTTAATATGGATCTGAATTGATAAGAAACTTGAAAAAAAATACCTTGTAGTTAGGAGGGATAGGAATACTTTAACTTGACATTTATAATTGAAACTCGTTAAATAATCAATCTCTTTATATGCCCGCAAAAATCAAGGAGCGTCTTACAATTCCACGCATCTTAGAAGCCTATAATACAGTTTATAATTTGTTTTACCCTTTAAGGAAGATAAACTTCCGTCTTCCTGAATATTTCTTTACTAATGCGAGAAAGTGAGTATAATTGAGATCAACTGAAGAGATATTTCATCACAATATTTACTAAGGCAGTAGATCGAACAGAAAAGAAAATGATTATTGTATTCATTAAATAAATCTGACAATCAATGATAAAAAAAATATCCGAACGGTTAATTAATCTTGAATCAAACGACGAGTGAAGGAGGATCTGCTGAGTTAATAGAACTTATGTATGTCTTCTGTTTTATTTTTATTTCTATTTTTCCTTAAATTATTGGTGTGTATTATATTCCCATCACATCAGTTGTTTTCTTTGTTCATTGAAGAATACACGCATTTCCCAAGGTGTTTAAAACGTACGCAGTAAAGGGACTTATACTGATATACTGGCCTATGAGATGCTGGTAGGTGGGATTGAATTCTGCGTTCTGCTTGACTAGTTGCCCAAACTAAGTTTTGAGCACCGAAAGCTTTTTTTTATTATTTTACTTACCGTCAGATGGAGGAGAGATAGCATGAGATCACATGAATCTTCTGCTGGAAATCGATATGCTTGTTTCATCACATTGCTAGAACCTGTCTTTCCAGGAAAATAAGATTTGACAAACGGGGTTCTTTATTTGCCTCTATCAGCGACCCCTTAAAAGAATGGCTACTTTTTATCACAACCATTATATATACTTATTTGATTTATCAGAGAGCACATTCAAATAGAGTTACAAAATAACTCGTACCTGTTCGTATTTAAATTTTGACCATTTGATATCTTCATTTTATGGCATTCTATGGAAGGAAACAATAATAAAGAATTTCGTTTTAAAATACCTAATAAAATTCGTTTTGCTTATATCATTCTTCGTTTAAAATTTTAAAAAAATTCTGATGTCTTTGGTTTAGAATACAAATAACTTAACAGCAAAGAATTATTTTAATTAATGGTCAATATTCTATCATTGAGACTAAACTAGAATGAAAGTTTTATTTGTTTGCTATAAAAAATATATATTTTAGGATATGATGTTTTCTTTTGAAACAAAAAAATATCATCAACTTTTATTCATCAGATGAATTTATTGTATCATTATCTATTTTTGGAAGGCAAATGAGAAAAATATACTTCAACTTTTTTTGAAAGGTTTCTTTCTCAGCGTGGCTTTGTAAAAAAAATGATGCCATTATACCATGATATAATTACGTAATCAATTCAAATAATTTAATTTGATTCATTTAATTCCTAATTTATGAGGTTGGAGTGTTCAGTTATTAAATTAATGAAAGATTTCGTCTAAACTGTTATTAGTCTATTTACGGCTTTAAATATGCTAAGCATGTTCTTAGACTGCTAATTTCATAATTGTTGCCAGATATAGTCGGTTATTAAGCTTATCCCATCGAAGATTAATGAAATACTCCCACGTTATATTTTGTCTAGTTGTTCTCGTGTGTTTATAAATGAATGTTCTTTGGGATGTAAAAAATTAAGCTTGGGTAAGTTTTCTGCAAGAAGATTAAATATATGATAAACGCAAAACTGCACCCTAACATGTTTAAGGCTAAGACAACTTTAATTTTTGCGTTAGTTAGTAAATATATCAACGCCGATATTCAAAAAATAATTTGATGTAGTTGGAATAGATGTCTTTCTTGACCAGAATATGATGAAGTTATTAAAACATTTATACGGTAAAATTCTTGAGTGTCTTTACAGAATGCAACATCCTTTCAGTTTCTCAGCAAGTTGTAAATTTCTTCCCTTATTTGTCCTGTTGATATTATTCACATCATTTGTAGGCACTTTATTGGTCTGTAGTTTGGGCTGGTTTATTTGCTTGGGTCCTTTTGGAGCAATGTGGTCCTTCTTTTGGTCATCGATTCGGGTACGTGTGCTCTTTGTAGGCATCTGTTCATTTCTAGTGCTAATCGGTCGTGAATGGAGGTATGTTTCTTGACCGCGAAATCATATCTTATATCATGGCAAGGCGTTTTTCAGTTTGATATTTTTTAGGGTCGTTTTGAGTAAATCGATGTGTATTTCTACTTTCAGGTATTCTTCGAGTACTTCAAGTTCTCGTGTCATATTGTTTATCCATTCGGGCTTTTCGCTGTTCTTTGGTTACCATGTTTTAGTCCCAAATCGTTCGGTTTCTTTTGCATCCGGTTGTTGGTATGTTTTCTTGTCATCTTGTTGATAGAATTTTCTTTGTTGTTTTGGAATGTCCCGTTTTCACTTCATTCGCCAGTATTTTCTCGTTTTTTTTAACTTTTTCGCAAACTAATTTCGCTCCTGCGTAGATTAGTTCATTTAATTCGGTTATATTACACGTTGATATATATGTCAGAACTTGATCCACTTTATTCGTCTCCGGCTTAACAGTTCTTTATTCTATGTTTCTTAATGATTGTCAGTTAGTCTTTTCACCGTTCATAATTCCCTAAAAAATTTCTAGATTTAACTATTGTTCTAGTGGCAATGTTTCTGCTGGGTTGCTTGGTTGTACATTGTTTGGTTGTGTTGAGTTTCCATTTTAGGTGGACAGTGGTTCATTTCACTTGGGCTGTTTTTGTTTGTTAATATTTGATGTGTAATGTACTGTATTATTACCTTGATGACTATTTATTTTCTGGCCTATTTCTATTATTTCAAAGTCAGAAAACCAACCTTTCTTTATTATCGATCAGCAAGTCTTTGACTAGTCTGAAAATTAGAACATTCTTGCCAGATCTCTATCATTCCTTTCCTATATCCTCTTTGTATAGGGTTGCTCCTAAAATAACCGTATAGTGCAAGTTGGTGATCTACCCTCGTCCATTCGTTCCGTTTACGTCTCTGGTTTGTGTGGTTCCTTAAATCGTCATTTGTGTACCTAAAAAAAGAACAGCCAACAGACGTGGGATGACGACCGGGTCTCCCATGTTAACTATCAGGAGAGCACCTGCCGATAATGACACCCAAGCCTGTTGCCTGGGTCCTACGTTGTGTTATATTTAGGTTTGACATTTTATCGTGGGTGGTATATTGTGGCTATACCTGACCCAGTGGTTGTTTATCATCTGCGCATCTGACACAGATGTGAGCGAAAACAGTCACAGTGATTGTTCATTAACAGCGGGTTACGAAAAAAATAACACCTACGTTTCAACTTAAAGTCTATTAACCTAATCTTATAGCTTATTTATTAACCGAGTACTTTAGTAACCTTAAGGTGTTTCTGTGTTACCTTTATAGATCATATTTACGGCCCTATTTTAAAACTACTTCCGTTAAAGTTGGTCATGTTTTAATTAATACTAAGCTCCAGATTTTTTTTTCCGTTATCTGGACGACGGTAACTGTCCTCAATGCTTTCAACCTACAGGTAAACATTTCTCCAGATATAGAGAAGTCATAGATAAGCTATAGAGAAGTTGAGGCAGTAAATTTAAACAAATCTATTTCGTGATTTCAAGATAGTTTAGCTGAAAATAGTTTTGGGAATTAACAAGTCTTCATTTAAATATTACAATTAACCAAAATATTTTACGAGAAACGAAAAATAAATGCTTTTAAAAAAAGGCGACAGACCAAATTTCTTAGAAGATCACACACAGCAAAAGATTCGCTCGATTATTCTGGTTGAAGCCTTCATATAGTTTTGATATTTTTAAATTTATATTCTAAAATGTGGACATCACGTGGCATTCTAGAATGTTTACTTGTAAACTAATTTCTTTTTTATTATTATTATTTCCATTGGAGTTTTTCACAAGAACCTCAGCTGATGGTCTTTCACTGGAGTTTGAGTGACAGAAGGTCTTCTCAAGTCTCCTGGACCTTTCTCAGTTTTCAAGCCGTTCTCAAGAAGGTTATTCTTTGGATGGTCTTTACTCGTCCACAAACTTCCAAGTTGTCCAGTCCCTTTAGTAGTCCCTTTAGTAAACAATCACAATTGGTATAATTGTCACCTTCATATTCCACAGTCTTTTTCAATTCTCTTGCAAGGTCGAGGTATTCATCCTTTCTTATTCATATTTTTTCAGTTTTATTCTGTGGTCAGCGGGAACAGCAAATTCGACAATTTTGCAACTTCTCTTTTTCGTTGATTATTATTAGGTCTGGCCTTCTGGACGAGATTAGGTAATCCGTCTGTAAGTCAAAGTTTCATAGGAGTTTATGTGTGTCATTTTCTTGGACAGGTGCTGGGTTGTGCATATACCATTTGTTTGTATGATCAAATTTAAATCTTTTGCACATATCCCAGTGGATCACCTTGCCTACCAAGTCGTGTCTAGTTTTATACTCCTTCTGTGCTAATTTGCAACATTCGCTTATTATGGTTTCATCTCTGTCACTACATCGCCTACATTTGCTATTTTGTTGCGTCTTATCTATTCTCGTTTTGATACGATTGGTTCTTATGTCGTTGTTTTGGGCTGTTATTAGTAGGAGCCAGGTGCAGGTTTTTCTGGTGTGAGATGTTGATTTGTCGTCTGAAACGCCCATAGAGTTGTTTTTCTTCCCATTTTTATTTCCTAGTTATTTTCTTTCTGTTGTTTATCGTGTTATCAGTATCGTTTCTGATGGCTGTAAACAGTCCTCCTTAGTGTTTTTGTATGTTGTTTTCGAATCGTTGTATCGATGCGTCAACGCTGTTTTCGATGCTGATAAGTCCTCTTACTCCCTCTTTTCTTCATTAATTTGGTCTTTCAACGTCGTCTCTGGAATGTACTGCTTTATGCATCGTCAGTAGTTTTAATCTGGAGGTCTTACAATTTGTTTCGATGACTAGTTTTGTTGGATAATTTGCTTCAATGATATACCTATAAGATAGATTATTATGAGAAATGTCATTTCTTATATATACATATATATATATATATATATATATATATATATATATATATATATATATATAAAGTTTAGATATCACTCATGAATTAGCATGTTTCTTCTGGTATCTTGAAATATAATTTTATTAAAAATAAAGATACCTGTAAAAGGAATATTATTAGAGAATATCTATGACATAACTCTATATAATGTAATCTCTGTCAACAGCTAATAACTAGGAACAACTTCATAATAGAAAATCTCTCCCCCACCTCTCTCTCTCTCTTTCTCTCTCTCTCTCTCTCTCTCTCTCTCTCTCTCTCTCTCTCTCTTTGCTTTAATAAGTACATATATTTTTTTCTGTTTTCTAATCTTGAGTGGTTCGAACTTAATTATAGCTAATAATTGTAATTTTTCTTGTATTGTGCTTTACTAGAAATCATAAGAACCTGGTATATATGTTTGAAATTTCCTTTTCAACAGAATTAGGTAAAGGTTTGCATATTTATCGGTGAAACTATGTATATATAAAGTCTTATTATGTCGTCTCGATAAGCAAATATGTAGGTTACTTGAGGATGTTTTTTGTTATTCTGAAAAGAAAAGGAAAAAAAAAACAACAACATATCATTGTCAAAGAAGAAACTCGGTTCTGTGTTAAGCAGTGCGAAAAAATATGTCAAAATGACTGGGACATGTCTTTTTAAAATCAAATTCGTGTTTATCATATTTTTTCTAAATAACTCCTATTCATATAGGTATATTTGCATGCACATACATTTTCCTGATTGTATCGTTCTAGTACGATACAAATTATGCCGAAGCCTCGATGGAAACAAATACAGAGAAAAGAAAGATAGAGGACATAAAGAAAGATAGGCAGGTAAGAAAATTTCGATCGATAAAGAAATACGAATTCCTTATGAAATCACATAAGGCTAAAACGTCTGTCTATAACGTAGTGGTACTGACTGCGTACATAATTTTATTATCTACTTAATATCGAATCCAATTCATTCTGTTACATGTGATTTCAACCTTAAGTGGCAACTCCGTATAATTAGTAGACTAGTTCATATAGCTGGGTAGCAATATATTATCTTCTGAAAGTGAGAGGAGCATATACATTGGTAATTACTCTATAGAATTCTGATCTTTCATAAAATAATTCATGAAACCTACCAAGTTGTACCCATGACAGTACTATTGTATGGTTGCACAACATGGACTCTAATGAAGTCTTGGAGAAAATCTAGTTGGTAAATGCATTAGGAGGCGTACGTGCTATTTGGTATAAATGCTGGAATAAGCACCTTAAAAGATATAGTTTTTAGGCCATGTACATTCTATCTTGAAAAAACATCAAATTGTTGGTTGGTATTTCATGACATATCAACAGTTGTGGGTTGTTTAATTCTAAATTCTGTTATATACATTTACTAGTATAGCACACACACACACACACACACACACACACACACACACACACACACACACACACATGATTTCAAAGCAAATAGTTTTTACATTGCATAGACGTTAAGCTAGTTAGAGACTCTTGGTGTGCACACAGTTAAATGGTTTAAGTATAGCCATTTAACAATAATATTGTTATTTAACAGTTTTTAATATAATCCTTTTTGCACATAGTTCAAATATAGCCCTTTAACATTAGTAATTTTTTGACATAAAGTATACCGATCAGATTAAAACAATTTGAACAAAGCTATGTGGTTTTATATAGGTAATAATATGGATCGTTCGTCACTGATTAAAACGGTTTGGTTTGACCCACAGCTTTGACCTTACTTGTTAATACCATCCTGTGTTAAATTGGAACCGAAGTTATTGGTAATGAAGGAGTACTCTATATTACACAAACCCTGAAACTGTAGTCTCACCATCAGATAAATCAGATGATACCTGAGGTCTTAGCAAGACGAGTAAGTCATTCTGAACACTGCTGAAGAAGTTAGAACAAGCGGACACTGTATTTCGTGTAGTAAATTTTCTAATGTGTTGGTATATAGGAACGAATGTCAAGAGAGGATCAATGAAGTCATTGTTTCTGACCTGCCTTGATAATAATAATGATTATGATGGCGAAGAAGAGCCGTAAACCTTTCACAAAAGAAGATGTTCTCATTCCTGGAAACAGTACTGTATGTCTAACACTACATATTTGACACTGTCTTTAAATTGATTACCCTAACCCATTGAATATTCTTAACTCTTTCCAAACAGATACCTGATTCCATTTTCTGAATTGGCAAAAAGACTCTAATCACTGAGGTCAAGTGTAAATCAGTTCATATTTTAAAGGCAGATGCATACGTACATACTTGAATATATATATATATATATATATATATATATATATATATATATATATGTGTGTGTGTGTGTGTGTGTGTGTGTGTAAGCCTAGTTGGTTTAGGCCGTAGCCGGCTGCACGTCAGTTTAGACGCAAGACCCTCCAATATGTGTCCATGATATCACAATAAACCATACGGTCTTGAGGCACCAATGCTGAAACTTTTGGAATTGCTGAATATGCCTTTATTTTCATTACTCCCAAGTCCACTCTGAAACTGAGATGCAGTACCCTTTATTTTATATTTTAGGATCTAACAGATTCTTTTAAACATTTTCCGCAAAGGACAACATTCAAATGATTATCAATGAATTGAATGATTATTATTGTGTTGAAATATTTGAAACTAGTGAACTGTGTACAACTATGCAAAGACTAAAAAGAATAAGTTTTCCTATAATGTCGTATCTTTCAAATCATATATATATATATATATATATATATATATATATATATATATATATATATAAACAGGATTTAGCATAAATTTACTCGCGAAGGTTTGTAGGTTATAAAATCCAACATAAACAAATTATACATCTGTCTATCTGTCTGTCTGTCTGTCTGTGTATGAGGATGTAGGTTAAAGTACCTTTAAAAAAAATAGATAATTTCAATGTTGTTCTTTATTTCAAATCCACTTAAGATATGGACTGTGTAGATATACGGTTTTACAAGTAAACCCATCAATTTAATAATGAAACCGGATTCTAAATTCTCTGTAAAATAAGACCCTTCATTTTTCTAAGATGTGTGCAAATTTTAAAGTGCTTCCAGAAAAAGTGCCTATTTTATTTCTATTTTTATTTGAATGCAAAAAAAATTATCGTTCAGTAAGGTTGTAAAATGTTTATGGAATTGAAGCAATACACAAACACAATCTTGCTAAAGTCTTATACTTTCAGATAAAACCTTTCATTGTTTCTAAAGTATTTTCCACAGAATATTTTGTTGATATCATAATTTAAGTATCCTATTTTAAGTTTCTTCCGTTATTTATTGTACTTTAAGTTAATATAACATATCAGCCACGTTATTATGTATTTAACATTGAACAAGCATAAGTTTCACGTAAAATCTTGTGAAGATATACTTTATTCCATTCGTTTTAGTGGCCTATTTTAGTTCATATTTCAGGTAGAGATGGTAAAATATAGAAATCTAATTTTTAGTAGCTGTTCTTAAATTATTAATCTCCAATGATATACACTTGTCTAAAACTATTGTTCCAATAATGAGTTACTCTAATATATGTGTATTCTTGAATTGATCTGATAAGCAATGATAATATTTTCAACTTTCATAATATATGTTTAGCTTTGTGCGAGACAATGTTCTAATCAATATTTGTACAAAAGTTGATTGGAATTCATACGTCCCCGTATCACGCAAAAAATGAGGTCGATACACTTTGTTGTATGGTGAGTGTTTCAGCTATATTTCAAAGCATTGATAATCCTTTTATATATATATATATATATATATATATATATATATATATATATAGGTACAAGCAGAGAAAAATATTTTTAAATCAGTAGACCAATGAAATGATTTGTGTTTTTAGGATTTAATTATTTTCTTAAATCCTAAAAAATACAAATCTCTTTGTGGACCAATTAATTTTATATATGCGAGGATCATTTAATAAGTTTCCAGACTTTTTTTCGTATGGGCACTTTTATTGATAGTACACTCATGAAACTGTAGACCCCTTCGAAGTTATCTCCTCTGGCTGCAACGCACATTTTGGACAACTTCTGGATGTCCCCATGGAAGCCTTCTTGTGTGAGCGTGTCAATGACTTTCGTCCCAGTCTCTTCCATCTCCTCAATTGTCTCATAACGACAGCCTCTGATCTTAGGGAATAAACAAAAGTCACAGGGAGCAAGGTCTGGACTATAGGGAGTGTGAGGAACTGTCTTGATGCATATCTTGGTCAAATAGTTTTTGACAAGGATGGAGTTGTGGTCTTGTGAATTGTCCTGGTAGAATGTGTCACTGACCCGATTTGAAGAGTGCTGGCCTCTTCCGACCGAATCTCTTCCTGAACTCCATTAAAACTTCAACATAGTAAGCCTAAGCCTAAGCCTAACCCTTTCGCAAATGAACTCGTGTGTATTGATTTACTCCTCTCACACCTCTCATCATCCCTCACAGACTCCCTGCCTTCTTTGAATCTCGTATGCCACTCAAAAACTGATGTTCGATTCATGCAAGATGATGAAAAAACTGTCTGAAGAATTTCATACGTTTATATGGAACTTTTTTACAAGTTAAAAACAGAATTTTATTGCATATAGTTCTTCTAAAGTGTCCTCACATCCAGATTGTATTTTTGAAAGTCACCAGCTGTGACAATCAGGCTTTGGTAGCGTGTACTCCAATTCCTGCTGTAGCTGTTCATCTGAACCTGAAATCATAAAAATTTGTCAGTCATCTAATAATATGTCAAGCAATAACTTACTGAATTTTCAAGAGTCTACAACCATTGTAAATACCTGTACAACAAAGTCTTGAAACGTATTCAGAGCACTACGTATATATATATATATATATATATATATATATATATATATATATATATATATATATATATATATATATATATATATATTGTTGTAGGTACATACAGAGAATAAGAATATTTTTAAATGAGTAGACCCATGAAAAGATTTGTTTTTTTTCGGATCTAATTATTTTCTTAAATCCCAAAAAATTCAAATCTCTTTATGGACAAATTTAATCATATATATATATATATATATATATATATATATATATATATATATATATATATATATATATATATATATATATATATATATAAGCTTATTCTATTGTCTGTAACATATTCACGTACTTAGTTATATTATTAGTACAAAACAAAAATAATAATCTTAATCCACTTCGAGCAAAAAGTAAAGAGAAAATAGATGTTATTTCAACGAAGTTTTACAATTTCTTACGAATTAAACAAATAGAATAGTGTAAAAAATACTGCTATCTAATCTGATGTCTATTTGAATATTTTGATTTTCAAATATTGTAGAATATTCTTTTAATTAATACCTTATCAATTTTCAATGTTTAACTATATTCCACAAGCTTTATGCATAAATCATTGTTATTCCCATGGAAAGGAATATTTTAAATATTGTTAAATTTTATTAATATTGATGCCTCATTTAATCCAGGATCATTGGTAATTGACACCAAATATATTTTTAGGAATATTTATGGATAGCCAGAACATTTTTAAAGAATTTAAAAAAGAGGTAAATTAATACGCCTACCAAATCCGTGTTGTATGTACACGTTATTCCGTTTAGCTTATATCCACAACGCTGAGCTTATAACCAGACGTATGGGTAAAAGCCTATAAAATGACATGGTGCGATATACTCAGAGCAGAGCGTGACCACTTTTTACTCGTTCTATTATATATATATATATATATATATATATATATATATATATATATATATATATATATATATATATATATATATATATTGTAATTTGCTTGAAGTATTGCACAAATTATTTTATTTTGATGTATTGAATTTAGAGGGCTATTGCCATGCAAAATAATTATTTGAATCTAATTCATTCTACATTAAAACTTCATCGTCAGATATTTTTTAAAAACATGTTTGACACAATGTTGCAGGTTCCAATTTCTTAAAAAAAATGAACCTCCAACATTTAGTCCCTTTATAAAAAAAAGTCTATGAAGAATAAGTTTTACATAGAAATTAATCAGGGTCAGTTAATTATTATTTTGCATCGAAATAGGCCTCTAAATCAATTTAATACCGTAAAATAATATATATATATATATATATATATATATATATATATATATATATATATATTAATCCACAAACAAACTGTTTCGCTGTATTACAAAACATCGGTGTGGCTAGACCCACAAGATGCTTCAAGCTGCTATCTAAACCTGGCTGATTTTACGCCAGTCTGATCACAAAGACATCAGAAAACCCAGCGTAAAGGAAGGGATTTTAATGCATATGTTTAATTTTCTTTTTGTTTACCTATACACTTACAATTACCGATTTTAAAAGAGCTTTGCATTATGCAAGTAGCAATTGATAATTCCTTCGAAAGATTGCCAAATTCCCTGGTGTAGGGAGCACACACATACATACACACACACACACACACACACACACACACACACACACACACACACACACACACATATATATATATATATATATAGGGGTGCTGAAAATTTGAATGACTTAAAAATGTATATGGTGGCGTCTTATCTGCAGTTAACTACACTTTTGACCAATGGATTCGAAACAATGCAACAGGAATGAAGGAAGTGTACAAACCGCAAAACGGATGAATTTGTCGAATAAATTTAATTTGAGTACATTTTATGAGAGAATTATGGTTAGCAAATACATTTTGCAGCAAACCTTTATAAAATAGATATACGTAAAGAACACTGTTTCAAAAGGAAAATCAACAAAATATACAGAACAAAATTCGTTTCAAAAAAGCAAGGAAATATCACTGATTATATTTCCAGGGCCGATAAAACATCTATTTACTTAAAAAGTGCCGCAGACTTAATCAGGCGTAGCTTGTTTTTTTTATGACTTCAAATCTTCTTGAAACTAGATATAAGATTCCTTTTCTTCAGTTATTGCTCAAAAAGAAGAGACGCAGACGTTGAATTATAAACATAACGTTTCTCTGGGGTCACATTTTGTTACTTTAAGGCCGTATGCAACTTCATGCAGCAGCGATAAAGGGAAAATCAGATCGGGAAAGAGAGAAAGAGAGAGAGAGAGAGAGAGAGAGAGAGAGAGAGAGAGAGAGAGAGAGAGAGAGATGGGTCTTTCATTTGTAATGACTGTTTTCATTTAAAAATACTTTCAAACTTTTCATATCTCAAGAAGAAATTAGTTTCGAGGGATTGTAAAATGAAATAACTCACTATTTCTTTTAAAACCCGACATTCCTTAATAATTAATTTGATTGTGAAGAGGAATATATTGTATGAATAAAACCTTCATTTAATTAACATGTATTTAATTTAAACAAAGAATAAAAAAAGAGGACAATTTTTTCTCAATTAAGGTGCTCAGAAAGTACATTTACCAACGAAATTATTGCCATAATTTTTTGACTGGTTTTATACGGTCCCAGGCACAATTTATAGAAACCTATTCTTTTTTAATCTATTAAGCAGGAAATAAACCCTAAGTAGATTAGATATAAAATAGTTTTATTTTATATCATAGATGGGCTTTTTAGCTCAAACAAATTATCTTTAAAAAATTATATTGAGTCATGGAAACTTATCGTATATTTTTTCTGAGCCGGAGAAAAACATTTTAAAATTACGTAAAATTGAGAAAAAAAATCACTGTATACACTGGAAGTAAAAAATGAAATGAAATTGATATTAAGTTGTTCCTCTTTGAGTTTTTATGATAGTCATTATTATATCAGTTATGATTTCATTGATTTTAAGAGATATTCTTCTTTAAAATTTTTCTAACTTCTCGAAAGAAAGTTGATTGATTTTCATTGCTTAAAGAGGTTTTCTCATGGGCTATTTCATAAATTTTTTTACTAAATATATTGATTTGAATTTTCATCCAGACACTTTGCTAGCCAGGTCATTGATATTATGAAATTTTTCTGAAGAAAAGATTTAATAGCTTGAAATAGAAATGTTTTTCACAATTAAACTGTACTTACATTTAAACTGCGTACTTATCCTAAACAGAATTGTTTGAAATAGAACTATTTTCATGAATTTCACTTATTGACAATTAAACTGTGTACTTAGGCTAAACTTATTTTTTTGAAATAGAACTGACTATTTGCTTGAAAATGGATTTGGCGTTAAATAACCTACAAAAGTTGATATGCCATAAAAACCAACCAACCAACCAACCAACTAATCTCTTTTGGAACGAAATGTGCTGTTTTCTTTTCGCGAAAAAAGTGGCCACGTGCTAATAAAGACGGTCGTAAATAGGTGACAGAAAAATAGAATAAGGTTAATGCTGCAAAGGTTCGTATTCCAAGTGAGTAAACTTCATGTACAGAACTAAAAATGACCATGTTTGAACTCATGCAAAAAAGTAAACACATATCTAAAGTAAACCAAAATTGATTGATGTGGGATATTGTAAGATATAAAACTGTAAAATGAAAAAAAAAAAAACACTTAATATGATATGATCCAAAGATTATCTAACACAGAATGCAGTACGAAAGAAGTTAGACAGATTTCAAATTTAACAGTGCAAACAAAAATCAGATTTAAAGTAATTGTAAAATTATCCAACATATTGGGTCAACTTAAATGTCATAAAATGAATATAATATTAAGGGTGCACCGACTAAAAAATAGATATGGTGTGCTTCATAATTTGACACCGGAGGTGTCGTAAAAGCAATATCCCGAAAGAGCTTAACAATTTCTGGCACGACCCTTCACCGTGAATTCTTGTGCATGAGGGCTTTCGCGTAAATTTCAGTATCTACCATGTATCGGATGCGACATTAATAAGTACATTAGCCAGCATATATCATTTTGATAAACCTGTTTCATGTCATGGATATTTTGCTAGCATGCTGATTAGATGGTAATAATAATAAGGAAAGTGTGTATTGCAAAAGTATTGCCATGCCTTCAACTTCAGATATTATTCTATAAAATAAAGTAAGATTTATTAGCATCAAGTCATCTTCTTAAAACAGCGATTGCTCAGCACTAACAAAATGTATGGCCAAGAACTATAATTATGTATGAGAACATCTTTTCCCCGATAAAAGCCAATTCATCCAACTCCATTAAGACGTTTTATCTATCTGAATTAGTGCCGGTCGAGTCTTTATTTTTTTTAACATTTCTCATTTCTCCTTGGACTTTGTAGTTCTGGGCCTGTCCCACTTAAAATAAATACTTTATTTCCTTTTTTAAACTCAAGGGTTTTAGAGAATCTGATTGACAATTCAACAATTTCTAAGTATTAATCTTTACTAGGAATATCGAAAAACCAGATGGTTTGGTTTCTTTTTTTTAATGGATATCAACCTTTGTAGATTATCTAATTCCAAAGCCATTCTCCTAGAAGAAAAGTAGGGGTATAGTTTAAACCATTGCGGGTAGGCAAAGGGGTTCATACCTTTCCGAAGGTTATTTGCTCGAAAGTGAACATTATGGCGCGACTGGAGAACGAACTTGCTTACAACAAATAAATAGAGAGGAAAGGAATAACTACGATTTTTTAAATTGGTAAATGATTTAGAATTTGAATTTAGAATTATGATTTTTACTCAATTATAGTAATTTCTGGGGGTTACTATCATTAACATTAGTTTTGGATATTTTAGTTCATTTTAATGATAAAAATTGTAATTAATAAAATTAGTTTGTTTGAATAATTTTTATAATTTTTTAAAATGTTTGAATTTTTGTCATGTATTATATAATCTGTAATTTATGCTTCAGTTAATATTGAAGTATAATGAAACCAGATGTAGTTTTACATGTCATAATATATTGATACTTATTGTTACTGGAACGTTTAGGCTTGATTTAATACAAAGGAGAAATAAGATTTTTTTGTCCTAGTGTTGTTGTAATTGTGAAAATATGTATCTTAATCTATTTCTTCTTTGATCTGAAGAAGTCCTGTTGATTTTTAGAACATTGATTTATATCAATACTTTTAACAAGATGGGAATAAATTTATAATCCTAATGTGACCGATTTTTGTGTTTTTAAAGAGAAAATTATTTGCTCGGCGGACCAGGATAATCTAAATTTAATATTATATTTTTGAATATTTTATTGGTGCTGATTGAAATTATTAATGCCGGAATTTGGGGAACGCGGAGTACACCTTCATTGCTTTAACTCCCAGGTCTACTCTGAACCAGAGTATAAACCTATCTATAGGCCAAATAGGACTCACTAACATTTAAACTATTATGCTAAACTGAATTGTTAGAAACTGAACTGTTTTTACATTTAACTCTTTGTAAACAAAAACTTACACTAAATTGGATTGTTCGTAATAGAACTCTTTGATCATATCACAGTGTGTAAACAAATGGATGCTGTTTAGTTGGAGTGCTTGTGATACATAGCAATGCGTGGAAGCAATTAACTTTGATCACATGCAAAACATCGAGAGCAATCTATAGACTATCGGTTATATGGAAGTCAGACCTGACGGATAAAAGAAAACGTATTTTTTTTCCAAAAAGCGGTCGTGTCGATACTGCTATATGAATGCACCACATGGACGCTAACTAAACTTATGGAGAAAAAGCTTGACAACAATTACACAAGAATGCTGCGAGCAATACTGAACAATTCCCAGAAGCAGCACCCCACAAAGCAGCAGTTGTACGGCTACCTTCTAGCCATCCAATAAACTATCCAAGTAAGACGACTCAGACATGCAGGATACTGTTGGAAAAGTAGGGACGTACCCCTAAGCGACATACCCTTGTGGACCCTTGCACATGGACGAGCAAAGGCAAGATGACCAGGTAGAAACTATATACATCAGAATGTAGACTTGAAGACCTGCCAGAAGTGATGGACGGTAGGGACTTGCGGCGGTTGAGCATCAGGGAGATCCGTGCTGATGGCGCGACATCATGATGACGATGATGACGTGCTAAATTGAATTATTTGAAATAGTGCTCTTAAAATTTCAACAGTGTTTATGCTAAACTGAAGAGTTTGAAATAGAACAGTTTTTACATTTAAGTATGTGTTAAAAAAAATTCAAACTTAGCAAATGGCTATCTTTATGTATGCAAGAAACTGTAAATAATGGTTAAATTAATTGAGTGAAACTGTTTTTACCTTTAACTATGTATTCGTATTAGATAAAAGTAAGTGAAACCATTTACCTGCGTGAAAAAAAATGACCATAGACTCGTTTAAAAATATAGATTATATATTTGATATATATGTATAAAAATATTTGGCATTAAATAACCCACAAAAGTTGATATGCTATAAAACAAAACCAAAATATATCAAACATCAGTCATTTGCTTACACACAGTCTAATATTCAAACTGTGCTATTTCTAACAATTCAATTCAGCAGAAGTCATTTGTTTGCACTCATTTTAAATGTCAAGCAGTTGCAGTCACTCCGGAGCAGAGTACAACGGAGATCTATGACAATGAAGGGGTACTCTGTACTCGCCAAAGTTCCAGCAGTACTAGAGCCTTATCATTATACAGTTTAGAGCAATATGCAGGGCACTTGTTGGGGGAGTGTTAAACTTTTGCAGCGATGGAGTTGATGTATTTTACTGCCGGAGCTGAGTGGATTACTGCAATCTGTGATATGTTTTTTTTAAACCTTGTTATTTACTGTACAAGTCATCCTTACCTGCCACAATATTGTCGTTTTAATCGCGA
Source organism: Sepioteuthis lessoniana (assembly GCA_963585895.1). Taxonomy (NCBI): domain Eukaryota; kingdom Metazoa; phylum Mollusca; class Cephalopoda; order Myopsida; family Loliginidae; genus Sepioteuthis; species Sepioteuthis lessoniana. Next base: position 63,064,421 of record OY757928.1, read on the forward strand.
TTATAAGAAAAAATATAAAATTGACCTTTTATAATGAGATTATCTCAAACGAGATTTCACTGACTTTTTTCTCTTAACTATTATAATACATAATAAATTGCTAATGGAATATACAACCATTACGATAAATGAACAAATTAAAGTAAGTCGAAATGTAATATTCACTCGACTTTTGTGATATAATCGATGAATTTCCTTCCGTTTGCTCATCGAATAATATACTAAGTATAGACGATTTTCCAAAATCGAATTATCGGAGTGACATGTTCTAATTCACAAACATGAATAGTTATATACACATACTGAATGTAACAGTCGCTAAATTCGCAAGTATATAACACCTATTCTATCTTTCTATCTTCCTCTGTTAGTCTGTCTATATATATATATATATATATATATATATATATATATATATATATATATATATAGAGAGAGAGAGAGAGAGAGAGAGAAAGGGATGAATAGATTTATATATAGGTACGCATGTGTGCATTTGCGAAAGATATATATATATATATATATATATATATATATATATATATATATATATGGCTGAAAACGTGAGTGTGCTTGAAAGAGAGAGAGAGAGAGAGAGAGAGAGAGAGAGCGAGAGAGTGGGGGGAGAGAGAGAAATAGATTTATATGTGGGTGGACATGTGTATGTACTTGAAATAGATTGCAATATATTACCACCCCCTCGTATATCTTACACCAACATATTTACAACACAATATAACCTTACTTATACCCATTGTAAGTCTTGGCCACCATACACATCACAAATTAAATTCTCACTTATTCTCCCCAACTTGCAGCAACGATGATTTGTCCCACATCCACTGTCAACGAAAGAATATATTGCAACAAATGTATACATGTTCGTAACCCATTCCTGCTTTTACCAACGTTTTACGTTCCTGGCCAGACTTGACCTAAAAACACGCATCCACATGCACACACATACATCCACACCCACATACACACACAGACTTACTACCACAAATAAACGAAATCTTAACGGCTTTTTGTCTGTATTTTTTCGCATTTTCATTCTTTTGTCTGTATTTTGTCGCATTTTTGATTTTCAATTTCATTCCATCATCTTAACTGCCTGACGAATGTTGTTATAAACTTCATGAAAACTTAGGTTTCAAAAGAGTATTTTCCATGGATTATATATATATATATATATATATATATATGATCATTATCATTATAATAGCTCTATCATAGATATTGAGCACTCTCCATATTATATTGCGCTTACTTCGATACATAACTACATAGTGATTTAGTGTCGACCAATACTCTCATTATATATATATATATATATATATATATATATATATATATATTGAGTCAGCCTGGTTTCGATTCGATCCCATTTTGGGGAATCTAGCCTGTCTAGCCACACTGATCAGTTCTGATAGAACGAAACAGATATGTCTGTGGATGGCAATATATATATATATATATATATATATATATATATATATATACGTTCTTAGTTTCCAGGTGCAACCAATAAGTGGAATATTTTAAGTAAATCGCCTGGTCCTCCGTGGTTTCACTGAGACAACGTCAGCTTCGAATTTACTTTATGGCTGTGAGCTTGGAGCAAATCTAAAGATGGTTGCTGAACGGACCAAGCATTTTTTTAATGATAATCATGATTCTTTCATCTATGCGCTTCCCCCACGATAAAATGGCTGTGTCCCAAATCTGTCTAAATGGGAAATCTTATAAATCCTGTATATATATATATATATATATATATTCAAATCATATAAATGGATGTGAGGATAAACAAACATTCAAAAATATGAAACCTCCTATGATTAGCAGCTTAAATTTATATTCCGTATAAATCTCATCAGTAAACTTAGAATATGATGTTTTGTTGATGTTTGTGGGTGATGAATGAATTTAGTCTTTTTTATAACAATTCAGTGAGAAGGAATAATGAAGAAAATTTGTCAATAGAATGGAATTTAGAGAAAAATATAACATTTATATCCTTATGGTTTTTCAAATGAAATAATGTTTTGTAATGAAAGTTTTAGAAGAAGAGTAACAATAATATATATATATATATATATATATATATATATATATGTATATAGATATATATAGTCATCCACAGACAGACTGTTTCGTTCTATTAGAACTCTTCAGTGTGGCTAGACACACAGGACACTCGAAGCTGGGACCAAAAGCCGTCCAACTTTACGTTAGACTGTATTTCAGACCACTTGTCCACCAAAAGTTTATGTTTTCTAATCTCAAAAGTGTTAATGACAGGATTTGCATATTTGTTAGGATATGTTATCTTTGTTAATGATATACTAACTTCGTGGGTTATTTACTTTGAAATCATCCTAGTGGCCATAAAACTATTATCGCATCACTTAAAGGATAAGGAGGTTCATACCTTACGAAGTTGCAGATTCGAAGGGACTGAAAAAAATATTTTTAAGAATATGTTATATTTATTATGTATATATAATTATTGTGTGTATGTGTGTGGTGAACTATGCCAAAAATGTAACATTTCACCTGGCGCAATCACTTCATTCTGGCTGTTGAGTATATATAAAACCTTTTACAAATTAAGTTTGGACGCAGGTTGATGAATTGAACTTTAATTATAAGCTATAACTGATACGCTTAATTTTTTTCTACAATCATTTACTTGCTTTTAGCAACTTGATTTGAATGACACTTAAAGGATCTTAGTTTTTTCCTCCTCATAGTTTTCTCACAATTCCCCCCCTATTTTCAAATATCTATAGATAATTTTCTGTGTGGTTACATGAAGACAATGCTGACGCACACAATGCCTACCTTCTGATATATTCCAAATTACCTGGTTATTTTTCATTAATTACTGGTTATATTCAATTAATTACGCAGAAACATGATAATCTATACCACTATGACTTTTGTGATGAAGTTGAGGACAAAATATCACAGGAGAAAAACCTCTCTGATCCGTCATTAATTAATCAAAAATGAAGCGCATATTGATCCATGAAAATCGGTATATTGTTATTAAGCTAATGAAAATGAATAAAACGCCGTTAGTCAGATTTTTTCGGAATTCCCATGCATTTGAAAGGAATTCAGACAAACGCAATAAAAGAAATGATTTTATAAAAAGGATGACGAGATATCAAGTGAGAAATCTCTTTAATTAATATTCGTACATATACAATGCCTCTGTAGTGAATCAAGAAACAATGACTTTATCAGGAACAGATAATTGTTCTACAAGTTAGAATAGAGATCATCATCATCATCATTTTTACATCGAATCACACCATCTGTCCCTATCAGACCTCACACGTGGTAATTCCGCACACAGCTGTGTTCTCTGGTTAACCAGCACTGGTATTTCAATGCGTCTTAAAGAGAAAGTCTTTTATGATTTCCTCCTTACTTTTCCAACAGCTCCAAGGATCATTTTACTTTCTCATCTTACCCTGATAGCTTGCAATGTGGGAGGTAAGGTGGTATTCAGCAGATATATTGTAGGGTCATAACTCTGATTAAAACCAAATGTTCAAACCACATTGCCCATCACGATGGTAAAAAAAGGCAAGTTCTACTGAGGAAAAAGATCTGGCTCTTGTGTCCGAAAAAGAAGCAATAGAGCTCAAACTTTTATGTACCAGGATAAAGGAGTGACATGGCGAGTTGTATGAAATATGAAATCTCTTTTTATTTACAAAATTGTGGCGAAACTTTTGGCGAAGAGGGAGAGAAAGAGAGAAAGAGAGAGATATAGTAAGATTGACAGAGAAATGTTTGGTTGCAACGTATTTTCATATTTAAACTACGTTGAGATACATTTCCAGGCTGCCTTTGTTCTTCGTATTACTTTCACGGGAGACTGATACAGGGCATACTCTCAACACGGGGACCTTCCAGGCTAATGCACTGACGGCGCGACTTACCAACTCTACTAACTGGTGACAGACTGCTTTCCGTTCTGACTACCGACTCTTCGCGGTTGAAAACTTCAGTCATTATAAATGTTTGGGTCACCCACAATTTTTTCCGTTCGGTGCCCCATCTACGCAATTCATGTGGTATTTTCACTGTCTTTTCTCTACCTTAAGATACAGCAGCACATCCTGTTTTGATTCCACATTCTAATCGGCCAGTCAATGGTTGTTATATAACAAACTCAAACTTATTTAGATACAAATATAATGTAAATATATACCAACTAGTCGAATTAATTATATGTGAAAATTTACAAAATTATTTTTTGTATAACACGCACTCACATCTGGCACGAACATTTAAATTTGGGCAACAAAATTCTGGGGAAAAACGATTGTGCATAATTGTTATATACCGTACTAATAAAAATTAATGGGTATGTCCCATTCCTCATGAATACGTCGGACACTATTTTCTGTTGACCATAGTCGAGGGTGACGAGGTAATGCATTGACAAAGTAGTTCACCACTTACTGTGGGTTACCTTTTTCAAGCTGCTGCCGATTATTGTTATTATTTGTTATTGTTATACATATTTCCATTTAATTTACAACTTCTGTTTTGGTTTTTCTTCATTCAGTAACCTCTGTTAGGTTACAGCAATAATACGCTTTGTTTTTTCCTAATTCGAAACATTTAAACTTAACGGGAATTTCGTTTTGTTCATCATTTTATCGGTTCATATTGACTAAAAGATAAAAATGTATATTGCTTACATTATGACTTAAACCATAGTTTACACAGTATTTCGTATCTCGTAATAATGTAACAAACTTGTGGTGAAAAAAAAATCACATTAGAAGAGAAAATATTCTAAGCAAACATATTCAAACGTATATTTATCTGTAAAGTTATAGATTGTTCAAATGATGTATTTTGATTTCGATCATTCTATCCAGAAAAAAAGTGTTATAGTTTAGTTCACTTATAAAAATATGCAAACCTAAACGTTGTCCTGAAATATCAGCGACATAATGAGTCTTATACATAAATAATTACAGTACTTATATATTAATTGTAAGAAAATGCCTTTGAATTGATATTCTTGCAGTGACGTTGCTATAACATTTTGGAATGTAACATCGATCCAAAGACAGTTAAGATAACATTTTTCTTAACAGCTATGCACATTATGTATACATATGTTTTAAATTGTTATCAAAGTTACGGGAAAAAATCTTTAATTCAACCATGAGACCTTTTGGCTTTAGCAAGTCTATGCAGAAATACGTTTGGTCTGACGAAGGGTAAATAATACCGAGAAATGTATAAGATTGCATATATATATATATATATATATATATATATATATATATATATATATATATATATATATATATATATATATAGATAGATATATAGATAGATAGATTGATGTGTGTGTGTCTGTGTGTCTGTGTGTGTGTGTGTGTTACCCGAGTAGCGTGAATACTTGTTTATCTTCCAGCACAATAAATTGCTTCATTTATCCGGTAACAGTTAGTTAAAAAAAACACATTTGATGAATGCATGTCAACAATGTAAAAGTTATATTTTGTTTAGTAGAAATTTGGATTGTCTTACAGCAGTTTTAGATTCATTAATAATGTTTTTGATGATATTCTATTAATTTCAAGGTATGTTGAGAAAAACCTCTTTAAGCTGGCAAAGTTAAAAATTAGGGGTCATTCATAACCTAAACTCCTTTATTACTTGAGTATATACAAAGCACAATATCATATTTACCCTTAAATGCTCTCCAGCTCCGGGGACAGTTTATTTCTTACTTGGATCTCTAGATTTTCATGAGCAACTGATTTGGGGAAAGGAAAACTAAATTAAAGGCCAATAATCCCTTGAATCTTTCGGGTAGTAAATCGATGTAATCATCCTCGTTCAGGAGACTCTGGTGCACTGCTCTGTAGATGAGAGACCCATGACATGGCTACATCATTACCTCCCATAGAACTTACGCATAGATACAAAAACAGTTCGATTGTCTCGTTCGACAAACTGATGTCCAGAGTTTATTAAATAATTGAATTGCTGCAATTTTCTTTAATTTCTTAATCACATTTCAGAGTTATGATCGCTTTGGCTTCGAAATGTATATCTATTTATCTTTAAGTGATCTTTCAAAAATATAGGAAATTGATTAATAGTGTTGGATGGAAAATCTATTCTGCAAGTAAGCAATATTTTATAGCAAACATTATCATTATTTCCACCAAATATAAAATTAATTCCAGCAGCAGCCGTGAATATCTAAAGAAATTGAGACAACGTGCTTTTACTAACAAAAAAATTACAAGAAAAAATGCTCATTTTTTATGAATGTAATAATGTAAACATTTAATCGTAGGGTATGAATAGAAACAGCGTGGTTTTACACACAAAGAATTTCTGGAAAATACAGCTCTTTCTTTTAGTCGTAGAGTATAAACAGATTTTTCATTAAAATACCTGTGATCTGAAGGGTGACGAGTTGACGAGTTTCAGGATCATACCGAGTAGGCTAAATGTAATGAGATATGATTTATTTTGCATCCTGATTGTTAAAAAATGTCAATTTTTGAATTAGATCACGAGGAACACTTTTGTCACTTGTTTTCGTCATACTTCACCAGGTATTCTCTTCTTGGATGCTTTTTACAATAATTTCCATTGTTTCAATCGGCAGTTGTTTTGTTGTTGATACGTATTCTTCGAATAACGAATGTCTAAAGGCTTGTAGACGTCTGCCAAAAATGTCCCTAGAGTGAAAACCGATTTGCATGTTTAGTTTTTTCTTGGCATTTGTGGTAGTATTTCATATTACGAAATCATTCTATGATTGCTTCATCAATATGGACTTATTTCATGATATTTTCATCTGCATTTCCTAGTAAAACTATTTTTAATTAAAAAGGTTTCATCTAATATGTTTAAAGACAATTTTATGAAGCCCGAATGTCACATAATTTGAGGAATGTTTTGCATCAAATCAGTACTTAGTTCTTTTTAGGGCTAAATAATTTAAAAAAAAACGAACAAAATTTCTAGGTGAACTAAGATCATATTTTCGCCAGATGGAATATTGCATGTTTTTTTCAAATCTATGTCTCCTATAAAAGTTGGTAATTTTTATATTGTCTAAATTGCTGGTAAATTATTTAATTCGTTACTTCTTAGCCTGTAAAACTGTGATATAACAACTAACAACATCTTATATTTTAGCAATCCCCCCCAGCGTCTGGTATATACAACAGAGGAGTGTTCAAAGGATTAGATTTAGAGTTATAAAAGTAAAATCGTTCAACGCTTCCTTTCTAATATGAAACCTTCCAATAGATCTATGTAAATAATCTTCATAAGAAATGTTTCGTCCACTTTAGAGCTCTTGTATTTAACGTGATAGAGGAAAACAGCGACACTTGTATTATTTTTGAGAGCTTCAGTAAAGACCATTACAATTATTTCACGAAGTATTTCCTCTATTTTATTTTGTCTGCCAAAGATTTCCATACAGGTAATTTTAGCCTTACTCAATTTCTTTGCCTATAAGCCTCGACCCTCTTCTCGTATGAAAATACTAAATCTGACGTGCCATCATCCTGCCCTCCAGCTCTAAACATTCGTCTGCTTACTTTGAGCCGATACTGAATCTCTGCGGTGACTGGCCGAAAGGTCAGCTGCCAATCAAACTCTAAAAAGGTGTTCGCGTGATTCCGCGAGAAGTAACCGTTCTTTGCCGCCCAACTTTTATCGTAGAGGATTTGTGCACAAAAGGGGAGATTTATCTCGGGATGTGACTGCTTAATGTCCAGGCCTGGAAGAGGTTGGGTGTAGGGGTAAAGAGAAAATAAAATAAGAAAAAAAGAAGGAAAATGAAACTAGACAACCAGAAATAATGAACGTAAAGGTGAAAGGAAAGAAAGATGTAAATGAAAACAAAAGAAGATATTTAAAAGAAATGAAAGAAAAACGAAAAAGAAAAAAATAATAATAAAAAGGAAAGAAAGAGGTTATGAAAGCTGGAGAAGATTGTTAAAAGAAATGAAAGAAAAACGAAAAAGAAAAAAAAATAATCCAAAAAAGGAAAGAAAGAGGTAAATGAAAGCTGGAGAAGATTTTTAAAAGAAATGAAAGAAAAACGAAAAAGAAAAAATAATAAAAAAAAGGAAAGAAAGAGGTAAATGAAAACGAAATAAGATATTTAAAATAAATGAAAGAAAAACGAAAAAGAAAAAAAAATTATAATAAAAAGGAAAAAAAGTGGTAAATGAAAACGAAAGAAGATATTTAAAAGAAACGAAAGAAAAACGAAAAAGAAAAAAAATGATAATAAAAAGGAAAAAAAAAGAGGTAAATGAAAACGAAAGAAGATTTTTAAAAGAAATGAAATAAAAACGACAAAGAAAAAAACAAAAATCAAATAAGAAATAAAATAAAAAATAAACGATAAAAGGAAATGGAAAAATAATACACAAACGTTTTGTACATTTCACTGAAAAGTCGAGTCGACGAGAAAAATAAAGATGTATTTTGATTGGTTGTAACTGTTTTGCTCACGTTTGTTGTCAGATCTGTTTAAAAATCATTCGGATTCAATTGTACCGTATGCAAATAAAATACTTAATAAGAAACAATGACGTCTAAAATATAAATATGAACATAAAATGAACTCTATTAACAAACCACTTGGCATTAAATAACCGTTAACGGTTTGACATATCGGTAAAATCAGTAAGTCTATCAATTAATTGAAAAGCCAAATCGATTCGTCGTAACAAAGTAAAACTATTTTTAAAAATACGATGTGTGTTCGAACATTTTCCATTGGAAGTTGCTATTAATAAAAAAATAAATGAACACTATGAAACGATAATGTTCTTCAAAAGAGTCCCATTTACCAGCAATTGTTTTAATTGTCGAATCACCTCTAAAATCTTTTTTTTTAATATCGTGTAAATTGCACAAGGGCAATTTTTGGAAAAATCTCTTTCCCATCCTCGAATATTACGCCGGCTTGTCGGTGAAGCTTATACCTGTATACCCTGCTGAAAGATTAAATCTTCACAAAAGTTGTTGCTCTGTGTATGAAACAAAATTGTTGTTGATGCTGATGTTCCCGATTTGTAGATCCAGGGAGCGTTTAGTACCGCTTCAAAGCCAATACTCATAGATCCACTCTGGTCTGGATTGGTAGTACCTTTAAGAATTGTATCAAAGGACAACAGAGTCGTTTAAAATTATCCATATGCAAAAAGACCACGAGCAAAAAAAAGTCTCAAGAAAGAACAACTCATAAATAATGATGTAATCGTAAAATGAAGGGGGTTCCCTGTCCTCAAGATAACAAATAACCCTAGAATTGTTAATATGCCGTTAGAGTCAATCAGTCAATAACACATTACAATTAATATGAATTTTCTTATTAGAATATAGGATGGAGTTTCCTGGTGCATGATCTTGTGTATATGAAACGTGTATTAATTTCATAATTCAGTATTTCACATATAATAATAGAAATAATTGTCAATCAAACTCCAGTGAAAGATTTCTATACATCATCACTTTATCATAATTATATTTCTGGTCTTGTCTTAGTTTTCTTTACTTTTTTAAAACCTTCTAACAATGACTGGAGGCCGAACGGAAGTAGAGGAAAAAAACATTGGCATATGATACGGAACATACCAGAATCATATTGACACACATAATAGATGAATAATAAGGAATAAAGAATGGTAGAATTAATGCTTTTGCATTACCAAACCGAAAGCAAAGAATTAAATGTGATACGAAACAAAAGAGAAACAAGTGAAGTAACTCAATCAAGGGGGATAAGAAAGAAAGAAAGAAAGAAAGAAAGAAAGAATACTATATTATTAGATGGCATTTTATTTCAGTCTGAGAATTATATAAGTTTCTTAAAACTTAGTCATAAACAAAGTGGTGAGATAAAAAAAATATTTTGTGATCGAGAAAGCGTGAATCAATGTTTTTTCTGATAAGAAGGAAAGAGAAAAAACGAAATTAAGAAAGAAAAAGGTTAATAGATAGAAAGATAGATAGATTCTTTAAAAAGAAAATAACAGAATGTTATTAAATGGCTTATTCCATTGACATTGGGGATCATATAAGTATTATACAAAATGACAATTATCAACAAGGTGCGGTAAAAAATAAATATAGCGATTGAGAAAGCGTGCATACTTAAAATACTGTTTGAAAGAAAGAACGAAAGAAAATGGTAAGAAATGAACTATTCATTTTACACTGATAATTTTGAAAACATTCTACCAAAAAATAAACAACATGTAGACGAAAAAATAAAAGAGCAATATTATTGTAGCCAAGAAAGAGTGATCGAATGAAGTATTCTAGAAAGAAAGAAAGAAAGAAAGAAAGAAAGAAAGAAAGAAAGAAAGAAAGAAAGAAGCAAAAAGCAAACAAAATAGTAAGAAATTAACTATTCGTTTTATACTGAGAATTAGGCAAATATTCTACAAAAAAACACAAGTAGATGTAAAAATAAAACAGCAATATTATTGAGGTGGAGAAAGAATGATCGAATGAAGTATTCTAGAAACAAACAAACAAACAAACAAACAAACAAAATATTAAGAAATGAACTAATCGTTTTACACAAAGAATTAGGCAAATATTCTACAAAAAAATACACCACCTGTAGATGTAAAAATATAAGAGCAATATTATTGAAGTTGAAAAAGAATGATCGAATGAAGTATTTTAGAAATGAATAAGAAAGAAAAAAAGAAAGAAAGAATGAAAGAAAGAAGTATAAAAATGAAACAAAAGAAATAGTGTTCATCAATGAATTATAAACTTCATACTGGTGGTCGTAAATCATTTTTCAAACATGGTAAGGTAAAAAATATTCTCGTGTGATAGAGAAAGAGTGAATAAATTAAGTTATTGAAGATAGATAGAGAGAGAGAGAGATAGAAAGTTGAATAGGAAAGAAATAAATGCAATACCAATTCAATAGATGCTTTATTCCCTTCATACAAGATCGTAGGAATAGTTTATAAAATTGTAACAAACAACAGGATGAGGCAAAAAAGAACAACAAAACCAGTGTCACTGAGACAGTGTGAATCACTGAAGTTTTGTAAGAAAGAAAGAAAAAAAAGAGAGAAAGAAAATGCAACAACAAAATAAAAGTTACGGATTTAATAGCTTTTCAGGTGCAATGTTCCATTTTGACCTTTTGCTATAGCACCCACCTGACCTTTTCACGGTTATGCACTCTCAAACGTGTAACCCGTCTACCAAGGACTGCAGGCAAAGTCTCTGGACAGGGAAGGGAGCAATCAAACTAGGAAACAACGAAGCGGCTAATCAATTTATTTCTCACATTCATTCGCATGTTTAGCGAACCAAATGAAAGCATTCCTAAATTTACAAGGTGATGCAGGTTGCAAAGGCTTTTGCACGATCCATACTTAAACACACTCACCCACACTCTTGGATTCATTGTTGTTCGTTCTATACTAAAAATTGTGAATGAAACTGAGCATTTCCATATATGTCGTCTTCGTAAGCTATTGTTCATTTGCATAACGGAGTATTTAGAAAATTCCGCGGAATGCAAAACTTTTCCCATTTTCTTACAGGGGATCTACAAAAGAGATTGGTGTTACGTGTTGTATAATGATCATTGGCTTGGGGAATCGGTTAGGTATGACAAGTTTAAAACTTTGATGGGGTTGATAACGTTTCGTATCATTGTAATTCCAATTGGAAAAACATGAACTTATCTTTTCCTCCTCCAACTATGGACAAATATTAAGAAGCACCGAGAATTTTAGCTTTGGTACGATTACCATTTTGAGAGAAGAGAAAACACAAAATTCAAACAAGCTGTAATACCCCTAAAAATAAACCTAATTTCTGGGAAGTCTTTAATAGATATAAAATCATAAAGTAAAGTTGGTGACCTTTGTCGTGCGTGACCCGAAACCTCCCTTTTCAATAGCTACCAAACCCTAAGTGTAGGGGGAGGGAGCTACTCCATCTCCTGGATTGGTCCACTTCACTCTTGACCCTTGTCTTATACTGCTTAATATCAAACAAGCCAATAATTTCTCAAAGCATAACGGTAAAATAATTTTTTCCACGTTTCGCATTTAGAAAACAGATTATATTGAAATTTTCTGTTTCCAAAAATATTTGTACTTGACAATCTGGCTGACATCGAACCAGACTTTGACCCCTGATTGAACACACGTGTCGAATTTACAAATTAAGGAACAACTGAAAAAAACAATTCTACTTTAATGAATATTCAATTAAAAACAGTATTTTCTTAACATTTTTCTTTTCTAGAGCACAAAAAATAGAGCATATACTTTTAACTTATTCCATTCTCACCGAAAGATAAAAATGAATATATCCTCGATTTAATCTGGGTTATTTTCTAAAATCTATTTCCGTTAATTTACACTTTTTATAATGTACAAACTTTATTCTTCTAAAATCCATTTCGATCAATTATCAATTTTCTGGTCACTAAATCTAATCGGTTATTTTTTCGTTTCACTATATATATATATATATATATATATAGAGAGAGAGAGAGAGACAGACAGACAGACAGAGAAGGATAGATAGATAGATAGATAGATAGATAGATAGATAGATAGATAGATAGATAGATAGATAGATAGATATGCGTGTACGTGTAGTAATATAGATAGATAGATTGATAGACAGATGTAACCTTGGCAAACTTCATGGTATTACAAGGCAGAGATATTCCCTCCGGTAGAGGTCTTGACTCGAACAAGTTTAATCTCAAAGGTTTGCAAAAGCCATTTCTCTCGAAGATGTTCAAAGATACTTTCGTTTGCCTCCCCCGTTTGAATTTGCTTGCATCTCTCGGATATAAAAAAAAAATCTGCTCGATATATGAAGGGATTTTTTGTGTGCATGCTTTAAGCAGTTGGCAGGAAATAAGTTAATCTAATAAATCCCTATTTTCCAACAAGTAAAGTTATCAGAAAAAGATGTTTTCGATTCTGGTCATTGCTTTGCTTTTCGGTAACTACTTCTAGTTACAAGAATGTTTCTTTATCAATTTGGAAGAAAAATCTGACATTTTTCTCCTTCCTATATCATTGAATTATTTGGATTTATTTTTTAGAAAATGGTAAATATATTTCTATTTGATACAAGTACTTATATAAACATATTACTTATCCCCTATTATATTTTCGTCATAGAGCACTGACTGATATAGATATTTCGTGGTGTAATGGATTGCCGTAGGATATGGAGAAGGTGAACCTGTATAAACCTCTTTGAATTTCTCATAGCATTAATATCATTGGGAATAGTGTGAATCTAACTATTCTCTCCCAGCTATGGATGATTAATTGAGCAGTGTCGATTCTTTTATCATAGTATGGCAATTGGTCTAGGAGAATGAAAGCTCTAAATCAAAGCCTGTTAAACTCTGCTTTAAATTGACTTTTTATCACACTCTACCCATGGAGATGGGTTGGGTAAATGCATAGGCCGTTAAATCTTGCATTGTAGTGAACACTTATATTGATAGATATTTACCTTTATCAACTCATACAGCTTGAAGAGTAGAATTACGCAAACATTGTGTCCTTTTTCCAAGCAGGGAAATGCACTTAAATAAGATAAGTAGAATTTTAGAATTAGAACACTGAGTTCACTTGGATTTTTATCGAACATACATACAACTAATAGCAGATAAGAAGCAAAACATTTTTTAATTGCTGAACATTCCGGCAGCAAAAAAAAATATTCATTAAACAAACAAGATTAAATTGTTTGAATTCGTGGCATTTCCCCCGCTATGAATAGGAAAATATAGACGATCATAATTTTGACGAACAATTATGCAAATAACTCACAATTGGTAATTTGAATTGTCTAATATCGTATTTATTTATTAACCAGTAACTTGGCAACTACAGAAAATTCTCACTGTTTTTACATTGATCATAATATTATCTGAACAGAAACGAAATTAAATTTTAAGAAATGTTGTATATGTTTTCTTACAGATTTTTACAGTTCTGTGGTCTGAATATTCTTGATTCTTCTCCGTCATGTGATGAAAAAGTTAAAAACGATGGTCAGATTGGAATTTCTTTTAATTTGAATATTGTTCTGTAGGATAAGATTTGATCTATTTAGATTGATCCGAATTTATATATATATATATATATATATATATATATATATATATATATATATATATATATATTTCAGTTTAGCAAAAATACACAGTTTTAGATGCAAAAAAAGCAGTAAACTCAAGAAACCACGGTTTAGTTATATTTGACCTATAGAGAGAGCCCTATCAGGTGCTGCCACTCCGGGCCAGAGTGGATCTGGAAGCTATCGCAATTAAGTGCTAATCCGTATTTCCCAAAGCTCAAGTATTATTGGAACCTCACCATCATATTGTTTAGTGTAATATGGTTTGGGTGGTTTACCCATCTGCAGATTTGCAGTCGGTGTACTCTATAGTCCCAGGCGACTGAACACTTTTTGGTTTGGTTTGGTTTGGTTTGGTTTTATTGTAAGTTATTTAATACTAAATTATCTTTATACATATACATAAAAATATTAATGATTTGTAAAAACCATTTGAATATAAGATTCATAAACGAGCCTGAGCTCTTTTTTGAACACAAATGGTTTCAAGTATTGTTATATCTCTATTGCAATTCAATGACAGTAATTTGTTTGCACCTATATTTTGTGTTATAGATTGGACTTTATCAGGTGGTAACACTAGGTGTGAAAGTAGACCTGGGAACAATGGCATTGAAGGTGTACTCCATATTCCCCTTATATCCACTGTTAGAGCCCCACCAACAGATAATCTAATATCCTTTTCAGGACATCCGTTGGGTACTGGTGTACCCTCTGAATAGATGCAATCGGAGTATTCTACGGTTCCAGCCGATTAGGCTCGAGCACTTTTTGACTTACAAAATATTTTTGATAAGAATTTATTCTCACTTGTTAAGTATATATATATATATATATATATGTGTGTGTGTGTGTGTGTGTGTGTGTGTGTGTGTGTGTGTGTGTGTGTGTGTGTGTGTGATGCTTTTATGGTTAGTTTAAATAAGCTTATTGGTCTGTATTGTCCTTCGTATATATATATATATATATATATACTCGTAGGTGCCCACAAAAAATACCATTTGTTAGTCGATTGCATGTCTGGTGATTACCTGAACGTTAATGAAATAATTTAATTTTAAAGGATTTATAATATGGTTAAGAACAAAAAGCATTAGTTGTTTGAGTTCAAATGACGCTTTTACAAAGGACACATTTCTAACTTTGGCTCAAAGGCACATGAGTTGTTTCCTTTGAAAGAAACTGTTCAGAACTATTTTCAAAATTACCATCATGATATTTAATGGGAATTCTTTTCGGTTAATTTGATTTTAGTTGAAATACGAGACGATGTATTTCTCTTTACCTTTGTGCAGTTGTTGCTTCATTGATTTTTTTTAGCGGGGGGGGGGGTTCTATTTTTCTACTCATATACACACATGCACACGTACGCACCCACACACATACAAGCATATTAACAAATATTGAATTCGACATTTTGAAAGGTGCATTGACTTACAATATGCACCCCAGTTTTTGGAAGGCATTTAAAAAATGAATAAATATATGGGTGCAATCTGCAAATGTCTGGTGAAGATTTTTCCTCGGAAATTCAAGCTCTTCCCTCTATTAGATCGTATTTAAATGTTCATACTTATTCAGACAGAGTCCACATTTACTGAGATATTTGTGGTTTCATTTGAGGGCGCATGCTGCATTAGAAAAAAAAGTCAGCAACCCAAAATATGGTATATATATATATATATATATATATATATGTGTGTGTGTGTGTGTGTGTGTGTGTGTGTGTGTGTGTGTGTGTGTGTATGTGTGTGTGTGTGTGTGTGTGTGTTTCATTAAATAGTAAAGAAAAATTTAGACTGCATAATTAATTTAGTATCTTCTCGAGTTTCCTAATAAGTGTCTTGGTTTCAGGTTGAAATTGGTGGATGAATTTACCAAAATTGTCCAATATATACATCAAAATACAAGGTCCTGTGGCTCATCACGACACAGGCACCCAAAAGTATCGTTTTAGTCTTGTTAAAAGACCATTTAACAACCATAAAGAAAAAATAAACCAAAAAGATTAACACCCTAAATACGGGACAATTTTTGTAAATTCATCCACCAATTCCGACCTGAAACTAAGACATTAATCAGGAAACTCGAAAGGATCGTAAAAAAGATTATGCAAAAATATTGTCTTTACTATTTAATGAAACATGCTTAAATGAACGGCTGCTGTCAAACCACACACACACACACACACACACACACTCACATATATATATATATATATATACACAGACTACTTCGACATTGTAGCTGGAGTACTGCAAGGGGACACACTTGACCCATACCTGTTCATGATCTGTCTAGAATACGTGCTTAGAACATCGATTGATAAAATCAAAGAAAACGGTTTCGAGCTGACAAAGAAAAGAAGCTGAAGGTACCAGGCAAAAACAATTACCGACGCCGACTAAGCCGATAACATAT
>OY757928.1:63086034-63131034 GCA_963585895.1 Sepioteuthis lessoniana
CGTTATCCACTGCACCACGGCAAACCCTTCTTTTAAAGGTTTGGGAAGTAAAGTAATTTGTAAGACTGTGAAGCTATGGACCTTATGTCATATCATAAGGATTTTATTTTGAAATTCATGCAAGGTTTTTCTGTGGCTTTTTTGTATCAATTTACGTTAATGTTATTTTTTTTTTTCCATTTGAGAAACATTGTTTTAAATGATAGTAAAATATGTAGGCATTAAACATAGAAAGTTTTAGGCAACACTGAAGAACTGTGAAAATAAATGAATACATTAGCATGATAATATAAAAGACGACAGTGAAACCGTTTATGAAGAAAAGACATTAGTAATTCACAACTGCAAAACCTAGAACCCAAACAAATCAGAAAAATGAGATTCTTACCATAGTGTATGATTTGCATGGTATTTACAAGACGCTAAAATGTTATTATTATTTTCATTATTATTATGCTTAGTATTCATTTTTTGATTCAAGACTTCTCAATGGATTTTATATCAAAACCAGTGATAGCAAATCTCTTCAGTAATACCATATTTTCTTGGGATTTTGCCTGATTCCAGTATTAATATGGCCTGCGTTGTTTTTCGACCCATCGAAAAAAATTCATATTCTTTAATCTCCTCGTATGTCTCCTTGGGACTTTTCCAAGAGATCCTGTCCTAATATTTGCATATCTGCGTTTTGATCATAACACTGGCAGTTGAATTGGAAATACAAGGTAATAAAATATAAGATTCTTGACATGGAGGTAAAAACATCTCGCTTATATAAGGCACAATGTATGTAAAAGTATGTTTTTAACTATATATATATATATAGTGAGGATAAAATGTGTATGCTTTTATATAAAATATGCTCAATGCCATTGAGTGAACTGATACATTAGAGTTTGGATAGGTTACAATTACAGTCAACTCTCCTTGGTATCCCTCATTTTCACGCCAATGCGTTCATGAGAGCAAGTGTTTTGGTGTTATGGCTGGCTAAACTCTGTAGCTATATCGTGTTACAATGTATCTACTCTACTGAGTTTGGTTACAGGATTTTATCATATTAATATTACTATTATTTCTATTCTTAATATTCTACTTCAGATAATATTTGCTATTTTCCTATGTTAAACAATCCATCATTTATCCACTTGCCTTGTTCAATTATTAAACTGTTCAATGTTTCTATTTTTTTTTTTTTGTTCAATTAAGTTCTTACTTTTCGGTTCGTATTTATCTATATATTTATGTATTCATTCATGCATTGATCTTCTTAATTCATTTACTTTCTTCAACATTTTATTTATTTATTTATTCTTCGATCGAGTCACTTTTCAGGTGGCTTCGTAGAAATTTGTTTTCAAGTCTACATTTTTATATGTGCTCTGATTGTTTACCTGAGATGATCATAAACAGGTCATTGGAGCAGCTATGTAGCCAGGCAGTCGAACAGTTGGACTTGTTGAAAATCAGAAGCAGTCTAACGACGCTCCGGTCGTAAATCTGGCAATTAACCGGCATTTGGTCGACGTTAGCTTTGAAGCGTTGATGAAATGTCATTAATCCGAGAGGTTTTGCTTTCTTATCAAGAATATTTCGAGATAGACATGATGAATACAGTTAAGAAAAAAAAAGCAGAGCTGCTGCCTTAGTTACTCACCGCTGGGAAAAGGAGGTGTTGGATGAGTCACTCTCTGAAACCTCTTTTCACTAGGCCCGGCAGGCCAACTGCTATTTATTTGATGCCTTACTCTGCCAGGATAAGGAACAAAGCCGTTTTATGATGCGAGCTGCGCACTAACCGAGATTCAAGCGTGGCAGATGCAAAAATGGTTGGTCCCTCAGTTGGTAAGTGATTAACTTAGCGCCAAAAACCAGGTATGGACTGGTGGGGTGACCTCAAGAATAATTTGCTAACAAGATAATGACCGTTGCAAAGGGGGTCCTTGCTCATAATCGAGTCACAAGCTCAACGGTCTCTCAATGATTTAATTGACTCGACACGAATGTGGTGGTCAATTTTGCGGTCTGATTTTTTCGGTTGCTATCTTTCTGAGACGGGGTTACAATAGTACAGAGATTTTTGCTATACTTCTATTTGCTAGCAAAGTAGGAGTTGCATATGGCTTCGACAATGTATTCGAATATTTTGGGTAGTTTGTTTGACGGTAGAATGCATGTGTCTATTAGTTTTATGACCATTTTCCTACTTTAGTTTTTGTCTTTATTGTATGGCGTGTTGCCCCAATGAATGTTTTTATTTCTACTTCTATTTTTTCCTGCTAGGGGTATATGGTATTTTGCAAAACCACAACTTCAGAGGTGTTTTACTCTTCTTTATCTTTGTTAAAGAAGGTTTCGTTTAGTGAATTGTCTAATATTCTGTGACTGATGGATTGTGAGTTTTTTTCATTGTAGTGGGTGGAAGATCGGTAGTGGCATGTATGTATAATATTTTTTTTCTTTTCTGAGCGGTTGATACGTTTATCCTTTTCTTTTTTCACTTTAATGTAAAATTCTACTTCTAAAATCCTATTAAGTTTGGCTTTTATATCTTATTTGTTTACATACTTTTATAATCAGATTTCTAATCAATGTCCGTTAAAGTTTCACAAATCTATTAGTTTGTTGTTTCAGTAGAGGTATGTGCCGTTTTATTTCATCATCATCATCATCATGTCGTGCCGCTAGCACAGATATCCCTGACCCTCTCTCGCCACATATCCCTATCGTTCATCGCCTCTGTCAGGTCTTCAGGGCTACATCCCGTATCCTCACATAGCTGATGTATGTATGTTCGAGCTGGTCGTCCTGCTTTTACTCGGTCATACATCACCTGTGAGCTCGTCCTCGCTTCTCCAGCAGTGTCCTGCATGTCTGGATCGTCTAGCTTGGATAGTTTTCGTGATGGGAGGCAGGTGGCCGTATAGCTGGTGCCTTGTTGGGTGTTGCTGCCAAGACTTGTTCAATATTGCTCGCAACATTCTTGTGTAATTGCCGTCTAGCTTCCTCTCCAGCCGTTTAGTTAGCACCCATATAGCAGTATCGACACGACCACTACCTGAAAGAAACTGCGTTTCCTTTTATCGGTCAGGTCTGATTTCCATATGATCGAAAGCCTATCGATAGCTGTCCCTGCCTTCGTTAGCCGTGTGTCGATGTATTTTTCGATTGATGAGACGCTGTTTCCTTGTAGGTTAATTTATATAGTTTCCGATAATTTAGTTAATATGTATTGTCCTATTATTTTTCAAGTTTAAGCATCATTCTAAGAGCCCATTGTTACATTGACTGAGACTTGTGTGATATGTCTATTACTGTTATTTAGTTTTTAAAAAATGGAAAATGTCTACCCTATTTGGTCATTTTTATTCGCTCGTTCGTTATTTTCTCATCTAAAGTTAAAGCCTTAACAAACGTATCGTCAGTTATTTGGGGGTAAATGTCTATTATATGTACTTATATAAATAATTTTTTTCTTCATGTTACAGAACAAGTCTTCTGCTGATCTAGGGTTTTTCCTTCGTTTATTAATAGACTTTCTTTTAATTTAGTATCAGTTTATTCCAATATGAATTTACATATTTTACCTAGCACACTTTTTGTTGGATTTATTCATCTGTATATCTGGTGACTTGAACATTTTTCTTTATGATCTTTTATGGTAATGGAAGCTGATGTTTTTCATTGTGGTTTTTGCAGTTACTGACGTTTAATTTTCTTAATATTTCTTTTGCGTCTAGGTTTACAGAAGCTCAACAGAACCAGGAAATAGATGAAAGTTGGAATGAGGCAAGTGGATAAAATACGTATCGATTAACGTTTGCATTGGAATTAGAATAAAAAAAAGAATTGAATAATAAGTATTAAAACTAGAAACCTGGAAAGCAAACATAAAGTAGAAGCATTAACAAATCAACAGTAAAACGATATAACCGCAGAAATAAGCATGCCCGACACGGAATAAGCCAGTAGACAAGGTATTTTTCCCATCATGCAACACAAAAAACATACCAAGAATACATTTGGTCTGATGAACAATTAGAAAATCAGATTGACAGGTTTTCTTTGGTTTCTTGTGTGAAGACAATAGCAGTAATTTTTTTTTTTTTAAATCAGTTCTTACGGTGCGAGTGATAAAATCGTGAAAATTTAAATATCAATTGAAATACTTTCTAACAATAATTATGATTAGAAGTTGATCATTTTTGTTTCGATTTTGTTTAATTAGAAATTAATTTTTATTTCAAAGTATTAGTTAAAATTGTTTCATAAAGTATAATGTCATTAAGTTTGTTAATTTTCACGTTAATGCGATCTTCATTTGTGATTTTCCCGATATTCTAGGGAACTTTAATCCCCTTATTCGTTTTTTTTTCTTCAATATATCACATGTCATGATCAAAGGTATACCCAAATGAGATACATAATAACCAAGACAACTAAAAAAATAAATTTATCTAACCGATGTAGTCCAAAAGTACCACGTTTACCGCGCACCTACAATTCATTGTAAGAATTGTTTTGTTTTTTTCGAAAATTTATTTGTTTATTCTGATAATTCAAATCACGGCAGAAATGAGCCAATTTTATTTTTTTTAATTTCTCTTCTTTGACATGTCATTGGATTTCATAAAGAGTCTCCAAGCACTGAACCCAAATTGCATTAATATCAAGCTAAATGATCCTCAAAATTCGGCTTTGAATTAAGAGGGATTGATTTTAGTTCGAACTCAATCTGCTCACATTTTTCGTTGATCATACAAATGCATAGTCTGTGCTAAAAGCCCAAAATAGCCGATGTCAGTTAATGGCAAATGGGTTATCAAAATTATTTTAATTCAAAAAATGAATAAGCTACGTCAACAGATCATTTTCGTCAAATGATTTTTGGAATATGACTTCGTTTAAAACTACTTGTAAAACTTTAGAAGGAAACCGTTTTTTTTTAAAGAAACTTTCATTTGACGATGACCTGAGGTCAAATTTAGTGGTGAAGCATGAATTACTAAAGATGAGAGAAGAATATTCCGATACTTCTAATAATTTTCACATGCTGTATATATACCAATCCCCTCCGTATAATCAAAAAGTGACACAAGGCCAAATTGTTTAACAGCTTATAATTCAGCCCGTCAGCTTTACAAGTTTCCTGATGCTGAAGAATACTTTAATTC
This sequence comes from Sepioteuthis lessoniana, assembly GCA_963585895.1. Taxonomy (NCBI): domain Eukaryota; kingdom Metazoa; phylum Mollusca; class Cephalopoda; order Myopsida; family Loliginidae; genus Sepioteuthis; species Sepioteuthis lessoniana. Next base: position 63,091,209 of record OY757928.1, read on the forward strand.
ATATGTCTTCGAAGAGTATTAGTGCTATGTGAAATGCCATCAGCCTCCTCCAGGATTCGAACTAGTGTTGCCGTATCCATTTCCTATGTCGATAGCCATTACAAAATATAAGTTGACAATAGGAAGTGTTATTTACAGTTGCACCTTTCTAAAAGAAATCAATAATGCCCAAGAAAACAATTTGCATGGACATTTTTATTCATCTCTTCGCTTAGATATATTTCTTTACGTAAGAGTCAATATATTCAAATTCCATGAACTGTCTTTTCGACTGATGATCGTAGAGGAAAACTGATCTTCCGGTCATTTGTAAACATCTTGGAATAAATATGCTTTTTTGTGCCCAACACACATTCCTCTTAAGTGTCTGAAGATTTGCTTTTCTCAGCCACCAAAACGTACATGATAGACTATGGTCAAGCTTCGAGCACTCTGATATTCAATTCTTTGAAGAGTTTCAAAACAAATATTTTGGCAGGATTTTGTGTGTGTGTGTGTGTGTGTGTGTGTGTGTGTGTGTGTGTGTGTGTGTGTGTGTGTGTGTATTAAAAGATATGTGTGATAATAACCGAAAAACTAATTAGGCATTCTGATCTGTTACTTCGGTACTTTAATCAGATGCTAAATCCGTCTTTAAAAACAATATGCCCTCTGGATTACCTGAATCTCAATCACGTCTGGAATGGATGAAAAACACCTGGTGAGCTATGTTGCCTTAAATTAACAAAACAGCAAATAGAAGGATTTCCAACTACAGCTATTTACGTCAATCAAATTGACATTTCTGTAGAGTTCTGGTTGCAGACAAATAACACTTGAAGAATGCTTGTGTCATTCCAAAAACAACATGACATCTTTGCCAGAATTCATGCTTTTCCTATGTTTAATTTCCTTGATCAAAATACAGTTCAAATAAACCGATTGTAAACACTTACTACTGCAACAAAAACAGTGAATAGGGTCAAGAAAAAGTCACTGAGGATTCCATGCCATCAGCAACCCAATTTGGGTGGAATCATTTATGTAGGACTTGGCTGACCAACTAAAATAAATGGGCACGAACGATTTTTTAAAGGGCATTTTAAGAGAATAGTAAACGTGGCTGCTAGAATAAACTCAGAGCAATATTTTTGATAGACTATAGACTTACTAAGTAACGAGCTCATAAGCGACGTGCTTCTGTGACCCCATCACATGGACGGGCAAAGGCAGAACGACCGATACAGAATATAGCCTTGAGGACCTACCGTAAGCGATGGACGATAAAGACGGATGGTGAGAGGGAGTTAGTGAGATCCGAGTTCGCAGCGTTACATGATAATATAATTAATCTCCCACATTTTAGACAGTGACTGAAGAAAAATTTAAACTGATAGGAAAAAACGTAAATTCTTTGCTATAGAAATAACGGTCGAGGAAATTATTGTGGATAAGCATACCTCTGATTTAATAAAACTCAGGAGAAGTCCTGAAATTCATAACACCGCTCCTCAATTTTAGATAAAATTGTAGGGTAGACTAGTCTTTCTAGTCTTGGTCAAGAAACCGGTCGAGAAGGTAAACATCTAAATTCAAGTTGACGAGCGTTCTTCAAGAGTACCCGTTGCAGATTAGCTCATAATTCCTTGGTTGGGGGGGTGTCCTCATGGTGTAATTGATAACGCGCTGGCCTGCAGAATCGTAGTAAACGAGTTTGAACTACAGTCACGTTATTACGTTCACTTTCAGACAAATACCTTTGGAAAAGGTATAAATCCCTTATCCTCCTAGGGGTGAGTTAAATACTGGCATTGGAATTCTTCTTTAAGGATGGCTTTGGCATTCAATATCCAAAGAAGTTTAATATGCCATTAAACAAAGAAGCCAAACCAGACCAAACAATTCTCCTGTTATTAGCTCATCCTGAAAGTATTACTTGTTCTGCACAAGTCTTTACCGTTATCAACAAATCACCTGTGTAGATTGACCAGCAGTTCCCACCGTTTTTGTGAAATCTTAAGACACTATAGTCGTAGTAACTCTCTAGAGAATGACGGTCTAATATCTATGGATTCAAGTTAAAGAGACTTGGGCTAATTATTCAATTCCCTTCATTTGCAGGATTAAGATAAATTTTGCGATAAACCAATTGCAAAGAATATAGATTTTACTCTGATGGAACAATCATCTAAATATATAATTTCGCTTTTTTAAAAGGAAATTCGCTTATGTACTGAATTAAAATCGTTTATATATATATTTAGTCAAATATAATCGGCCACATGAAAATCTCAATAAACATTCAACACCGTCTTTAATAAAATATGTCGACTAGAAATCTGCTGAATTCAATATATATATATATATATATATATATATATATATATATATATATATATATATATATATATATATGCGAGCGTTGCATGAAAAGTTCCGAAAACTGACGAAATAAGTTCTTTTTTTCAACAGAGCCAGCCTTTAGATTCACTGACCTCTTTCATTGACTTTGCTGTGCTTGGATCCTTTAACAAAAGGATCCAAGCACAGCAAAACCCAGAAAATATATATGACGTTGTAAGTCAAACTTTTCAGCCTATCAACCTTTTCAATCAATTCGTCAAAAGTTACTTTCTGGTCTACTAGATTTTAAAAATCAATTTTAAAGTAAAATCCTTAGCCACTACCGAGGAGTGGATACAATGATACCCAACCCCTCCTCTGTATATACATCTAAAATATTTCCTGAAGTCAGACGAGTGTACATTTGAGGTTCTGCGAGACAGGTCTATGAGCCAAGTAGTTTATATGGAAGACGACACCTTTAAGGGAAATTTTCATTCAAACATTATTTTCCTGCCAGCCTGAAAGACATTCCTGCAAATAGCTCTTGTAATTGCTTCGCAGACGGATGAGAGCTTCCAAATCAATTTTAAGCCAAAGCGTTTCGTGAATAAGCAGAAAAAAGGTTGGGTATTTCTCCTATAAAGCACTAATAAATACCAATAAAATACAACTTGATATAAAATAGTTCAACAAGCCAAAGTTCGATATTGGTCCATAAGCGTAGGAGTCTATAGGTAACAAAAGCACAATCAAGTGATTGTATACATAACTAATTGAACAGAAGATTTAACTCGAACTGATTAAACATAAACAAAAGGGACTTTTTTTATTCGCTTTTACGTTTTAGTTTACGCTGAAACAATATTTATTTGCAGTTAAGGTAATATTCTCATTTGACCAATTCCCAACTTTGGTCATTGTAAGATTGATATATATATATTTCTTTTTGTATTAATTGAACCCGTATGCAGCAATTAATTTATGGTTTATTGTTTCATCATTGTCTTCGGTTCTTTTTAAGATAATGAATTTGATATACGTTATTCTAAAACATTTCCCTTTACATAGGATTGCTATTCACATTGGCAGTACATATGAAGACTAAACTCAGTTTGACCTTATTTAATTTTTGTTGGTTGTTGGTTAGTTGGGTCTTATGGCATATCAACTTTTCTAGGTTATTCAACGCCGAATCCATTTTTATGTAAATAATCAGTTCTATTTCATACAGTTCAGTTTAGCATGTGTACACCGTTTAATTGTCAAAAACATTTCTTTTTCAAACTATTCACTTTATTGAAACAGTTCTAATTCAGCTAATTCAGTTTAGCGTAAGTACAAATTTTGTTTACATAAGAGAATGTCAAAACATATATATATATATATATATATATATAACAATTCTGCTTACTGTAGGTACAGTTTAATGGTTAAAAATATTTCTATTTCAAGCTAGTCAGTTTAGTCAAACAATTTAGTTTATCATAAGTATGCCGTTAGTTCTATTTAACCCATTGATAGGGCCCTATCAGGCGTTACCACTTGAGGTAAGAGTGGACCGGGGAGCAATGGCAATGAAGGGGTGCTCCGCATCCTCCAAAGTCCCAGCATTACTAGAACCTCACGATCAGATTGTTTAGTGTCATATCCAGGACACTCATTGAGTGGGCGGGGGGTCTTATCCCTCTGCAGAGGAGCAGTCATTGTATTCTGCAGCCCCAGTCAACTGGGCAATACACAGAGTTAAATGTCAAAACATATTTATTTCAAATAATTCAGTTTAGCATAGGTACACAGTTTAAACGTCAAAACAGTTCTATTTCGAGCAATTCAGTATAGTATAAGTACGCACTTTAAATGTCCAAACAGTTCTATTCTAAATAATTCAATTTAACTTAAATACGCCTTTTAAATGCAAAAATCAGCATTGTGAAGGAAGCACGGTTTAGTTCTATTTAACCCATAGATAGACCCTTATGATGTTCCACCACTCCGGGCCAGAGTGGACCTGGGAGCGATGGCAATAAAGGGTACTGTACATTCCCCTAAGATCTAGCCTTAATGGAACCTCACCATCAGTTTGTTTAGTGTTATATGCAGGACACTTGTTGGTGGGGTCTTACCCCTCTGCAGAGAAACAGTCGGTGTATTCTACACCCCAAGCCGACTGGGTTAATTTTGGAGATCATGTTGTAATGAATGTATTCAATAAGATATTGCAATAAGCATAATATTTTCACTCTATCTGAGACTTCGGAATTATTTGTACGTCTACCCCGTAATGATGAGCAGACAGTTCAAAATACAGTGACCAACTTTTGTATGCATACTAATTAAATGAGAAGCACTTAACTTAAGCATTCAGGAAAGTTTTGTTCATGAAATAATCTCGAGCATAAAACAATTATATGGAGAAACTGAAGATGATTGCTTCAGTCAGAACAAACGTTTTTTTGTTGTTTTTTTTTTCAATTTTTTACCAATGTATCCTATGGATTGATATCATAAAAGTTATGTAGAAATAGCTGCTTGTTTTTGTGTTTGTTAGCGCACGTGTGTCCAGTAAGTTGACGAATAACCGAAATGTTCATTTTGTCTATTTCTATTGAGCTAGCAAATATGTATCATAATTTTTTGTAATTATTTGCCTTTCTGTCTGTCCTTAGTTTTTATCACGGCAGTTGGATGTATAGGTACCAAAGATCGTATGGATACTAATTATCGAAATGAGGAGCAAGGAAACCAAGCATTCCGGTTTGTTCTCAACGTGAAGGGGTCTTAAACATAACAAATGAGCAAGAAGTGTATAATGATCCAAAGCGTTATGGGCTTAAATTGTGGATGTTTTTTTTTTATTTTATTTAACCCGTGAATATTATAAAAGTTATAAAGAGTGAACAACTCATTTCTTGAGTCTATAAAGCATATTTACCAACACCTTCGCTCGGGCAGGATATGACACAAGGCTAATTTTTAGACGGAGTTTAACAGGTTTGAATTCAGAGTTTTCCTTCTCCTAGACTAGTTGCCTCACCAAGGCTGAATAACCTAGTCTGCCCGACTATTTACCCATAGCTGGATGGAGAATAATTGGATTCATACATTTCCGAAGGGTAAAATGTAAAATGGAATCATTCTTGTCCAGTATTTGAACTCGTGTCGCCGTGTTCATTTCCTACGACGATAACCATTACACCACGGGCAGGTCTATAAACCCACACTTATCCAGTGAGTTTGGAGAATAATTTTTTTTTTCTAAAAGTGGAATTACGGGATACCGGTTATTGGCATAATGGCTAGAGTGTTCGCCAATGGCCCGGGAGACCTGGGTTCAATTCCAGGTCGAGTCATACCAAAGACTCAAAAAATGGTACTTGATGCTACCTTGCTTAACACTCAGAATTATAAGGCAAAGATCAAGGGTAAAGTGGAGCAATCCAAGGAAAGGAGTAGCGGCCTCCCCTACACCATGGTGTAGTAGCTATTGAAAAGGGAGACTTAAGGTCACCCTCGACTACGGTCGCCAACTTTACTTTTACTTATTTTATTTAAGCAATTTATACTTTCTTATCATTTGATTGGTTTTATTTTGATTTTTCCTTATTTATTGCATTATATCTTTCATTTTTTTCTCAGTCTCTAATGATATATCTATCTTCACAAAATTTACTTGGTGAGTTCTTAAACTAATATTATCTTCTTGTTGTATAGTTATTGGACCTTAATACATAACCCCACAACACACACACCAGGGGGCGATAAGGTTCCAGTGACCATTGGCAATGCGTCAAGAATAAAAGTGTTCGATTTGTTTTTGATCTCGGTACTCGGTAGATTTGGAGATCTGATACACGTTCTGAAACACACATATAGAAAAATCAGTCACACACCTGCTCACATTCCAGTCGAACAAATCTTGGTTTCAACCCCACATTTCCATCAGTAAGTAAATCACTTCTATACGCTTTTCCTCTCGCTACAACCAAGAACCGCAGTTTTCCGAAAACTCATTCACTGGATCATATTTAATAACTCTATACATACTTCAAGGAACACCATTATTCCTAGCACACACAACTCTTACCATATGAACATTCTTCCTCAAGTTTACTATAGTAATAAATACTATCTTATTACTAAGTATATTGTATCTTTCTTTCCATTCCAAATGTATTGCAACGCTTAGTAGGCGTAAGAAATATGATGACCTGTGAAAAACTATGTTACAGAATGCCACAGAATTCCAAATTGTTTAGCAGATTTCATCAATTCTGGTTCTTGTATGGATATGCTTTACGATTCTTGACGTCCAACTTTCCCACAAAGGTGAAGATTTATTTTTGGTTTATTCTGTATATTCTCTCTCTATATTTATATTCTATATATATATATATATATATATATATATATATATATATATATATGTGTGTGTGTGTGTGTGTGTGTGTGTATATATATATATATATATATATATTTAACATCATTGAAATATATACAATGAAATTAAGTGCAAGCCACTAATATATATATATATATATATATATATATATATATATAGAGAGAGAGAGAGAGAGAGAAAGACAGAGACAGGAGATTGATAGATGAATCAAGAGATTTCTTACTTTGATAGTTCAGTCTGTTTTAAAAGGATAACATTTGAACTCTCGTTTAGACTTATCAATGCTGATTCTCGATCATTTTGCAAAGGCAGAATCCTCAATATTAACCTATTAAGTTCCGCATGAATTACTTATTTCTTTAAGGATACATCTCCCTGGTAAAATTTATTGATCAATAAGTCATTGAATGGATTACATTGGCCTAATCTTAAACATATTAAAAGACGAAGTTTAGAGTTTCTTCGCATTATGATAAAAAAAAGCGTTGCTGAGAAACTTGTATCTAATTATAAACAGACTTTTATTTTAAAAAAATTATAGTTTCATTAATCTTTTTTTTTTCTCTCTGGGCCAAAATAGCGTTTGTCACAAAGATTATGAAAACAATACGAATCATTCTGTTGATTTTAATAACTGTAACTGGTTTTGTTATCATAGCATCGGAAATGTCTTTATAGTCTCAATTGAAATTTTATTTAGGTCCAAAAAGGATGGCCTATGTGGTAAATTTAATGAGAAGAAAATCGCAAGTAAAATTTCCAGTTAATTAACGTCATACCTTAATATATGTGATACTTAGCATACTTAGTATACAAAGTATTAGTATATTCACAATAGGTAATGCTTTACAACTTGTGAACCAATGAAAATCCTCAATAAAATAAAATATTTAACATCATTGAAATACATACAATGAAATTAAGAGCAAGTCACTAATATATATATATATATATATATATATATATATATATATATATATAGATAGATAGATATGAATATCAGAAATAACTAATCAAGTTCGTCCTTGCTTCATCAAAATTGTCCCGTTCGTCTTGTTTTATTAATTGGACGTAAGTGGCCATACAGCTGTCGTTTTGTGGGGTGCCGCTTCTAGGAATTGTTCAATATGCATCATCGCATTTTTTGAGCAGTTGCCATCTAACATTTTCTCTACACGTGCTCTCAGCGTGTATGTGGTGCATCCATACATTAGTATTGATACAACCGTTGCATGGAAGATATCCCGTTTTATTTCATCGGGTAGATCAAACTTCCATATGATCGATAACTTATCCGTAGCAGTTAACGTCCATCGCTGAGTGTATATGAAGATCACCTTGAGTAGATGAGACACTACAGCCGTGGTACGTAAATTGTCTAGTAATTTCAGAGGACCACCATTAAGAATGGAGAAAGAAAACGATTATATATATATGCGTGTGTGTTTGTGGTGTGTGTATGTGTTTGTGAGTGTGTGAGTGAGTGCGTATGTGTGCGTATGTGTGCGCGCGTGTGTGTATATGTGTGTACATATAAAAAAAAAAAACACGTATACATTAGCAGTCCTAAGGATTTAGATGTATCCACAATTATAACATTCGAAAATGAAATTTTAATATTATTTTCTGAAAGAACAAATACGTGTAAAATCGCTAGAATAAAATGTACAAACCGAAAACATTATATTATTGATTTGCTAATATTTATGTTAAAATGTTGGTTGGTTTGTTTGGTTTTATGGCATATCAACCTTTGTAGGTTATTTAACGTCAAATCCATTTTTATGTAAATAATCTATTCTATTGAAAACAGTTAAGTTTAGCATAAGTACACAGTTTAATTGTCAAAAACAATTCCATTTCAAACTATTCAAGAAGTTGTATGTAATAATTCATATGTAATAATTCATATATGTAATAATTAAGTGTAAATACAGTTTTAATGTCAAAAATCAGTTCTTTTTAAAATAATTCAGTTAAGCATAAGCACGCAGTTTAATTGTAAGTACGGTTTAATTGTCAAAAACGTTTCTTTTTCAAGTTATTCAGTTTACTCAATTCATTTTAGCATAAGTATGCTGTTAGTTCTATTTAACCCATAGATAGGGCCCTATCAGGTGCTACCACTCCGGGCCTGGGAGCGATGGCAATGAAGGGGTACTGTGCATTCCCCAAAGCTCCAGCATTGCTGGAACTTCACCATCAGATTGTTTAGTGTCATATCCAGGACACTCGTTGGGGGTGGGGTCTTACCCCTCTGCAGAGAAGCAGTCGGTGTATTCTACAGCCCCAGCCGACTGGGGAAGATGTATTATGTTAAAAGAAAATAAAGCAGATAATACATTCAAAGTCATAGTTTGTGTTGCTTAAGTTTGAATGGATAAATTCTCAGCTTGGAATAGATCTTGTGTGAAAGTGTCACTATGTTGAGAGAAATATGTATTTATACCTAAAATATGTATGAGACTGAAACTGAAGTGTTAATCAGCTTGCGAAGGCTCTAGTAGCAATATCAATAAATCTATTGTAAATAATAACATACTTGTCCAATTTAAAGTACTTAAAAGAGGTGTATTATTCGGTTCACGCCTTTGGGTTTAGTTAGGCTGAGAACCTTTCGGCTCAGCACATGGGTTAGTTAGGCGCAACATTGATGCCTTTGGGTTTAGTTAGGCTGAGAACCTTTCGGCTCAGCACATGGGTTAGTTAGGTGCAACATTGATGCCTTTGGGTTTAGTTAGGCTGAGAATCTTTCGGCTCAGCACATGGGTTAGTTCGGTGCAACATTGATGTCTTTGGGTTTAGTTAGGCTGAGAACCTTTCGGCTCAGTACATGGGTTAGTTAGATACAACATTGATGCAGGTGTTAACGCGGCTCGCGCAAAGCGGACGTGTCACTCAGAGATGTCACAATAGCCCGACAAGAGAAATGGGTGACGGAGTGCGAATGACGTCACGCACCGGAAGAGCATAGAGGATTTGAGGAATTTGAAGAAATTTAAGGGAGTTGAAACTTGACGTCGAATGAGGAGGTTCGACTTTTGGGGCTCGCTGAGACGAGTCGAATTTGCGCGCCATGGGTGCCGCACTAGATAGGGACCAGATGATAAAGACAAAATAGTAAGATTGTGTCTCTCTCCTTATGTCAAAACCTTTAACTCAAAAGTAATAAAAAATGTTTGGCACCTGAACAAAGAAGTCGTTATGTGTTTTCGAATTTCGAGATTCCTGTGTTCTACGTTATGTATATGTGTTACCAACATTTGATGTCCGTTTCGATCATGGCCATATCATGGCTATGGTACTGATGTTGAAATTAATATATTCTTAAAGGAAAACGAATGTATATTTTTTTCAAAATTTTTAAGCGGAAAAGGTAGTAGAGTAAGTGTAGAATAATTCCGTACTGACAGAAGAAATATATATTTCTTCACTTTTATGTTTGAGGCATATTGGATATTAGATAAAATCGTGGACGATTTATCTATGAATGTTATAGACTAACAAATTGTGTTCTTGATATTTTTGGAAGGAAAATATTTAAGTTATTTTGGGTTTTGAACCTTAAAATTTTTCGCCGTAAATCAAGTAATGTCACCTTCTTATTATCAAAGAAATTATAAACTCTTACGAGAAAATGCCGATTGACTAACAAATGCAAAGATTCATTTATGAACACGATGGCTTTTAAAGCCCATTTTTTGTACACATATTTTACTAGGGAAATTAGTTGACTCACTACCCCATATATATATATATATATATATATATATATATATAATGCAATTTGAAAAAAATAAAATCTGGTTGAATTGCCATTATGAATTTATTTCGGAAAATAATACCATTATACTCTTCGTCTCCTCAGATAATAACATGTCTTATCAGATGATTACACACAGCAAAGATGGATATTAGTCTAACTTTTTGTATGAAAAGAAGAAGAAAGAAATATTATATAAATTTTGATTCTCAAGCGAAAGTAAAAAGGATAAAACAATAAGGTATTAGAAAAATTAGGAAACCAGGAAAAGGGTGTTCCTGTAAATTAATCCACCTTAATTTGAATATATGCTCGATTTTTCGTAGCAGGTTTGATGAATAATGTAAGCTTGTAAATTAAATGAATATGTTCATTATATTATATGAGTCTTGTTATATAAACCTGGATAAGGAATATATATCAATAGCCAGACATTGACCAATGGATTTACATGGGATTCCTCATATATTCTATACGCGAATAATCCACACCCATTGTCTTTGGACCCTGACTGGATATTGCTTAAATATATATATATATATATATATATCATCATCATCATCATGTCGTGCCGCCAGCACAGATATCCCTGACAATCTCTCGCCACTTCTCCCTATCATTCATCGCCTCCGGCAGGTCATCAGGGTTACATCCTCTGTCTTCACATAGCTGCTGTATCTAAGTTCGAGCTGGTCGTCCTGCTTTTGCTTGGCCATATGTGGGGGTCCGTAGGAGTACATTACTTACGACCTCGTCCTTGCTTCTCCAGCAGTGTCCTGCGTGTCTGGTTCGTCTAACTTGTATAGTTTTCGTGATGAGAGTCAAGTGGCCGTATAGTTGGTGTTTCGTGGGGTGTTGTCGCCAGGACTTGTTTAATATTGCTCTAAACATTCTTGTGTAGTTGCCGTCTAGTTTCTTCTCCAGTCGTTTAGTTAGCGTCAATGTAGTGCATCCATATAGCAGTATCGATACAACCACAGCCAGGAAGAAACTGCGTTTGATTTTATCGGTCAGGTCAGATTTCCATATGATCGAGAGCCTATCAATAGCCGTCCATGCTTTCGTCAGTCGTGTGTCAATGTCGTTTTTGGTTGATGAGACGCTACTTCCTAGGTAGGTGAATTTGTCAAAATATATACATATATATATATATATATATATATATATATATATATATATATATATATATATCCTGATTTGCCGTATGCATATACCTTTACAACTCTGTTTCTCTACGTCTAGATAATTAATTATTTTATGTGCTTGTTGATGTGCTTTTATTCATTTAATCATAAGGGACCATGAAATAAAATATTCCGCCCACAAGAATTTACGGATAAACTTGTTTATGATTTACTTTTCTTTGTTAATGAGGAGAACAAGAAAGTGAAATAATTATGCCTGAAATCATAATTTAATTACAGAAACGTGTGTCCGTTTATCGAAGCAAAATATCTTTAAAAACAACATTTACAAACCTTTTATGAGTGTCATGTAAAAAAAAAACTGTTCTGCACAGTATACAATAAACAGTATTTCGAAAATTATTTTTGTTGGATTCACGTGTGTGTATGTGTAAATAGAAAATATGTGAAATCAAGCCTTGACTTATTGTAGTCTGATTTCAATTTTTTTAATGTCATATCAACCTTTCTTCAAGTCAAATTTATACTGGTAGAAAACATTTTAGCCATACTTTACCTGAAAACATTAGTCGAAAAGGGAACATAATATCGTGACTGGAGTTCAAACTCGCAAACTTCAAAAGCGCAGTTCAGTGATTATACCTCTAAACTGATAGTAACATTTTGTTTCTCATAAAATTACCCAGTTTGCTGGGGTGGTAGAATACGCAAACTGCTTCTCTGCTGAGGGATAAACCCCCACCACAGGGAATGTCTCATATAGGACACTAAAAAACTGATGGTGAGGTTCCAGTAATGCTTGATCTATGGGTAATACGAAGTACCCTCCGAGGCCTACTTTGGCCTATAGTGGAAGCATCTGATAGCGTCCTATTTCTAGCTGAAATAGAACGAAACTGTGAACTTTTGCTAAAATAAATTGCTTGAAATAGTACTGTTTTGACATTTATACTGTGTATTTAAGCTAAACTAAACTGTTTTAAATATAACTGTTTTTTTTAATAGAACTAAACTATATGCTAAATTGAATTTATTGAAATAAAACTGAATTGTTTGGACAGTTAATTGATCGTAAACAAAAAGTATACTTATACTGAAGTGCTTGAAATTAATTCGGCGTTAAATGACCGGAAAATGGAGGATATTTTATATGAAATTGTGGTTTATTTTGTTTTACGCTGTACAAAACAAAACAACTCAGAGTATTCCTCCTCCCTGACTGGCTGCAAGACAAAGGATAAAAAAAAAAACAGTGTGTCATCCGAATTATCCTTAGAGGAGGAGATAATAAGATATTTCTTTCCCAACGAAATTAACCTAAGATGAAATGTAATCAGCTTCATCCGGGGTCTCGACCTGTGTCACCGATATCATTTCCTACTACGATAACTTAATGTCAAAATGCTCACATAGTCTGATATAAGTTATAATATCCCCACCACTCTCTGTTTTTTGTGAGTCTCTTTTTCTGTCTGTCTGTGTGTCTGTGTCGGAAACATGTTTATTTCAGAATCAGTTAATTTTTTAGATAAGCCAAAACGATTTTGATTAGTCTCAAAAATTATATTTTCAGTATTTCAAAGTTTATCTGATTATCACCCGGCATTACGCGCAGCGTGAAGTCGCAGACTGGCATTTTTTATTCGTTTTACTATCTGCATAAGATGTGTGAACTTCCTGTTATACTCTGGTGATAATACCCAACATTTCTTTTAAAAACATATCGATCGTATATGTATATAATATAACAACAAGGTATGGGTCAACGTTAGGGTAGTCTGAGCTCTTTAGTTTTAGTTACCAAATATAGGAAAAGTAAAACTGTGAAATCAGACCAAATTTACTCCCACTAAAAAATAAGTTTTTCTCATTCTGCGCATGAGAGAGGGTTTGAGTAAATATATACAGATTCTTCATAATAAAATTATTATTATTATTATTATTATTATTATTATTATTATTATTAATTATAATAATAGTACAAACGGATCATTTAATCTCGGTCAGACGAACAGACCTAGTGATAGTCAACAAATAAAAAGAGTACCTGGCGAATAAGTACCCAACCACTGGGTAAAACTGGAAGAAATACAAAAGAGAGATAAGTTAGTGCCCCTTGGTAGAGGACTGAGAAATATATGGAACATTAAAGTGATGGTAATGCCAATCGTAATTGGTGCCCTCGGTGCAGTCACCAAAGTATTGGTACAAGTAATTTAGGACTTGGAAAAAGAAGACGGATGGAAACCCAAATTATGACATTGTTGAGATCGCCCAGAATACAAGTCCTATAGACTTGAGGAGACTTGCTTTCACTCAGATGCCAGTGAAAAACCATTTGCTAATGCTTGTGCGAAAAACTCTCAAAAGAGAAATAAATAATAACAGTGAAAATAACGAGGTTTTTATTTCATTTAAAATTATTTACTATATAAATGAAATTATTTCTGGTTATAATACAATTTCCACAAGAATTTGCAACTGAAGGACATTACTATGGTTTGTGTAACCTTAAAAATGATTTTAATTAATGAAAATATTTAGATAAAAAGGATGACACTAAAATGTTATTATGGTTACATCAATATTTCTTAAAAAGAGACGTTAGAATTATCGTAGATAGTTTATAGAACGTCAAAAGACTGACTGGAAAATCGTCCAGTTTATGATTATAATTCATTTTAAAAGATGGCATGAGTTTAAATATTTTAGATTGGTTCCAACAACTGAATTCCGATGTTTCAATATTTTGATATTTTGATATTTTGATATTTAAATATAATCATGGTTATCTACCGAGAGGTAGGATGAGTCATGTTTTATTCAGTTTATTTTCTTTCAGATCCGTCATAATTTCCAGTTGAGCTCTGGTGATAAATTCCACAACTTTTAGCATATATATATATATATATATATATATATATATATATATATATATATATATATATATTATACTGAGTTATAACTATAGAGTAGGTCAGATTGGGCTCGTCAGCCTTAGTTAGGCTAACAGCCTAATATATTATTTAGATTAAGAACCAAAGATGGTATAATGTTGATTATAATCACGGGCAGACGGTGTCTGTAGTAATAACCCTAAAAATAAATGGAAAATATTGAATGAATAAAAGAGAAAAATAATTGGAAAACGCTTAATGTCGACCAAGATGAAAAGATAGAATACAAACAAATCTGAATTTTTGAGAGAGAAAAACCAGAAAAACAAACCGGAACACACACACACACACACACACACACACACACACACACACACACACACACACACACACACACGCTCCAGCAAACACATATGCACACATACACAGGCACACACGTTCACACAGAAACATACACCCCCCATATATATATATATATATATATATATATATATATAATATCCGATGGCCTTAAGAGATCTGAAGGGAAAAAAATTCGGTTAGAGCTGAACCATTCACCAAAGCCAATTCCAGTCGTTGCGGAATGAAACAAGATGTGTTTTTCTACGTGGCATCGGTCAATCAATTTCACAGGAATGTTGTCTCACCAACACCCGCGCCAAAATTCTTGCAATCTAAAGAGAAAAGAAAAACAGGTTTTGTTTCTGTTATTTGTTATATGTCATCTTTGAACCAATGGATTGAAACGCCATCATTATTCTCTTTCGCCTTTATAGTTGTGGTTTCGGGGAAATGAGGTATATGAAGGATTGTCTACTGGGGGAAAAAGGATAATAGGCTTATTTGTAACGAAACGGGAAAAGAACAAGGCTATCAATCCTCCTCTCTAACTGTAGATAACTCTCATTCTCTCTCTCTCTCTCTCTCTCTCTCTCTTTTTTTCTCTTTAAATATTTCTCTAATTATATATATATATATAATGTGAGAGAGACAGTGACAGAGATATACCGGTAGCCATTTATTGATATCACTTTGTTCATTGCCATTCTTATTTCTTTTACATGATTTTTTTTTATCTATCTCGACCAGCTTTTACGTTAACTGTAAGTCGAGGATACTTTAGCTGACAGCAGCGATATTTGGACCCAGAACTGCAATTTCTAATTAATTTTTCCGAAGCAGCGATTGCAATCACACATACACCCGCTCTTGCACACACACACACACACACACACACACACACACACACACACACACACACACACACACACACACATATGAACGCACTCAAATGCAATATATTAACGTACACATTAATGCACACACGCCATATATATATAGTGAGAGAGAGAGAGAGAGAGAGAGAGAGAGAGAGAGAGAGAGAGAGTGAAAGAAACGGACTGACAAAGAGAGAAAAAGTTGATTGATTTGTAGGCTGAGGTTTAACGGCGTATCAAATTTAATTCCATATTTATCTATCTATCTATCTATATATATATATATATATGTGTGTGTGTGTGTGTGTGTGTGTGTGTATGTGTGTGAGTGTGTGTGTGTGTGTGTATGATTTTTAAGTGAGTAGATTGTAGGTAATTTTTGTTGTTTTTAAACGAATTTTAGAGCGGTAGACAAAGGTTAGTGGACATTTTTATAACAAAGGCGTATATTTTGTAGATGGTCTTATTCCATCAACCTATACAAAACGAGATCATCAACAAACATACGCCTGTGTTGAAAAATTTCTACTAACATTTGTCTCCTGCTCTAATAATTATTGTATTATTTCTCTGCTTGATTGAGGTTTTCATTTAATTATGTCAGTTTCAAAATCCACAATGTATATAACACATATATTTCGGTTAATTCTTAGGAGTTGATTGCTTTCTTGCTTTTTTGTTTGTTTCTTTGTTTTGGTGTGGTCTTGATTTTTTTTTTCTTTTTCTGATCTTATTCTTAATGCTGAGATTTTCTGGATTGATATAAATCGGGCTTTGATATATTCAATCGCTTTTACTTACTGGCTGATTGGTGATGGTTTATTTAGGATAAGTAGGGAATTTTCGAGTTTGGCTTGTGGAGTTAGAAGGTGTTTAAATTTTCATTTTTTAATATAATATTTGGTTCTTAATTTTTGATATGACGTTCTTAGATGTTTTCTTTTTTTATTTATTTTGGAAATCGATGGGCGGATAAGTGATCTCTTTAATCTTCCATTAAAAGTGTGGATAAAGATTTGGATTTGTCTCTTGATAAAATGTTGGTTGTGGAATGGGTGTTTATTATGGGCTCCATTAGTCATTTTTCTATTGGTTTAAAAGATTACATCTAAGTGTAGTTCCCTTAAGATATATCAACAATAATGAAAAAAAAACATTCAGTTTGTATTGTTGTTGATTATTATGTGTGGCCATGGGTTGAGGGAGAGACAAACAAATCTATGAGCAGCACTAAATATTAATTGATAGCAATGATAATGGTAGCATTGACCATTTTAAACAAAAAGACCATCAAAAAATACATGCAAGACTTTCTGAACTTCTTGTGAGACCATTGTTGTAGTCAACGGCGATATGATTTCAAATAAAATTCTATTTCTACATATTTTCATGTAATTCTGGTAAATATAACTAATAAAGAAGGTTGTCAGTTTTGTTGTTTTTTATTTTACTATGATTTAGACGAATTTTTACTCATCGTATAATCTCTCTCTCTCCCTCTCTCTCTCTCTATATATATATATATATACATTCAGAGAGAAGGACAGAAAGAAAGAGAGAAGGAGAGAGAGCGATAGTGAGAGAGTGTGTGTGTGTGTGTGTGTAAGTGAGAGAAAAAAAGTGAGAGAAAGAGAGAGATATCTAACGGGATTGTGCAGAGTGATTGTCAATTTCTCATTAGAACATAAATGCCAAACTGTCAGCAAGAGCATTATATATATATATATATATATATATATATATATATATATGTGTGTGTGTGTGTGTGTGTGTGTGTCTGTGTGTGTGTGTGTGTGTGTGTGTGTGTGTGTGTGTGTGTGTGTGTGTCTGTGTGTGTGTGTGTGTGTGAAATCTTAATGACTCTAATCGTCTGAAAATATGAAAATATGAAAATGAAAAGTATTCAAAGCGTTGTTTTTCTTATAGTTGATTTATTTGCTATCATTAACATTTTCGTTTTTACATGAGACCTTATTAGGCAATATTTATATTCGATGATGTATTTTCTGAATTCTATGTAATTTTAAAATGAAACGAACAATTTGAGAACTCTCTTAGCATTTTCTTACCGTTTGAAGCTTTCCGTTTAGAAATATTGTGACTTACTTAGTGTTAGAAATTTATTTCCTAGCGTAGCGTATTTGCTAAATAAATATATATCTCCAATTTTACATCACTTTTTTGTTTCTTATCGTGTTTCCCTTCATTTTTCTCTAATTTTCTGTATAGCTGTTTGTAATTTAGGAAGAAATATGATTCAAATTGCTTTTGAATAACCTTAAAGGTGAGGGTGAAAATAAATTAAAGAAAATCAACGCATCTTATTACGGTATCTTGCAACTTTTTAACACTCATTTGACTTAATAAGATAATTAGTTTAAAAACTGGTCTTCGTTTAATAATATGGCAATTAGGAGTATTAATGATTCAATAACTCTTTCGCGTTTTTTCTTATGTATATTAACTAACATTTTGAAATCTTTAAAGTTAAATTGTGATTGCTTTCTAAATTAATCTTTTCCTAGTTTTTTTTTTCTTTTCTTTTACCGCTCTTGTGTTTATAAATACCTTTTTGGATTGATCTTGAAGTTTCACCGCCATATATTTTATTAAAACCTAATTACTGAATAGATACATTTGGATTTGATTTGATGCGTATATTGTAATTCTTCTCGGTGATAATATTCGAAATTGTTTTTGAAGTGTATGAAACTGTTTTCATTCTGAGGTTGTTTAAGTTAATAATGATGATGTTTGTGGTAATAAAATATCTGTGTAATCAAATATCACTTGAAAATTTTTTTATAAATGTTTGGAAAACAATTATTTCTGTGAATCATATCAACTTTAATTTTGTCTTCTATAAAGTATTTAATATATTGAATTTGTGCAAAGGTGTTTCCTTTATAGTCGGGTTCATCATTTTCAAATATGGAGATGCAAGTCCAAAGAACTTGATGAATTTTCTCCTTTTTAGTTTGGCGTAATTTTGTGAGTAAAAATGTTTATGGTTTATTAGCTTTAAATTACGATTATTTTTCTTCTCATTTATTTATAATATATCTAAAAATGGTAAAATGTTGTTAGTTTCTTTCTTGTGCGTTAGTCAGATTTAGGGTAGGTTCAATTTGATATAATTTCCCGCAAAGCACTTTGTAAATCGTTGCGTCTGAAGCTGTCAAATTTTATCTCACGTTACGAAAATATTGGCAAACTTTTGAATCACCCATTGATCCTATTTACCGACCCCTCCGCTTGGGCAGGATATGACACAAGGTCAATTTTAAACGGAATTTGGTAGGTTTGAATTCAGAGTTTTCCTTCTCCTAGACTAGTTGCCTCACCAAGGCTAAAGAATACAGTCTGTCCTACTATTTACCCATAGCTTGAGGGAGAATAATTGGATTCATACCTTTCCCGAGGATGTTATGCTATGTGAAATGCAATTAGTCTCGTCCAGGATTTGAACTCGTGTAGCCGTGTCCATTTCCTACGACGATAACCATTACACCACGGGCACCTCCATTGATAGATGGAAAGATAAATGCAGATTTAGGATGATGGTGGGGGATGTGGATGGGTTAACCCAGAAGCTTTTAGGACGAGTTAAATTACGAAATGTTGCCTTTTTTACTTTTCTTGATACAATTGATTTTATACGAAAATGTTCACCTAATTGATCTTTATCTTAATCTACCCTTTCTTTTAATTATTGTTTCGTTTCTTTTCTATCATTCTTCCCTTTTTCCTCATCGTATTTATATTTCTTCTTTAGAGCCATTAATTTATTTCATTTCGCCATTCATCTATCTATCTATCTATCTATCTTGCAATTGGTTTTGTCTATTATTTACCTTTATGCTTTTCAAAGATTACGTTTTGTGAAATCTTATTACCCAAGGTCTTCAACAGATTTTTCTTTTCTTTTGTCTTTTGCAGAAAAAAAAACAGCACTAGCTACACTCTTATGAAGCTATCAACCGATGCTCAACTTGAATACGTCAAGAAAACATCGATTTCGCTACAGATGTATACTCTAAGGCTTTAATGTATACTGGAAAGAAGTGAATATATAATGTAGGAGTGTTAGTATTTGTCAGAATCTCCGCAATTGGTAAAATAGTATTACTAAATTATTTACTCAGAATTATAATTATTGGTCATATGAAATCATACAACTAGATGAAAATTATTTTTATTAGACAAGAATATTTGATAACTCGAATTACTAATGCTCAATACATGAAACCATTTAAATGTGTTCAACAAATGAACCCTAATGATTTATTTAAAATATTTCCCAGCAAACAATTCGCTTGCAAATCAAATATATATTAAGAAAATTAAATAGCCTACAATCATTTATATGCAATAAAATACAAACAAATCCACTAACCAATCAACAGAATGTTGATATCCAAACCTCATAAATAGAACATAAATCCTCAAACACTATGTTGTTCCCAAAATATTTTGCTTTGATTTTTTTTTTATTTAATGACACATCAACCTCCCTAGCTTACTTAGTGTCAAAGCCATCATTTTAGAAGGATATCTATTTTATTATTTAACCCAGAGTGGTAATGGGATAAAAGAACTAAAGCTTTTCACAAGAACTGAACGTAATAATACGACCGATGTTCGAAATCATTGACTATGTCACCATCAAGCACATAAGACACCACGTCAATGATATTCCCCAGGATCTCAAAATTTATCAAAATATTGAGTTTATATTATTCTTGATACCTGGTATTTAAAATATGTAGTTTGCTCTCATGCTGAGAGTGATAAAAAAAACGGGAAATCATTTAAAAAATGTGTTCAGGAAAATAAAGCGATTTTTGTGCACTGATCTTCACCATTCCTTTTTGTGATATTTCCTTTTCAAGTTGGAAAGTATTTTTCGACGGTTCTTTTTTATCTATTTTTGAAAATTTTATTTCCATTATCTTAAAATATATTCCTTTTTTTTTTTATCTGTGTCTTATATTGGGAGTCTTTCTCAATAAATTCAATAGAAAGGGAATAAAATGAAATCTTGTTAAAAAGAAAACGAAAAGAAAAAGATGAGGAAAAAAAGCATTTGTTTTGCTCTGTTTAAAAGTATACACCCAGCACCTAAATACAATATAACCTCTTTAATATTGGTGCAGCGCCAATGCTGATGCCTGATTTTAAGTAAGCGGAAAAAAAAAACACGTGTATTGCTCAGTATTCTGCTCTGGAGAGAACGGTAAACAGCATGATGCCTTTATTGATATAGAGTTTTGTACATTTTCGGAGAATTTTTCTTCCAACACTCCTGTGTTATCAACTAAAAGCTTTATTTGGCTAAGTACATAAGTACATCTCTTTTTAAGATTCATCTTCCATTCTCTCTCTCTCTCTCTCTCTCTCTCTCTCAATCTCTCTCTCTCTCACTCTCTCTCTCTCTTTCTCTTGTGTCTCATAATAAATATAACGAGACCTATGGAAGAGATCCCCTGAACTACATGGCTTTTTCTTAATGACATTTGAAATCTTTATATTGGATTTACATGGCTTAAATAAATCAAAAACAAAAAAAATCCTAAATTACACATTGTTACAAACAGATTATCTTACCATAATAGTGTGTGCCAAAATTACTTTTAATTTCAAATCTCTATCTCTCTCTCTCTCTCTCTCTCTCTCTCTCTCTCTCTCTCTCTCTCTCTCTCTCTCTCTCTCTCGAAGTTTTGATGTGACTAATTAAGCTTGATCTTTACGACAAGAGCAATCGTTCTAGACTTATTTGAATTTAACTCTTCTAATGTACACGTGGCTCTCTGTATTAAACCATATGGAGTTTACATTTCCCCACTTGATTTGAACTTTAACCTCTCATCTGTCAATCATTGCTACTCGAATGTTCACCGCACTCGATGTAAGCTACAACATAATATTCTTTAAAAGCCAAGTCAACATCACTGAATTGATTAAATCCCTTTTAGGAAAAACGGTCTGATGTGCTTTCTTTTCGTTTCTCTTCAGAGCCCAGAGCGACATGAAGTCTAGTAGCTACCTTCCGCCGGTCTCCTACTGGTATCTATCGAGAAACAAATTTTCTTGTTTTTATGTATTTCTCTCGCATGAGAGGTGGAGGTTGGTGATGCAACTGAAAATATCAGTTTTCTTCTTATTTGGATTTCAATGATTACATCCGCCTCACGACTTTAATATTCGTTTCACTTTCACTTTTACTAAAAAAGACGGTCTGACCTAATTTTGAATTACCACTAACTTTCTGTTAGCATCATATGATGTCATAACCGTTTTAAAAAAATTCTACATTTGAATAAAAAAAAACTATTCAAGTATTTTCGTTCCTCAGGCACCTGGTCACACATTAGAAAAGCATTGATCTCTGAGTTGAAATCGCTCACCGATTTCCTCTTTTACACAGTGGACAATCGAAATTATAATTCTCTTGCCATTTTTCAGGACAAAACATTATCGTCTACGTATTACCTCATTTAGTCAAAAAACTTTAAAAAAAGGAAACACTATTTTTTCTGTTTTCTTTACCAGCAAATAGTATGCTGTTGACTGTTACTTTTAGAAGCCATTTCCGTTAAGTTTCTCTTCTATAATGTACTGACTTTATTCTTCTAAAATCCATTCGGTTGAATCGTATTTTATTGCTTTATAGATTTATTAAAACTGTTCTTCGATTTATCGGGATATATTCTATCAATAATTAATACCGATATTTTGTATTCGTTAAGTCACTTGTTGATTTAAAGAATATATGTTATTATTTTTTAGATATCGCAACCGTTTTTGCTTCAAAATTAAATTTAAAAAATATGATTTAGAATTAGCATTCACTATTTCTTTCTTTTTCAAAGTTTTCTCTATCATTCGATCTATCGATGCAGAACTTTTTGTTTTCACTTTTTTTTAAACATTCCTTGTTTTTTTCCATTTCAGTGAAAAAGACATTATGTATTTAACATCCAGTATCATCGCTTCGTCT
This sequence comes from Sepioteuthis lessoniana, assembly GCA_963585895.1. Taxonomy (NCBI): domain Eukaryota; kingdom Metazoa; phylum Mollusca; class Cephalopoda; order Myopsida; family Loliginidae; genus Sepioteuthis; species Sepioteuthis lessoniana. The sequence goes on from OY757928.1 coordinate 63,113,955, forward strand.
TCCTTTCTCCCAATCTCTGTCTTTCTTATCCTTTTCTTTCTTTCTTTCTTTCTTTCTTTCTTTCTTTGTCTTATTTTTATCTATCTATATATCTATTCGAGTTTCTTTCAGTTTCTTTCTTGCCTTTGTTAATTTTCATTTTTCCTCAATGTATTTTTACATCCAGTTCCATATAAACACAATAATAATAATATCTGATATATAAACTTATAAGCTTTCTTTATTCTCGTTTGCTTCATCTTTTCGCTCACATATAACATCTTTTTCTTCTTCTTTACTTCCCAATGAAATCGGACAGGTCCTTTTATTTTTCCGAGATGATAAGAGGATATTATATGTATGCTTAGAACTTCGATCGACAAAATCAGAGAGAATGGCTTCGAGCTGACGAAGAAAAGAAGCAAAATGTACCCTGCAAAAACAATCATAGACGCCGACTACGCTGATGACTTGGCGTAACTGGCGAATACGCCTAATCAAGCAGAGACACTACTGCATAGTTTGGAACGAGCTGCAGCAGGAATTGGCCTCCATGTCAATGCGCACAAAACTGAATATATGTGTTACAACCAAACGGGCAACATTACCACACTAGACGGAGCCTCTCTGAGGCTAGTGGACAAATTCACCTACCTAGGAAGAAGCGTCTCATCAACCGAAAACAACATCGACACACGACTGACGAAAGCATGGACGGCTATAGATAGGCTCTCAATCATATGGAAATCAGACCTGACCGATGAAATGAAAAGCAGTTACTTCCAGGCAGCGGTTGTATCGATACTGCTATATGGATGCACTACATGGACGCTAACTAAACGGCTGGAGAAAAAACTTGACGGCAAGTACACAAGAATGTTGAGAGTAATATTGAACAAGTCCTGGCGACAACACCCCACGAGACGCCAACTGTACGGCCATCTGTCTCCCATCACGAAAACTTTACAGGTTAGACGAGCCAGACACGCCGGACACAGCTGGAGAAGCAAGGACGAGCTCGTAAGTGACGTACTTCTATGGACCCCCACATATGGCCAAGCAAAAGCAGGACGACCAGCTCGAACTTACCTACAGCAGCTATGTGAGGACAAGGGATGCAACCCAGAAGACCTTCCGGAAGCGATGAATGATAGGGAGAAGTGGCGAGAGATTTTCAGGGATATCCGTGCGGGCGGCACGACATGATGATGATGATGATGATATGTATTCTTCTTTCATACTATCAGCATCATAGATTGTTTTGTGGAGACATATGTAGTCATTATTTTGTATACTTTAACTATATCAATCACAACTGTGATACAAACACATTTACAAATGCAAAAGTCTGGAGAAAACAGGCGGACTCTGTTGTTAAGGTATGAACGGCTTTATTAACTTCTGACTTCGGTTCTTCGACTACAAGGAGAGAGACACGATTCTTACTATGCTAACCGTCCCCAACTCGCGGCGTATCTTGCGATGTTCTCTGTCAGAAGAGATACGAAAAACCCAACTACATGCCTCAAAGGTAGCGAACACAGCTGTCTGCCTCAATGGCAGAAACTCAACTGACTGCCTCCATAATCCCATGTTAACTCCCAACAGACTCTTTTTTCAAAATCCTCAAATTCTCAGGACAATCTCTTTCGGGCATGACGTCATCCACACTCCAGTTCCATTTCCTTTCTTGGGGTTTATTATGGCTATGTGTTGTATAGCCATATCACTCAAAAACTTTATACATATGCAAAAACACAGGCGGACTCCGTCGTTCAGGTACGAACGTTTATTAACTTCTTGACTTCTGAGTTCAGTTCTTCAACACGAGGAGAGAGAGACACAATCCTCAATCATTCTATACTAACAAAACTCAAACGCTCAGCACATCTCGTAGTCTTTAATATCTCTGTCGTTAGAGATCTGCAGAACTCCATGGTCAGACTTTAACTTCTCAACACCATGGTCAACTCAACTCTCGACATGGCCAAAGTCAACTCCCAAACAGGACTGGCCTCAATCGAGTACCAAACTCAACTAGTCTACAGTAAAACACTAACTGGACTGGCCCCCAGTAAACTACGAACTCGACTCGCCTACAGTCGAGTACCCAACTGACGCGTTTTTCAAAATATCCAAATTATCAGCCCATTACTTCCGGGCATGACGTCATTCACACTCCAGTCCCATATCTTTTCTGGGGTTTATCATGACAATTGGGATTGCCATATCCTCTGTGCACGAGCGTAAACTGTACCCAATGTCTGGGCACATGAACTAAGAGCCGAATAGTTCAAAGCCCAACCAAACTGAATGATAAGATATGATTAACGAAAAATGAATAATATAAAAAAATCATTCCGTAACTATATAACAAATGGTGATTGCCATATCCTTTGCGCACAAGCGTAAACTGCACCAACTGACTATCCACATAAACTCTTAATCTGAATAGTTCAAAGCCCAATGATAAAATCTAATTAACGAAAAATGATTAATATAAAAAAATTCCTTAATTATATAACAATTAGATGTTTGAATTAAATATGCTCTGGGATAAATGTGCATCAAAATAATATATAATTTTGATACACACGCTAGAATAATCCTTAAAATCTAGAAAGAGACTAACGAAACTGAAGATATGAGGAAGAATTTCAACCATCAGTGACATTATTATGATCGGCTAGAATACGTCTTTGAGGAGATTGAAAGATTTTTTTTGTCGTATTTTAAGGATTGCCACCGTTTTTTATTAGTGAGAAAACTAACATAGAATTAATGATTATTGTTTAGATAAAGAGGCAACTTGGGATTAAACAAAATATCTGACCGGGGATAAAGAAGATGCAGAGAAAATGTGTGTGATAAATAGAAGATAGAAAGAAAATACGAGAGAAAATAAAGATCTAAAATTTAACAAGTGTCGAATAGACAAAAATAATCAAGAGAAAATATATAACTTATTGAAAAATTCCGGGTTAAAAAGCTGTTCAGGGTTTCTTGGTGACGACTTCTCTTCCTCTGTAAAGTAAAAATTGCATTACAACAATGGATGTGTTTGGAGGATTGTGATATTTTATGGTCGATCATGAAAGGGATAACGGCTTGGTTTAAAGTTATAAAAAGAAACTGACACATGAGAAGAAATTCTAAAATACACAATAGGAATATATATATATATGTGTGTGTGTGTGTGTGTGTGTGTGTGTGTGTGTGTGTGTGTGTGTGTGTGTGTGTGTGTGTGTTTTAAACGTTTCGGACGCTCCATCAAATCTGTCCGATTGACTAACAAGATCCAGATCCATTCTCCCACTCCAATATCTCACATCAACAACATCAAGGTGTTTCGCTGATGCATAGACCTACTCAAAAACAAGAAGACTTCCATAACCAACTTTACAAAAGAAAAATCACACCTACCTGAATATCCAGCGTTTTTCGTTCATCATTATATTTTCTTGGATTACATAAGTCAGAGCCTTGAAGCTTGAAGTTATTTTTTTTATTTGATAGGAACCCTTGAATCCATAGAAATGTGTAAACGTATTTTTTAGAGAGGAATACTTAATATCATATGACTCAATCAAAGAAATAATAATAGACAAATAAAATGCAATTAAAAAGATAACTATGAAAGATCACTGAAAATGTAACAATCATTAAACCCAAAAGTGAACCTGAAAATAAAATTCTGGCATTGATATGTCGTTAAACAAATAACCCCAATAAATCGACCATCGCACATTTAGAGAATTTAAAGGCTAACGCGTCTACAACTCAAAGAAAGCTGCTGATCACACGATGGTTATGATGATGTTGATGACTCTCGCCATGGTGATAACCATCATCATCACCATCATAATGACTGATTACTGGCTGATGATATTTCTCATCAACATTTTCATGATGTCTGAAAGTTTTTGTGCCCGAGGATAGCGAACATAAAAGCAATGACTTTAAACATATTAGCCTTGGGTTGTTTACTCGTTCATTTTATTTTATTTTATTTCATTTCATTTGAGGCTGTAGGAAGGGGAGGGGCTCGCTACATGGTCACTTATTGCTACGGCAGGAAGTCATGAATTCTCTGCCTACGCGTCGGCTTTCTTTGGTTCAGGTGAATCATTTCATGTCGGGTCATTCATTTCTTTTTTAAAGTTGCGAGTACTGCCGGAATTCTTCGAGCTGACTGCACCTGAAGGTCTGCTCGCAACAAACGCCTCTCGATTGATTACTTCGGTGGATTCCAGTTCTTGATTTTACCACGCAAAAGTTTGCCCTACCTCGTAGGAAATCTGAATCAGACCGTTCGTTCTCTTCAGAGTTTTCACTTGCCGATGGAAGAGATTCAAGTATTCTCAACAATTTCCCCTTGATGAAAGAAGTAGTGATGATTTCAAAGGGCTATTTACAAAGAGTTTGGCTTGAAAGAAAAGCATGAAATACTATTTAATATATTCCTCATCCACTGAAAACTTTCGCTTCAATTTTTCCTGATTTAGAAACTAGACCAGACATAGTAAAAATGTGTTGTTTTTTTTTCGGGCCCATGAGTATAATTTTCCCCTTTCCCATGTCTTCATTTTATGTTTGCCTCCGTCGATTTTTCCAAAGCACCGCAACATAAGAATCTCCTCCATTTTCAGAATCAAATATATTTTCTCACGTGTTTGTTGTCATATCAACCTTCTTGGGTTATCTTATGCCAAATCCATCTATCTAGAAGAATAGTAGTATTTAGCCCATAGCTGGGAGGATAATGGAGTTCCAATCTTTCGCAAGGGTATTTTTCCGAAAGTGAAGGTAACAGCGCAACTGGAGTTTGAACTCGCCTACTACGATTCCGCTGCCAAGTACCCATTAAACCACGAGGATACCACCAAGTGTCATATGTTTAACGAAGCATCGTTTTATGATGCCATGAAAGAGTAAAACACATTAATTAGTAATGTGTGAACATCGGATTGATCAATGAAGATGAAGAGTCGCTAATTTTCTAGTGTATCAACTTCAGTATCATCACAAATGTGTGATGATAGACCTGATTCACTTGTTTGTCATCCATTCTAATTAACCATCACAAATGGAGGGTCCACTAGATGGCACCAAATTCCCGCATAGAGCTGATTAATAATTAGTTTTTACTGGTCGAACAACACTGGTATGGCCATGCATAGAAGTCCAGAGGATATAATTGGTTATGGTTTGGTTATTTTTTTAAATTTTCACACAAAACTTCATGGGATATTCAATGCCCAACATTTTCTTGTGGATAAAATGTAAATGATAATTTTTAATCAATAGCTGGGGAAATAAGTGGGGTTCATACTTTTCACTAGATTATTAGTTCTAAAATGAACGTGACTGGAGTTTGAACTCGATTACTACGAAACTGCAGGCAAGCTTGCTAGCCACGACGCCACAAGGACTCCGCTGTCACTTATTAGTTCGTCCATATATCACAACACTTCTGAGCGCGCATTTCACAACTTTTTCGATGTTTTGCAAGACTGGAAGTAAATGAGTGATGCTTGAAGGATTTGTTCGAAACCGAATGTAGCACCTTCGTATACTTCCAATCTAGTTTTTCTCCAAAGGTTTCACTGGAGTCAAAATGGTGCAATAATACAGTAGTACTAACACGGCAACAGTTTGGGAGAATTGCTGTTTTATTTTAATCATTGGAATTGATTATTTTATCATAAAATAATTCATTCAGAAAGCACAATATTCTTAGTGTGATATCTTTTTAGAAAACATTTTCTCATACTTAGACCATGATTGCAAAACGGGTCAAATTTAGTGACGTTTCTTCACAGAAACGAAAAGTATCCTTTCTTGTCCTTAGCAGACAAAAAATCTTACGTTTCTGATTCAATGAAGAAACTGTCAGAAAATGTTGAAGCAATGAGAAAATTTTTTATATTTTACTGAGTTCATTGACGTTCGTAATGTTAGGGAATTGGGATGTATGATACCTTTGTGAGATTTCTTGTGCTGTCCTCTTAGGATTTTCTTCAATTACGGCGCAGAAAGCTCGAGTGTAAATTGAAGACTGTCTTCTAGTTGGAGTGGAATATATCTTAGTAAGTATCACCAAAAGAACCAGAGTAACCAGACATTAGCATTCTATATTTTATATCCAATGCTTCCGAAGAAAATGAAACATTTCATTTGCAAATGGATCTCATTTAGGCTCAATGCAGCCATTGGGATTTTTATAATACATATATATATTACAAGTAACAAGTTGTTGGAATCACTGCATTTCTTTAAAAATAGTTTAAAATGAAATATGTTCGTAATTTTTAAGTAAAAGATAAAAATTTCGGTAACTTCAGTGTATTTGCTTTTATTTTGCCAAATATTTAGCATGATTATATGCCCGTCAATAAAACTAACACTTGCCTTGACTACTGCTTGATTACTTTGAAAAATAAGTCTTGGTATTTTTCCAAGAGTTTTTTGTAAGACACACAGTTGACACATTTTCCAATGTATTTTTCTTGGACTATAACAGCTCACTCGTATTTTTTTTTTTTATTCTCTTTGAGCTCACCGATCAAATTCATCCCATGATAATTCATTCTGAATGAAGTAAGGAGATTTAATCGGATAAGTCATAATTTCCAAAATTTCAACTATATCCTTTATTCGAAGCAATACTGACATAATTTCGAAATGTATTTTGAATCATTGTCCTGTTGAGAGGTGGATTTTAATAGTTATGCGTTACCAAGATGGTATTGCATGTCTACGCCAAATTGAACGAGACAGTTATTTTATCCGTGACCTCTTTAATCAAATATCAACACAATCTCCCCAAAACAACACACGTATCATAAAAGCATCACCATTACGGAACTACACATCCATCTGTCCCATTTGTTCATGGCTTTCTACTCACACCCAACCTTACCTTAATACTGAACAGTTCATATTCGAACTTACTGTCTTCAATGTATTTCGACCCTTTTTCAATTTCCAGTTCTTATACCCTTTTATCCATAATACTCTTTTTTGCTCATAACCCTTTGGGAATCGGGGCTTCCTGATGGCTATGAACCATCTGAGCTCTGGAGATCTAAGTCGATTTTTCATTGTTGAAAGTGGCACTGTTAGCAGCCAAGAGGAATTTAGTTGACTTGTCAATTGCGTGGCAGTTTCCTTTCTAGATCTTTTACGTTCAATAATCCGGTGTATATATTTAGCAGCGGTTTTTTACTTTTGGTGTGCAACTTTTCCATCTGCTTTTGTAACAAATATTGCCACCCATGTCCAACAGTTTGTCTTTGATAGCCGCATTCTTTCAATAAAATATTAATGTGTGCACTCATTTTAGTTCTTAGCTGCTTTGATTTCGCCATTTTCTGTTAACTACTGCAAAAAAATTTTTTTAAATGAGAAAACTATAAAAATACTTTGAAATCTTTGTTTTCTTTAAAACAAAATAGCTATGTTCTGGACAAGATCAATGTTCCTTTTGAACAGCCAACCGTGTTACAACATTAGTATGTGACGATTTAACGTTTAGAACATTTAAATTACTCAAAACTTTCGATAATCTCAACAAGTTTACCGAGAAGTTGATGCTACTATTACAATCTAATGTTTCTCTCACAAAATATTCATAATTTACTGAAATGTATTGGAGACAGGCAAGTTAAAATTTGAATATTCGGGGAGTTAGAAGAGGTTGTATGTGAAAAGAATATCTGAAAAAAGACTGAAAAAATAAATGTATATCATCCTCATCATGTCATGCCGCTAGCACGAATATCCCTGAACCTCTCTTGCCACTTCTCCCAATCCATCATCGCCTCTGGCAGGTCTTCAGGGTTACATCCCGTATCCTCATATAGCTGCTGTATGTATGGTCGAGCTGCTCTTCCTGCTTTTGCTTGGCCATATGTGGGGGTCCATAGGAGTACATCACTTATGAGCTCGTCCTTGCTTCTCCAGCAGTGTTCTGCATGTCTGGTTGGTCTAGCTTGGATAGTTTTCGTGATGGGAGGCAGTTGGCCGTATAGTTGGTGCCTTATGGGTTTTCCTACTAGAACTTGTTCAGTATTGCTCGCAATATTCTTATGTAATTGCCATCTAGCTTCTTCTCCAGCCGTTTAGTTAGCGTCCAGGTAGTGCATCCATATAGCAGTATCGACATGACCGCTGCCTGGAAGAAACTGTGTTTCATTTTATCGGTCAGGTCTGATTACCATATGATCGAAAGCCTATCGATAGTTGTCCATGCCTTTGTTATCCGTGTGTCGATGTATTTTTCGGTTGGTGAGACGCTGCTTCCCTGGTAGGTAAATTTGTCTACCAGTTTCAGAGAGGTTCCGTCTAGTGTGGAAATGTCACCTGTTTGATTAAAGCACATATATTCAATTTTGTGTGCATTGACATGGAGGCCAATGCCTGCGGCGGCTCGTTCCAAGCAATGCAGTAGTGTTTCGGCATGTTTGGGAGTATTCGCCAGCAACGCTATGTCATTGGCGTAGTCGCCATCGGTAATTGTTTTTGCGGAGTACCTTCTGCTCCTTTTCTTTTTCAGCTCGAAGCCGTTTTCTCTGATTTTATCAATCTATATTCTAAGCAGGTAGTCTAGACAGATGAAAAAGAGGTATGGGGCTAGCATTTCCCTTTGTAGTTCTCTTTTTACAATGTTGAAGTATTCTGTGTGTCCATCCGGTGAACGTACTTTCACTTCTGTAGAGAATTCTTATTGCTGCTACAGTTTCTTTTGGTAGGCCGTGTGAAAGTAGGATTTGTTCCAACTTTCCTCTGTGAATGGAATCGAAAGCCTTGGTAAAGTCGACAAATAGTAATGTCGCCTGTAGGTTTTCTGCCCGTATGCCTTCAAGGTTTCTACGGATGGTCAATATTTGTGAGGTCGTGGATCTATTTCTACGGAAGCCATTTTGTTTTTTCCTAAGAACTTTGTCGATTTTGGGTTCTATGTCGTTTCGTAATAGGGCATTGTAAATTTGTGCTACATGTATAAAGTGTATATATAAAAATTATTCTACTTACAAAAACTAAAAACATTTTAAAGAAATACAGGGTGACTGCAAACACTGTGTGAGTAGAATGTATATATATATATATATATATATATATATATATATATATATATATATATATGTATATACTTTCTTTACGAAAAAAACCAAAGACCGGTTACTTTAGGATTATAAATTTATTTCCATCCTGTTTTGTGTTTCTGATGTAAACCAAAAATACGAAGAAAAATATAACAGGACTTCTTCAGATCCTATGGATAAAATAAATCTGAATAGACACGGGGGTGGGGATGGAAGAGGTGTGAAGAGTTATCTCCTGTTTTTTTTTACTTCCGTGTTTTATTTTTGTTTATTTATTTTATTCATTTGTATTTATCAAATTTTCCGTCGGTTGTTATTTGGGTAATATAATTTTTTTATTTATTTTATTTGTTGTCTTTTTTTTTTTTTTAAGTTCGATAATTAACTTTTTTTGTGTTTTTTTTTTATATAAAAAAATTTTTGTAAGGGAAATATTAATACTTATATTAATTTCGAGTTTATTTCCTCAGTTACCTATTTTTTTCGTGTACGTATATTGGATACGTTTTTTCCTTTTCTTTATTTTTATTTCATTTTATTTTAGTTTATTTACCTTATTTCTCAATTTATTTGTATATTCTTTTTTTAGGATAATTAGACTAGAGTTTAAATTTAGTTTTATGTCAACATCTTGCTATTAATTCACATCACTCATTTAATAACTTTTCAGGCTCTGAATAAGTCATTATTTGTATCTTTTTTCTAAGCACAGGTTACATCAATCGTCAAAACCTTTTGGGGTATTTGACTTTTTCAATTTAGACCATTGAATCTCAGGGGTTAACCCTTTATTTTTCAAACTCCAAAAATATTTATATTTATCAATTTATTTATTTATTTGGAAGTAAATAATGGGAAAGTATCCGACAGTATGGAGAAAAGTCAAGCTCATAAAGTATTCTAAAATGGACTAATTTTTTTTAAGCAGGAATGTTTCAGTATCAATATACTATTATCAGGACTTCCAAATGTGAAGGAATAACGATGCATGTATACTAAAGTACAGGAAATAATTGATGAAATATGTACCCAAAGAAATAGCATGAATAAACGTTCATAAACGTATACATAAACATAAAAGAGATATTAGATGAGACAATCTTAATAATGCACATTTCCTACATATATCTAACACTGCCTCAACATTGATTTTAATGCAGCCACTACGTTAGCTCCTATACATAACAAAAGAGCGAGATTTTTGAAGCCCCTGCAAGTTCACTCTTTCTGTTATTTAAAAATCGCTCTGGATTTTTCTTTTCTTAGGAAAATTTGTCTTAAATAGCTACAGTATGTTCAATCCTAATTAATTATCTTTCCATGGGTAAACTTTTCTTTTTGTCTTCTTATTTCTTTCTTTTCTGTTTATTATTTTATTCATTAAGTCTCAAAGACGATTCCATTTGTTAGACATCATAGGCCTTAAATAGTCACCTGATCTTTTTAAATGTAAACGCTGATTTAATATTTGAACGGTTCTCTCCTTCTTTCTTTCTCTCTCTCTCTCTATATATATATATATCAGAGTGGATTGTAAAGTTCAAATGAGGTTGGCATACCTGCAGTAGATTACTTTTGACCAGTGGGATCCGATCACTGCCACAACAATGGAAGAAATGTATGGATTGTATGGGTGACTACATTGAAAACCAACGTTTCAATTGATACATCACGTTAAGAATCATGCAGCCAAAAATCGCCTGAAGATCATTCCTTAGCATTTTATTTCTTTCATAACTCATTTTTCTGTTCAAGTAGGTCAAGTGATCGATGTATACTAGTTTTAAGGTGACTCATGCAAAACTACAATTTGGTACCTTCTTTTTAAAGATGTAAATATACATTTTTATGTTACACCGAACATATAGTACAAATGCTAATTGAAGTATGTTGCTTCCTTGATTGTTCAAAACGTTATCATGTATTCTTCTGTTGATTCTTTCTAGCTTCTCTATTTTTCTCATTTAAGAGTCCTATTAGCACAACCGAACAGTATTATTTACACAGACAGAACTGGGAAGATTGATTTGGTTTGAGTGAGATTTTTGCATATAAACCATTATTTAATGCTTAATCCTCTCTCTCTCTATATATATATATATATATATGTATGTCTGTGTGTGTGTGTGTGTGTGTGTGTGTGTGTGTGTGTGTGCTTTCGAGAAAAAAACAATATTCAGTCACATTACGATAATAAATTTATATCCGTCCTGTTAAGAGCATTGATATGAATCAAAGACTCTCAGATACTTTTTAGCAATACTTAATCAGATCCAATAAGAAAATAAAATAAATCACAACCACATAGGACGGATAGTCAAAAGAAGAAAAGATAGGGAGAAAAGAAAATCAATTTCGGCTATGTATAGCATTTATCAATGTAAGGCTACTTCCGGTGCCTTCCCGTTTCAGATTACGACAACTGCAAACCAATTAAATTGACAATTTCGCAATTACAATAATACATATCCACATTTCAACCATTTCTAACATATATGTAGTTGGTAACCGTAGTCGAGGTCGACCAGAAGGCTCCCTTTTCAATAGCTACTACACCGAGGTGTAGCGGAGGGTGCTACTCCTTTCCCTGGATTGTTCCACTTTACCCTTGATACATACCTTATATTGCTGAGTGTTAAGCAAGGAGGTATCAAGAAGCATTTTTAAAGTCTTTGGTATGACGCAACCTGGAATTGAACCCAGGTCTCCCAGACCATTGGCGAACACTCTACTATGAGCCGGTTTATATATAAGCTTGAGCTCTTTTTTAATACAGTTAATGGTTTGAAGAATTGTTTATGACATTCTTGATTTAACACCAGTCATTTGTTTGCACATTAGTGTTTTCTATTGGACCCATAGAAAGAATTATACAGTTACTGCCTCTCCCGGTCAAAGTGGACCTGATAACAATGGCAATGAAGAGATACTCCACATTCCCCAAATCTCCAAGGCTGGAGCCTCGCCATTAGAAGATTTAATGTCATATCAATGACACCCGTTAGGGGTAGGTCTTTCACTTCTGTAGAGATGCAGTCTGTCTATTCTACAACCCCAGCCGACTAGGCTTAAAACCATGAAGAGATCCCTTTTTATATTATCGCAGTGATAAGATTTCTGTAAGATCGATCATCTCTGAAAAACAGTTAACACCTTCACTATTCCTTCTTTGACCTCACTTTCAGTATACGAGATATTGTTTCCGAAGTATTTTATATTTTCAGGGGCTCGATTACTTAAAATGAAGATGGCTCCATTTTGTTTATGACAAAAGAACTTTGTTTATGTGAACTAACTAAGATGCCAGTGGGTTTTCCTGCTTGCTCCAGTCTAAGCAGCAGTGACTCGGTTTGGACACGTATGTTTATGAAAAGCACTAGATCATCTGCGTAGTCTGCATCTGTCATAGTTTATGCAATATATATATATATATATATATATATTCTCTTTCTTATCTTTTAAATGTAAAACCATTTTCTTTGATAATATCAATTGATGTGTTGCGTAGCCATATACACGAATATGGCCATGTGCGAAATAGACATGTAATGTTCATAACGATAGGATATATATAGAACAGGAATCTCAAAGCACGTAACTACTTCTTGTTCAGGTACGAAACCTTTTCATTAACTTTGAGTTAAAGGTTTCGACGTAAGGAGGAGAGACACAATCGTCTACGCTGTCTTATTCATTTGGCCCCTAACTCGAGCGGCCCCCATCGGGCGCACGTTCGCCTCGCGCATGCGAGCTCCAAAAATCAATCCTCGTTCGGCGTCCAAAACCCGACTCTTATTTTATTCAAATTCTCACACAAACTTCCGCGTTCTTCCGGTGCGTGACGTCACCTGCACCTTGTCACCCAGTATCGTCTCGGACTGTTATGACATCTGAGTAACACCTCCATCCGCTCGCACGCACCCGTGTTTACACCTGCTTCAATCTTACACCCAAACAACCCATGTGCTGAGCTGAAATGTTCTCATCCTAACTAAACTCAAAGGCATTAACCGAAATCCCTCGGTTATTTCATAACATACCTATCCAACCACAATAAAATCATTTGTCATCGATGATGACAAATTATTTTCTTAAACTATTGTGCCGCTCCCCCCTATGTCGAACTGAGCAACAAAATCTTCAGCAATACAATTTCAACAAAATAATACAACAAAAAGCATGCGTCAGTCCCAAACTCAAAAGTCACTGAAATAAAAATAAAAAGTGTTCGATTTGTCCATCGTTTTTGTTTTTTATTTTCATTTTTTTTTCTTTTTCCAACCACATTTTCTGGTTCTTTTTTCTTCTTTTTTTTTTCTTTTTTTTTTAAATTTTTTCAACAGTCACTCGTTCGGCATGTGTTTTTTTTTCAGTCTTTGATTTGTTCTCTTATTTATTTAAAAAAAAATGTAATTTCAGGTCAATTGCTCATTTTGTATTTTGCATTTTTGCCTTCCTTCTTCGTCCGTACTTATTACTGCTAACTTTATATCTCCTTCTCACGTAATATCTGTCATTAATTAATGCACACATTTTAACCTTCCACAACCAAGCATAGCTCGTAATCGAACCAAGATGCATGTTTCCCCGTTTTTTTCCAACTTTTGACCACCGTCAAACGGTCTATCTCACATCTTTTCAACAGCTTACGAGTACCCTTCTTTGTTATCTTCTTTCTTTCTTTCGCCCTTAAAATACTGGGTGGTTCTTTCTAAACCACCAAAACCTTTATCAGCTCACTCAATAAAATTTCTCCCTCGACACAACTCAAAATCGAGTCCGCGAATTTTCCAAACACATCCAATGAGATCACCAAAACTCTGCGCATATCTTAATTAACTAATCTCCAAACCCATGTTTTTCCGAACATCTTCCTCAACAAAACCTCACAGTCCCACTCCAGGGGGAACTCACAAAATAACCGTCTGCCCTGTCAGACACAATAAACATCCGTCTCTTCGTTGATCTGCCTCTCTGGCGAGATATCTGAGCCAATTTTCCAGTCGATACGGACATTCCATCGTACATCCGACTTTTTCGGATTCGTCAACTTAAACAAAAACCTGGCCTGATTTCTTCAGCGCCCAAAACATCGATTCTCCAACATCGAAACCTGTCCCAAAGGTCCTAACTACAGATATGCGAAATTCTTCCGGCAATCCCATCGATGAGCGAAATCTCCAAGGTCTCGAATCAAAATTCTAATCTCCGAATATTATTAGCCCGGACCACCAACAAGTTACGAGTTTTCATTCATAAAAACGTTATTTACTACAAACTTCACCTACAATGACCCCGTCTATCGTAAAATCCATTCATAAAAATACGTTATCACTATAAAATTTCTTTACAAAATATTGTTTACTATTGCTGTCAATCATGAGCGCGACACAATCCTCTGTCCCCACAGCGACCACCTTTCTTTCTTCTCTGTCACTGCGAGCTTATTTCTCTGTTACTCTTTCTTTCTCTCCTCCCACCACGGTACTAAGTCACATACAGTAGTAATCATAATTTTCTATGCTACCAACGATTTTCCTTTTTTTTTTTAATTTTAGAATTATTTCCAAATCTATCCTCCATAACCATTCAAACTCTATTCGTAAATTAAACTATGACAGACGTAAATGAGCAAATACCTTCTTATTCTTTTTTTTGCTTCATGCCTTTTTTTTCTTGGAGTTGAGTTGTGTTACTTCTTTTTTTTCTTTTCTTTTCACGTCTTCCTTTTTTTTTTTCTTTTGGGGTTGCGCTGTTCTTCTTCTTTTTTCGGTGCTGGACATTTTCCTTTTTCTTTCTGGGGGGTGCCGAATTTGTTCTTCGTGTTTTTGGTCTCTTTTCCTTGTTTCTAATTTTCTGGGGCCTTGTGTTTTCTCTCTCTCTCTCTCGATCGCCTGAACAAGCCGCCCCGAAATAGATTCCTCCTTGTTCTTAGCCGCTTCTCTGATCGTCTTCGTGGAACCATGGCAACCCAATCGAAAACCATATCATGAACGATATGCCCAAGTTCTGGCAGCAAATATGTCTATGTTGCGTAGCCATATACACGAATATGGCCATGTGCAAAATTGACATGTAATGTTCATAACGATAGAATATATAAAGAACAGGAATCTCAAAAACACGTAACTACTTCTTGTTCAGGTACGAAACCTTTTTATTAACTTTGAGTTAAAGGTTTCGACGTAACGAGGAGAGACACAATCTTCTATGCTGTCTTATTCATTTGGCCCTAACTCAAGCGCCCCCCCCATAGGGCGCAAACTTTCCTCGCGCCTGCGAGCTCCAACATCGATCCTTCTCGTTTGGCGTCCAAAACCCGACTCTTATTTTATTCAAATTCTCACACAAACTTCCGCGTGCTTCCGGTGCGTGACGTCACCCGCACCTTGTCACCCAGTATCGTCTTGGACTGTTATGACATCTGAGTGACACCTCCATCCGCTCACGCGCACCCGCGTTAACACCTTCTTCAATCTTACACCCAAACAACCCATGTGCTGAGCCGAAAGGTTCTCAGCCTAACTAAACTCAAAGGCATGAACCGAAATCCCTCGGCTATTTCATAACAGATGTACGTTGTAGGTAATCAAGAAAGGAAACCTTAGAATCAATTAGGAATAGGCGTAGAACTCTTACTACAGTTACTACTGAGGTTTATAAAACTCTGTTTTTCAGTCTTATCATATCCGAACACGTGGAAATGTTTATGAGGGATTAGAAGGGATTTTAAAGAACGTCAATGATTGGGACTATTGAACGAATCTAAAAATGTGTACGTTCAAAAATTCTCGGGTTAAGATATTGCTGGTAAATTTGATTTCATATATAGATGAAAGATGGAGAAATACTTATCGCATATGGTCTCGGGAAAACAAAAAAAAACAAAAAAAAAAAAAAACTCGCCGCTACAATGGTGCTTGAGAAAAACACAAATGTTCCGCTCAATCGATAGCCACACTTACATTTTCAATGGGTCCTTGTAAGGAGATGTATCAACACCTTATCTATCTATCTATCTATCTATCTATCTATGTGTGTGTGTGTGTGTGTGTGTTTTATATCTTTTGTCTTGCATTTAGAACCTATCTCTCAATGATGGTGTTAAAACATCGCAAGGAGTTAAATAATTACATTTTTACTCCGTGAACAGACACACACACACACACACACATACACACACACATATATATATATATATATATATATATATATATATATATATATGCGTGTGTGTGTGTGTGTGTGTGTGTTGATGGAGTGAAAATAAACGTACATATCTAAGAAACAGTAACCAACTTCAGGTCTCCAAGTCCCATCTGACTATTCTAGCCTACCTCAAAAATACTTTAGTCTGGATGACCCTGATTCTTTCTTGAAATTTCAAATAATTATTATAATCATTTATTCATGTGAAAGTTTTTACAGCAGCATTAGCTGATAGTTTTTCACTACAGTCTGAGTTTCGGCATGTCTCTTCTATTTCCTCAACTTTTCTTTGTATTATCATGTATTTACCACACAGAGGAGAGAAATAAGTAATTACTACTACCCCACCGTGTTTGAATTAACAGGCTGCCAAAGACTGACCGTTAAAAGAGAAATAAGGAATGAAGGTCAACTTTGGCCGGCCTGTCGGAGAAAGTAAAGAATGCGGGTCAGGCCCTCTGTACTCCGTAACCTCATTCATGATGAAAGGGATAGTGGTCCGAACGGATCGCCTACAGAATGAAAGCCAACAGATGTTTGCACTCTGTGACCAGAGAGGAGAAGATAGAGGCTAAATGATTGGCCAGAACCCTAAAGCGGAAGTGGCACCTTCTTCTGTCAGCGGAAAGAGGGATAAAGAAAATTAGTTTTGAAGAGAGATGTCGCCGTGAACAGATGGGGTGAATCTCGTGCCAAACTCCGGGCGAAGAAACAGAACCGCTATTTGCAGGACAGTAGATAAAGTGATAAGATATATTGAAACTACTGCTGAAATCACCGGTTGG
>OY757928.1:63136034-63213534 GCA_963585895.1 Sepioteuthis lessoniana
TATTATTTTACAATATAAACTATTCAGTCGTTCATGCATTTTTATCTAAATTTCAAATTAACTAAAATTGCAGCTTCCATCTGCTACAATTGTGATCATACAGATAGCTTTAAAGATTTTACTCATGGAAAAATGACGAAGAAGTATACGATTTCGAATGCAGTGACAGAGACGAAACGATCAATCACATAATAAGCGATTGTAGCAAATTAGCACAGAAGGAGTATAAGGCGAGACACGACTGGGTCGGCAAGGTGATCCACTGGGAAATGTGCAGGAAATTTCAATTCGACCAGACAAATAAATGGTATATGCACAACCCGGCACCTGTCCTCGAAAATTACTCCTATGGGACTTTAACATACAAATGGATCACCTAGTCCCGACCAGAAGACCAGACCTCATAATAATAAACAAGAAAAAAAGAGAATTAGCAAAATGTAGACTTTGCTGTCGCGACGGACCACAGAATAAATCTAAAGGAAAGTGAAAGAAAGGATAAGTACCTCGACCTTGCTAGACAATTGAAAAAGCTGTGGAACATGAAAGTAACGATTGTGCCAACTGTGGTTGGTGCGTTAGGCACAATAATTAAAAGATTATTAAAAGACCTGGAGGACTTGGAAGTTGGCGGACGGGTAGAGACTATCCAAACGACAGCATTTCTAAGAATGGCCAGAATACTGAGAGGAGTCCTGGAGACGTTAGGAAACTTGCAGTCACTCAAACTCCTGTGAAAAACCATCAGCTTACACTGATGTGAAAAAATCAAAAGGAGTAAATAATAATAATAATAATAATAATAATAATAATAATAATAATAATTGTGAAATGCTTGGGGTACTATCTGTAATTCATTTCTTTAAATGAATAATCTTTCTAATTGGCTAAACTTTCCCAGCTAAACAATGATGAAATATGTAAGATTTTTTTTTAAAATTTAGCGCGCAAAATTCAGTATTTCCATAAATGTAAAACGGGCTTTCTAACCTAATGGATAAAGAAGAAATCGGATTGTTTAAAGCTTCCACTCCCCCCTCTAACTTAAGAATAGAAATATTTTGAAAAAGCAATAAAAAAAGAGTTTTTTACTTAGCAGTTAGGTATCAGAAATCGAAGGATAAAGCCGTGCATATAAGTGTTGTGTAAATATGTCATACAGGATGTGAGGTTAGTAAAGATTTTCTGTTAAAAAAAAGAAGACAACATCGATTTTGTTCAAATATTTGTGAAATGTTGTGGTGTACTATCTGTAATCTATGTTTTTAAATGAAGAATATTCTAATCGGCTAAATGTTCCCTGCTAAACAATGATGAAATATGTAAAATTTATTTAAATTTAACGCACAAAAATCAGAGATATTTACCTTTCTGCCATAATTTCACTGCAAAGTCATCAGAAACTTCTTTCAATAAAAGTAATCAGCCCCTTAAGGAATAATCTAAAAATAGGATCATTGACATAAACTATGAAGGCAATATAGGAAAACTGGAAACTAGTTCAGGGCCTGAGAACCAGAAGCGAAAAAAGGAGAATAACGCACTTTAACTAAGTTAAAACTTAGTGGTTTTTTTTTTGTATTTTTGTGACACGCTGTTCATGAACAGCCATCATAGATGTTTTAGTCGCATCTGTGTCTAGTGCGCAGATCATAACCAACCCACTGGGACTTGTATAGCCACAATATTCCACCCATGATAAAAATGTCCAATCACAATATTACAAGACGTAGGACCCAAGCAACAGGTTTGGGTGTCATGCTCGGCAGGAGCTCTCCTGATAGCCAACATGGGAGATACGATCGTCATCCTGCGAATGTTGGCTGCACTTTTTTCAGGTACATGAATGACGTAAGAAACCACAACCATCAAAAACATTAGCGCAAAATATGGACTAAGGAAGACAATCAACTTGCACTTCACTGCTATTTTTGGAGCAACCCCACACAAAGGAGATACAGGAAAAGAATGATAGAAATCTGGCAAGAATGTGAGAAATTTCAGACAACAAGCCAAAAGCATGCCGATCAAGGGTTAGTTTTCTGACCATGAAATACTAGAAATCCATTAAAAAAAACACATAAACAAAATGATAATACAGTACCAAGCACAACATGTGGTGTCAAACAAAAGGAACTTACGAAAAATGAACTACTAACTTCGGAGAATGAAAGCACCACACTACCAAGCACCACACTACCAAATAATGCACAACTAAACAAAAATAAAGAAACAATATCACAAGAACAAAAGATAAATCTAGAAAATGTACCAAAAATTATGAATTGTGAAAAGACTACCATCATTAAGAAACCTAGAATGTAGAACACTTAAGATAGAAAAGGAAAAAATAAATCAAATACTACCACGCATAGCAACGAACAATGTAACCGAGTTGAATGAACTAACCTATTCTGGAGCAAAATTGATTTTTGAGAAAATTGGGAGCTCCTCAAAAAGCACGAAGAAAAATTCAAAACCAAGATGGGAAATTCGACAGGAAACACAAATAAAAAATACGAAAACAGGCCAGAATGATAAAACAAAGGAAAGACACTGAAATATGCGAGAACAGAAAGGAAAAGGCAACAAGAGAAAAATAATACAACTTGAGGAAATAAACCAGAAAGTATTGGCGAAGGAAAGGAGATTAAAGATATATCGACAAAGGGTAAAACAATACAGACAAACCAGCACTTTCTAAAACAACGGAGGGAAATTCACTCAACAATTGGGAGGGAATGACATGAAAATATACCAATACCTGGATGCCAAAGAAACCGAACGATTTTGGACTAAAATATGGCAACCAAAAAAACATTACTAAAGGTCTGAATGGGTAAACAATAATACAGGAGAACTAGAAAGGTGTGAAGAAGGCCCCAAATTGGAAATACACATTGATTTACTCAAAATGTCACTAAAAAGAAAACCAAACTGGAAAACGCCAGGTCACGATGGAATACATGGTTTCTGGTTCAAGAAATTCACCTCCATTCACGACAGATTAGCACTAGAAATGAACAGATGCTTACAAGGAGCACAATTACCAGACTGGATGACCAAAGGAAAGACCACATTGAACCAAAAGGACCCAAGCAAAGGAACTGCTCCAAACAATTATAGACCGATAACGTGCCTACCGATGATGTGGAAAATACTAACAGCACAAATAAGAGAAAAGATTTACTACTCATAAATAAACATTTCTATATAAGAATACTTACTTGTACTCTAAAAATTTCCAGTATTTCGAGCATTTCTATACAATGGTGCTTATTTGTACTCTTTTTTATGGTTTCCAATATATCAAGCATTTCTTTATGAGAATACTTTTTCAAAATTTTTAGTATTTCAAACATTTCAATACAAAAGTACTTATTTGTAATCTCTTTCATGGTTTCCACTATTTCGAGCAATTATAGAGCTTCAAGCAACAGCAACCGTAACTATTACTTTGTAAAAAAAATAACTTCAAGTAAATATTATTAAAATAAATAATTTGCAACTCATTGCATAGTTTTAATTATTCCAACCTGATATAATTAATTTTTGAACATACATTTTTTTATACATTGATAATATTTTAACAGAGAAATGGACAAAGATGTAATGACTTAACACACGTAAGAGCTGTGGAAGAATCCAATTAAGAGAAATATCCTTAACAAACTTTTATTTATCGATTTAGTTTTCATTTTTTTAAAATTTATTTATTCATTTATTTGGTTGCTTTATTAACTGTATTTGAGCTCCTCATTATGTGAATTTATGGAACAACTGGCATAAAAATGAGCTGATGGCTCCAAATGAACATTGGCTGGAAGATAATTATGAATAAAGCTATAATAGGTATAAACAAAAAAAAGGGATTCAATCAAAGGTCGTGGAGTACATCTACCAAAATTGGTCTACTTATATATATATGTCCGGCATGCCGTACACTGCTGGAGAAGCAAGGACGAGCTTATAAGTGATGTACTCCTGTGGACCCCCGCATATGGCCAATCAAAAGCAGGACGACCAGCTCGAACATACATAGAGCAGCTATGTGATGATACGGGATGCAACCCTGAAGACCAGCCAGAGGCGATGAATGATAGGGAGACGTGGAGAGAGAGGGTCAGGGATATCCGTGCTGGCCGCACGACATGATGATATATATATATATATATATATATATATATAGAGAGAGAGAGAGAGAGAGAAATTTGGATAAATTAAACAGTTTAAACCAATCTAGAAGTTACGATATTTCTTTCTTTTTTTACATTTTAAGAAATTTTCCGGATAAACATTTTTTCTGAGTTTTTCTATATATAAGCAAATGAGAAACATGACAAAAGGATAAAGGGGATGAAGGAGTAGCAGGAAAAAAGAGTGGATTTTGAGTCAAATATATGAGGTTTCATTAGAGATTTTTGATAGTATGAAAGTGGAAATAATTTTAGTGAACTGACACAAAAGAAATAAGGAAAAATGTGGAGGGGAAGGGTTTCGGCATATCCTGTTTCGCTGAAGACACTGACTATAATGAGATGTCGCAGATCTTTACCCTCACCGTTGTTTTTCCAGCTTTCCTCGTATTTCTATGATATTGTCAAATTCACAGCAATATATCATTTCATTATATATATATATCATCATCATCATCATCATGTCGTAGTGCTAGCACGGATATCCCTGATCCTCTATCCCCACTTCTCCCTGTATTAATCGCTTCTGGCAGGTCTTCAGGGATACATCCCGTATCTTCACATAGCTGCTGTATGTATGTTCTAGCTGGTCGTCCGGATTTTGCTTGGCCATATGCGGGGGTCCATAGGAGTACATCACTGATGAGCTCGTCCTTGCTTCTCCAGCAGTGTCCTGCGTGTCTGGTTCGTATAACTTGTATAGTTTTCGTGATGGAAGGCAGGTGGCCGTATAGTTGGTGTCTTGTGGGGTGTTGCCGCCAGGATTTCTATATTTCTCGGAACATTTTTGTGTAATTGCCGTCTTGCCTCTTCTTCAGCCGTTTAGTTAGCGTCCAAGTAGTGCATCCATACAGCAGTATCGATAAGACCACTGCCTGGAAGAAACTGCGTTTCATTTTATCGGTCAAGTCTGATTTCCATATGATCAAGAGCCTATCGATAGCTGTCCATGCCTTCGTTAGTCGTGTGTCGATGTCCTTTTCGGTTGATGAGACGCTGCTTCCTACGTAGGCGAATTTGTCTACTATTTTCAGAGAGGCTTATATATATATATATATATATATATATATATAACGTAAATATTCCTACATAGCCAAAAGCGAATCTACCTAGATTATCCTGAAGAGCCGTTTGGTGAAACCTTCGTAGACTTCCTCCTGGCTAGCTAGGAATCATTTTCAGAATATTAATTCTATCTCATGTACAGAACGCTTAATTACATTTAGATAAATATGTCGGTGTTTTTTTTTTCTTTTGACTATACATACGTGCTGCTTTATTATTTTCAAGTAGTACGTGTGTTTTTCGTCGTCTCTTTCTTTACTTTTTTGTCCAGATATTAGTTTGTAGAATTTGTAAATTGTACAATCTGATTTTTCACACCAACAAAATTATAGATCATATATATATATATATATATAGCTTCCTGATAAGACAAACGTTTTTGTGTGTTCAAATGTCCGTTGTGTGATATTGTGTCCAAAGAAAATAATATGTATGTTGATCATACCATTACAATACTTTCAAGAAGGTTAAAAAGCCTTCAAAAAATTCTTCGTAAATTCATCTACCAATTCCAACCAGAAACCAGACCCTTATCGGGAAAATGGGAAGGATCTTAATGAAATTATATAGACAAAATGTGTCTTTATTATTTATTTAAACATGCTTGTATAAAAGACAGCTACTAAACTGCATCCCAACCCCCCTATATATATATATATATATATATATATATATATATATATGTAAATATTTTTGTCTTATAGTTTATCATCAACATTCATGGGTTAATTTTAAATGTATTCTAGCAGGGCAGTAATGGTGCTATTCAATCTATATCTTAATATATTAATCCAAAACTGAACACACGAGTGCAACAGGTGTTCGAACTCACTATGATGTGACATTTCAACACATTAGCCACATCGGTACGGAGACTCCCTCATTATACGATGGTCTTTAAAGCTTCTAACATTACCCTAGATTGAAGCGACGTATCCGAATCTTTTTTCGTTGTAATAACACTCCCGGCCATTGGCCTGGTGAGTAGAGTGTTCGCCAATGGTCCGGGAGACCGGTGTTTAATCCCAGGTAGAGTCCTACTCAAAAGATGGCACTAGATGCCGCCTTGTTCAGCACTCAGCACTTTAAGGTAAGGTTCAAGGGTAAAGTAGAACAATCCTGGGAATGGATTAGCACCCTCCCTTACACCTCAGTGTTGTAGCTTCTGAAAAGGGAGCCGTTAGGTCACCCTTTGCTAAGGTTGTCAACTTAGTTCTTATAAAACTGAAAATATAATTCAAAATTCTGTTTTAATTTCTTTATAGCTGTGGCTCACACAAATGTGAAAGGTGTACAACAATGTTAAAAGTCGGTGTGAGACTTACAAGTTCATCGAATATATATATATATATATATATATATATATATATATATATATGCGTGTGTGTGTGTGTGTGTGCTCATGTATGTGTCTCGTTGAAACTTTGTTAAATGTGTTGATTCTCGAGCCTAAAAAATTAGTAAGTGAAAACTATGACCTTTAGTGAATAGACGATTTATGTTTCATTAGTCCTGACACAATTTTCAAAGACCATTTATACTTCAGGAAATATCCATCTTTGTCGAAAGAACTATCTTTTCAGAATACGCAAATCGAGTCAGACAGTCTTCGAGAATTTTTTCAGCAGATGATGGATTCAATGTAAATTACACTGTCGGTATATATATATATATATATATATAAGACGCACTTAGCTAAATCTATAGAATATTAACCAAAAAACAATCAATTACTCGTAATCGAGTCAAAGTCGGTAAAAATCCTGATAGGTAACCAAATGCTTATATTTACACGGATTTGTATCCCTACCATCAACAGGTGGCAAAAAATGATACCTTTTATTCTTAGATATCATTATGTATAGGATCTAAAAACATATTTCTGATATTTTAATTACTTTATTACATTACATCAGCAAACGTTCAAGAAATCATTGAGCGAATTGTATTATCTATGTATTCGAAAGAAATCATGAGCCGATATATTTTAAGATATCACCTAGAAAAGATAATAATAACACTGACTGATGCAAACGAAAGCTGCCTGTTTGATAAATAATGAGATATGCAAATTTACAGTCAGAAAGGACAAAGTTAGCAGTAACGATTAAATTAAATACATCGGTGAAACTGAAGTACATTAGAAAAAGACATTGCAGAACCATAGTCTCACCTTATGTAATATACTAGCTTCGCTTGCGACGATGAACTAAGCAGATTCAATGTGGTCACAAGATAACATCAACAAAATGTTTTCACAGGAAAGAGGAATATAAAATATGATAGCAAGAATATCATTTATTGCCTCTGGATAGAGTGACAGATATTTCCGTTTGCAGATAAGATAAACAAATTACCGGAAAAAAACGGAAGTTTGTAAGTTCCGATAACCAGCCATGAACAGAAAATACGTGAGGCGAAGAGGATGTTCAGACAATATAAGGTCAGTAAATTTGGACTGAAGGCAGAGACCTGCTGGTCACTCAAGCAGACCTTTCAGCTCCCCATCTGTGTTCTCTGGCCGTGCAGCACTTCACAATAAGGGGGGTGCTTTTTGTGAAGTACTCGGAAGAAAGATAAGAGCGAACTATCTCTGATTGTATTACTACTACTACATACAAACGTCACCGTCGAAGAATAGAAATATAAATTATATTTTTATATATCTACGAGTCCTTGGTTTTTTTGTTCAGCTTAGACAACACAAAATGTAACAAAAGCACAGATTATCTCAACCTATATGGCAAAAACCAGCCGAAAAAAACAAACGTTTTTTCATTTTTTTGCAATATCATATTTTATTATAAGATATGATATTGCAAAAAAATGAAAAGCGAGGGTAGGGGCCGATAATAGCGGCATATTTAAATTTTGCTGAAGCAAAAAGTGAATCGATATCTAAATGTTGATGTGTCTTTTTCAAATAACTAATTCTATTGTCTATTTACCAGTATTTCGACAACATTAAGTGGGTACAGTGTTCATCAATGGTCCTGCAGACCGGAGTGTGATCCCAGGTTGAGCAATACCGAAGACTAAAAGAAATGGTACTTGATGCAGGCTTGCTTAATACTGTGGATTATAATGTATGGATCCAGCGTAAAGAGGAGAAATCGAGCGAAAGAAGTAGCACCCTCCTCTACAATTCGAAGTAGTAGCTAATAAAAAGGGAGGCTTCGGGTCGCTCATGACTACGGTCACCAACTTTACTTTATATATATATATATATATATATATATATATATATATATATATATGCGTGTGTGTGTGTGTGTGTGTGTGTGTGTGTCTTTGCTCTGGGCCAATTCTATACACATTTTACCACAGGACTAACACGTAAATTTTAACTATAGTTTATTAACCACTTTCCCCGAATTCCTTTCGATGATTGTGTGCTTTAAAAGAAACTTCTATTAACGGATGTCTACTGTTCATAATGCTAATACTCTTTAAGACAATATATACGCTCCCCTACTGGGGGATTGAGAACTCTGGCGAAGGAATTCACGGCTGCCTCCTTGTTTTATAGCCACATAATACATATACAACTATAAACGGAAACATAGTCAACAATAATGACGAACGAACACACTTCTTTAGAAAATGTACCTCTCACACTTTATTCTTGAAAGGGTTGCGAAAGGGCTGATGTTGGTTCTGTGTGAGAGCTGAGTTGTAGACGGAACAGACTGCCACATATTGACACCAAGTTCCTCTGTATTACAGCAGCACTTCTTTCTCATTCTGCTGGGCTGCTCAATTGGGGTCCTGAGGGCCCAAGCCCTCTGTCTGGCGCTGGCTCTCACTTCAGCACCTTCTCCCCAACTACGACTGAAACTCGAACTGTGACTGCAACTCGAATTGAACTCTGCCAACCTCGAACTCCAACTCAACTGAAGCCGTCTGTGTCACCGAGTTATATGATTGTTTTACGTCCACCTGCTTTTTGTGGGCGTACGCATCTGCACCGAATTCAACCCGTCCACAGGTCAAGGTGATATTCCGATATCTTCGACCGGATGCACCTGTTTCTTGATTGACGGCTCGGTCAAGGGTCAATATTATACATCCTGCGTAATGGAAGGTTTTTATAACAAATTGAGCACTCCGGTATCCGGTAACGCAAAAATATAAATAAAAAAAAGCTAATACATAATGCATTCCCAAGCTGACGTAGGTCCTCTAGCGGCTGAGCGGTAAGATTCTAAGTCTAACGTAAAGTTTCAATCCTAATTTGAAGCTTCCTGCATGTCTAGCCACACTGAAGAGTTGTGATAGCATGAGACAGTCCGTATATGGATAACTATATATATATATATATATATATATATATATATATAAAGTGTGTGTGTGTGTAACAGTGGTAATAAAGTAGAATATGTGCTTCAATAATTTTTTTTTTCATAAGTAAGACGAAGATTCTTTTTCATAAAAATTCTTTTTCATAAAAAAAGAAGAAAATATGCATACAATTGTGATGATGCATAAGACCTTACACACGTAGAATGAAATAGACAGATATTCAAGAAAAGGAGGTGGAAGACATTCGTCAGCTTTGGAGATTGTATGGATGCCATATTTTTTAACTTGAAGAATAAACAGAAAAAAGGAAAAAGCACACTGGTTACTGCAGCCAGTAACAGCAATATCAACGCGAGCAACCTGAGTAAAGTGCGGTGTCCTCATGGTGTAATGGTTAAAACGATGGACAGCAGAATCGGAGTAAGTGATTTCGAACTCCAGTCGTTCTATTATGTTCACTTTCGGACAAATACCCTTGGGAAAAGGTATGAATCCAATTCTCCTTTCTGCTATGGGTTAAATAATACTACTATTGTTCTTTAAGATAGATGGCTCTGGCATTAAATAACCTACAAAGGTTGATATGTCATTAAAGAAAGAAACCAAACCTTAGGGCAAATAGGAACGAACAATAAAATATATGGAAACTGAAAATGTGTAGAAAAATAACTATTTGGATACATCAAGAAACAGACTAAGGAAATTACGCATACGATAACCTGTACATGATTACAAAATTGTAAATTGTAGAGAAAAACTGAATGCCTTTTAATAGCAGAACAAAATAATGCGATATGAACAAATTATATTAAAGCAAAACATGAAAGAATAGCAGTTGTTTGTCCAGTGGTATCAGCAATTAAACTAATATGTATGTAATAAACGATTGCAAGAACGTGGAACCAAATAACATAAAGGTGTGATTTGCTAGAAAAGGTTATCATCTGAGAAAAGTGCAGGATACTAAATTTAATCCTTGTTCAATTATGGTAAATGCCCGAACCAAATTAAATCTTAGAATTTGTGACCCAGAATATTATCTATAGCTTTGTGATACAAAAATTCGCTTGGTCCATGTCAGAAGCTAAGACCGAGTGATATTTAAGAAGATAAAAAGAACTTATGATTTAGAAAATTTGGCCGATTTGCATACAATGGAATAAAAATGGAATCAAGTGAAAATGTAAATATTTACCAAGATCTTCCAAGACATTTTGAAATGTTATTAGATTCGATGGCAATTGTTGCTGTAGTTCGGTGAAACAGTGGATAGAGGCTTGGAAAAGAGACGTTTGACTGGACAAAACAATTATAAGTGAGACCAACAACACCACAGAATGGTTGAAATCGGCATGAATACTTGCTAGAGTTTTGGAAAACTGACACAGTTGTTTTCATTCAGACATTTCTGAAACCCCAGCAATTAAAACTGATATAAAAAAATTGGGCATTTTTGTATGATGGCTTATCAAGATTCGTAGGTTATTTAATTTCAAGGCCATCTTTGTTGAAGAACATTAGTGACAGTATTTAACCCATAACCGGAGGAATAAGGGATTGAATGTCTTTCTCATGGGTGTAAATCCAAAAGTGTACCTAATAGCGTGACTTGAAGGAGTAATTCTTGGCGAGTTTTATGAAAGAGACGTTTGTAATAAAATGAAATTAAATACTTTTCTAATGAAACTTCAAACTAAGATAGGTTTAATCTTGAACTGATTGTCTCCTTTTGCAATTTCAGTGTGTAAGGTTGAAGTCGTCTCGAAGAAATTTGGCGGAAACCTAAGAACAAATACAAGATGAAGAGACAACGACGTTCATATCATGAAGGAAAATGTCAGACACTTGCCAGAGGATGCCACACAGATACAGGAAGATGTGAAGAGCTATATTCTAAGAAATATGACTTCTTTGAAAAAATCATATTCAAATCTCAATGGAATGTCAGGTTTTGATTTGCCGAAAAAATTCAAGTTATTACTTGTCTCTTTTGCGATAAGTAATTGATTGATTCTTTTAAAAAAATCTTCAAATTCTCATGTTTAATAGTCTCTCGCTCCTACTTAGAAAGCGCTCATAATTGACCTATTGTTGGTCACTCAACTAGTTGGTAAAAGAACACTAAATTACAAATGTAAAATTGCTAAAATCATATATTTTTGATTTCCTGTAAAACTATCATATAAAACTCCAATACCAATTCAAACACTTATGATTAAGAGTGTTGATATTTCTCAGAAAAATAACTGCAATTTTACAGGATTATAATCAGTTATTAATTTCCCATGTGATCTTTCATGCAGGTGTCAATTCTCCTATCCCAAATTTGAATAACTATCATCAGTTAATTACTTTCACAGTCATATGTATTTGCCTCATGGGACATAGAAACACGTGCATCTATCAAGAAGAAGATATGCAATTAATCAGGCAAATTTACTCTCAGAATATTGGCGTCGGTCAGTTGATTCCCCGGATAATAAAAGTTTATTAGAGTTACTATACCAAAGAGGAAAGGAAAACTTTGTCAGTTTCTCTGCACAATCTATTGTTGTGATTTCGATAGCATAAAATATTCAACTCTTTTCAGCGTTAAATCAAGACTAAAGTAACAGAGACATAACGCTGAAGAGTTTAAACCCCAAAATTACTTCGCTAAAGATACGTTTCCTTAGTTCTTCCCTTCTTTCCCAAATAATTGCTTTCACAGAATAAAGTATTTTTTTAGGATTCAGAAATATTGCCATTAGATTAAACTCAAACTCACGTCCTAGTTGTTTTTTAATTGGTAATCCTCAACACTATTTGTGCGAATAAATAAGGTTATGTTACTGTGTGATTGATTTTAATGGCATGTCAACCCATCTGGGATTATTTCATGTCTAGAAGTTAGGGAAGTGTTTATATTGGACGTTTATATTTAAATTATTTTGTAGTTTCTTTTAATGCACATGGTTATATAATATCAAATTATTTCTATTTGAAATAATGCGTACATAAGGATTTGTCAGTTATGGCAACACATAACTATGTAATTACTGAACCCCATGGGCCAGTTGCAACAAAGGTGGTTTTGTTTGGGTTTGTATTCTTTGTTTAATAGCATATCAAACTTCATGGGTAATTTCATGCCAAAGCTATCTTCATTAAACAATAGTGATACAATTTAACCCAAAGGAACAGGAATTTATTGGCAGAGTAAAGTTAGTTTTAGAGAAGGGTTCTCTTTCTCCAAAACCGGTTACCTTACCAAGACTAAAGAAATCATTCTATCCTACTATTTACCTATAGTTGGAAGAAGAATAAAAATGTTCATATCTTTCTCGAATTGAAAAGTAAAGAGCTTCGCTCAAGATTTAGAATTTGGGTTACTGATTCCATTTACTAGGATTGTAACCGTTATAGTTAGCGCACCACCTGGATGAAAATGACGTGATTCTTCACACTTCCCAAAGCTGCAGAAATGGAGCTGAATCACAATATTGAGTTTTTGGTCCTACTAAGAACACACTTTTCTCAGAGGGATATTATCCCCTTTCAGGGCCTGCAGTGAGCGTAATCTAAGCCTCATTAAAAGAGCTGTTGAACGGGGAGCATGTCTAAAAAAATGTAAAAAATTGTATAGATTTTTCTATGCTTTAAAAAAGAAACAATAAAAAAGGCAAATCCCAAAAAACTTTCTGCAATTCAAAAAGTTGAACAGAAATTGCAGATATCCGATTACCTAGTTTGGACACAAAAGTTAACATACACGGATAAGAGTATAAAGAAAACACACGATTTTAGAAATTACCTGTTTCTACATGAATAAAACCGGCTCATTTGCCGATTGGGTAGAGTGTTCACCAATGGTCCGGGAGACCTGGGTGCAATCCGAGGTCGCGTCATTCCAAAGACTTTAAAAATGGTACTTGATACATCCTTAACTTGATACATGCTTAACACTCGGCAATATGTCTGTAGCAAGGGTAAAGTGGAGCAATCCAGGGAAAGGAGTGGCGCCCACTTCTACACTTCGGTGTAGTAGCTACTGAAAAGGGAGCCTTATGGTCGCCCTCGACTACGGTGGGCAACTTTACCTACTTTACATGGACGCTAACTAAACGTATGGAGGAAAAGGTTGACGATAATTACACAAGAATGCTGCGAGCAATATCGAACAAGTCCTGGGGGTAGCAAACCACAAAGCACCAGGTGTACGGCCACTTTCCACCCATCACGAAAACTAACCAAGTTATTGGAACCAGACTTAAGAGACACTGCTGGAGAAATAGCGACATACACCTGTGGGCACGTTCACATGGACGAGAAAAGGCAAGACGACCAACAAGAACCAATACACAACAGCTCTCTGGATGTAGCCTTGGAGATCTACCGAGATTGATGGACGATAGAGAAGGGTAGCAGTAGAGGGTCTGGTAGAACCGCGCTTGCTCTGTGACATGAGGATGCTGATGGCAATTAATAAGAAAAGACCAAAAGACAGTGGCTCAGTCCACTGGGGCTGTACAATACACCGAACGCATTTCGGCAGAATGGCAAGACTCTACCAGCGAGTGTCCTAGATACTACTCTAAATAATTTGACGGTGAGGCTTCAGTAATGCAGAGGATTTGGAGATTTCGGAGAATCTTTTTATTGCCATAGCTCCCAGGTCCACCCTGGCCCGGAGTAGTTGCCTGGAATAGGGTTAAATTTTACTAAGTGGTGTACTTATGCCAAATTGAATTGTTTGAAATAGAATAAGTTTGATATTTTAAGCCGCGTACACATGCTAAACTGATTGTTTAAAATAGATATAATAATGAAAGGTTTTATTGTTCATACTTCTGTATCTTAGAGATATTTCCATATTTATGATATGGATTGTAGTATAGACCTTCCATAAATTGATTCTATCGGCAGGGGCTGCGAAATACAACGAATACATATCTGCAGAAAGAAAATACTCCCCCAACAAGTGTCCTGGGTATGACAGTAAACAATATAATGGTGAGGCTTCAGTGATGCTGGAGTTCAGTGGAATGAAGAGTACCCCTTCTTTGCCATCGCACCCAGGTCTATTCTGGCCCGGAGTAGAACCACCTGATGAAGTCCAAATGATTAACATAATAGAACTAAACTGTGGTATTACGCTTGAGTGAATTGATTGGAATTAGCTGTTTTATATTTATCTCATGTGAAGACACAGGATGTAACCGTGAAGACCTGCCGGAGGCGATGAATGATACGGAGAAGTGGTGAGAGATGGTCAGGGATATCCGTGCTGGCGGCACGACATAATGATGATGATGATGATGATGATGATGATGATATTTATCTCTGTGTTAACAAACAAGCTGTGTACTTCTGCTTAACTCGATTGTTTGAAATAGAAATATTTGATTATTTAACTGAGTGTAAACAAATGACTGATATTTAACTGAATTGATAGTAATACATAGCAATATTTTGAACCATTCAACTTTGTTAACATGTTGCCCTGAATTGTTTCAAATAAAAATGTTTGATCATTTTACTGTGTAAAAAAGTTGTATTTAAACCAATGACTATCTGTGTGTAAACAAAAGATGTAACTTATGCTAAACGAATAGTTTGAAATTAAGTGGAACCATTTAACGAGCTCAAGCTTGTTTAAAAATGCCATCTTCAAAATCTGTTTAAAAATCATATACTGAATAGATTCATGAAAAGGATTTGGCATTAAATGACTTACAGAGATCGATATACCATAAAACCAAACCAAATAAAACAAAAGCAAACCAAACCTTCTGTAAAAAAAACATCAGATATGAATTTCTTTTACGATTTAGTCTTAAAGACTTATTTTACGATAAGATCATGCCTAGGCACGGTGCACAGCATTCGTTTGAATGAGGTAAAATTCATTAAGACAGGAGAATCTACACATCCTTTTGTGCTCGTAACGACTCTGTTCTGGATAGAACATCGATAGTGCTATGGGAAGAACAATTCAGAACCCCAATTTCATCGATGAAAAGAAAGCTACTTAGCCAACCTCGAATGTGTGAACTTAAGAAATATGTCAAGTTTGTGAGAGTATTCTTAATGCAATCACTTACACGTTCAGCCAGTAAACACGCTTCTACTTTTGATGGGTCTGAATGAACAAAAGATCAAGAGACATTAGTTACGTGGAGCTGTCATTGCCTCTCGGCTAAGTTCTCTTGCACTGCAGGGAGCAGTTTAAAATCAGGTAGGTATTTCTGCCGTTCAGGGTAAATTTTTTAATCTCTTCAGTCAAGAATCACTTTTTATCCTGGCAGTTATGAGTAAACATGGCTCTTTAGCCAACTGATTTGAAGAAGAAGAAAAAACCTGAATTAAAAATAAGGAAGAAATTCCATTACATACAAATCTACTTGCAAAAAAAAAAAAAAACCGTAGCACCATCACTAGCGGGTGTGGCTCTGAGACTTTGCCAGCAAAGAAGAGAGATTCACATTATTTGAGGCATTCATAATTTTTGAGATATTTACAGTTTTTCTTTTTTATTCTTTTTTAAAGATATTTACAGTTTTTCTACTTTTTTTATTTTGTTACATATTCATAGTTTTTAAGATTATCATGTATTTGTGGCATTTAAATTTGCTTTGATATTCAAATTTCTTATACTTATTAACATTTCTTAAGATGTTCACATTTTTTGAGATATTTACATTTTTGAGATTTTCACATTTTTTAAAGATATTTTAAAAATTTCTGAAGCATTCATATTATTTGATATATGCAAATTTTTGGAGAAGTTCAACATTTTTTAAACGTTCAGACTTTTTGAGATATTGAAATTTTTTCAGCAATCATATTTTCTGAGATTTTCATTTTTGAGATATTGAAATTTTTCTCACACACACACACACACACACACACACACGCACACACACACACACTCACACACACACACACACACATATATATATATATATATATATATATGATAATGATGATAAAGAATAAGACACAAATGAGAAGAGTAGACAGAAATTGTTCAATGCTATCATATTAAGCACATGTTAAACACAAATATCAAAAGTATCTTCCTGTTTAACACAATTTAATTAGTCATAGTCTTAACGGGTGAAAAATATTGTCAGACGGAAAGTTGGGAGACATCACGTTCAGTTAAAGAGATTTTGCTGCCGAGGTAAATGAACTGGAGAAAGCTTCTTTTTATTTAACTCTCATGTCCTCAACTTTATTTGCATTCATGTAGAGGCTAATAAATCATGCTATTTTCTCTAGGCTAAGCAGTTGGCTTTCTTCCAGTTCATGTAAATTTGCAAGAAGCTGTTGGCCGTCTGTGTAGTCGGTATCTGTCATGGCTTTTGAGGCATATCATCTTCTTACCTTTTTACGCGTGAAAAGTTTAAAATATATTGTTCGAGAGTACAAATATATGCTTTAATGTATCTCCTTCCAAACTTCCAGCTACTATTTCATAGGAGTTAGCTTCTCTCTTAACAGAGCAAACCATTGTTTCCGTGCGTTTAAATCACCATTATAGTGGTACAGTTCTTTTGAAAGACAGTATGTAAGTTGTTTTTGCTCCATACTCCTTCTGTGTTTGGCACTGGATACTTTGGAGAAATCTACAAACAGTAGTATTGTCCCTAGTTTCTTTGTTTTAACACGTTCGATGATTCGACTGATTATGGGTATTTGTATGTTTGTCAAGCGATTCTTTCGAAAGCAGTTCTGATTTTTCAAAGAATTTTCTCGTTATCAAGATGTATATATTTGGAAAGAAGGGCAGTATAAACCTTAGCAGCTATAGCAGTTAGAGTTATGTTTCTGGAGTTCTTCGTGATTCCGAGGTCACTTTTCTTGGAAACTGGAAACTTTTCTTGGAAACTTTTCTTGGAAACTGTCGTTCAGTTCGCTTGTATCTTCTTTATAGAGTGCAATTAATAGTCAGAGAATAATGTTTTCAATTTTTTTTTAATATTCAAAGTTCAGTGGGTTTTTGGTCCAGGCCTGCATTTTTTCTGGGATTTTTTTTCCATTATCCATTAAATTCTCCCTCTGTAAACTGTCCTAGTTTGAAGTCTGGTTGCCCATTAATGATATTTTGGATAGGTTTTTCGGTGATTTTGAAAGGGTATCCGAGTACATTTTTGAATTATACTAAACATTTCCAAAGTCTTTCTTCTAAGCAGTGCTCTTCTTTCTACTTGCTTCATTTACTGACTGTCATGCTCATCATGATTGTTTATTTTCTTCTAAATTTCTTATTTATAGAATTGGCCTTGAAAATTTTCTAATTTTTCTTTTTGCTATATGTTGGTGAGTTCATTCTGAGCTTTTGAAAGTTTCTGCGCGTTGGAATTTTGTAATATAATTAGGGACTTCGGTTGAATGTTTTAGTAGTAAGTTGTTTCCAATATAGACTTAGACATTTCCATAGTCTACGTCTGAATAGCAGCAGACGCCCAAATTAAAAACAGAAATTCATCAACAGCAAATTGGCCATAGGCTGTGATTGGCGGCAAGAAGCTCAAAAAGAAGGGCCACAGAAGTCTACGTGGTACAGAAAAGAGGACACATGGAGTCCAGACAGGCAGAGGGGAAAACAGAATCCCGAGCAAAAAATTGCAAGAACTAGAACAGAAAAGCTGTAAAAGATGATATCAAAGTCTGTACCTGTCCTCTCTCTTCTCACGACGGCTTATTTCTCTATGTCTCGTTAAAGGGTTCGACTCATTTTCCACACTCTGTTTTCTCTCTCTTCAGATATTACCAAAAAAGGTGAAATAAAAAAAGAACTTCGTATGAAATAAACCAACAAATGAAGTTAAGTGCGTTCGTCTCTTTTTCTTACGCCAAGATAACATCGAGGCCCGTTTGAAATTTAGACGTCGTGTAATGTAATTAAACTACTCATAGAAAATTGTAATTGAAAAAAATAAATGAATAAAAAAGCAGACAGTCTTTTAACGACTAATTCAAGACTCTTGCTGTAATTGATAATGACTTAGGAAAACTGAAAGTCCCAAAAAATTATTGTGCACATTTGCGGAGCCAGGGGAAGCGGATGTTCTTCTCGCCGGAAGCAAGTAGACCACTCGTTTTTTGGCAGCTGATGGAGAGACGTGATTTAGTAAAGACGGTTAAACACCAGCTACGATGATGAAAGGAAACGGACGTTTACGAGCCCCAATTTATGGGTGTACTTCCAAGGTGCCTTAGACTAGATGTGATCCAGCAGATAAGCATGTTCGAAATAGAATTGAAAACCAGAAAAAAATTCTAAGTCTGTGTCTGCCCTCTTATTTCTCACCAGGATTTGTTGCTTCTCTTTGTTTAGCTGATGCGGTCATTTCAAGGTCACAACAGATTCCTAGAGGTACGAATGTCTATTTAATACCCTTATGTGACAACTATCTCTAAGGTATCACAGTGTTACATTGGTGCTAGTTAGAATCGTGGAGGTAAAAATGTCTATGCTGTGCCATAGCACTTAAAGGATTTGCTGAGAACTGTGGTGGTGCAAGTATCTTTTTGGTGTCTTAGTTTTACAAACGTCTATTTGAAAACCGTAGCGTTACAATTTGTTGGCTTACTTTTATTGTGTAAGGATATTTTTTTTTAAAGTTATCGTGTTTTGTTTTTTTTTCATTTCTATAACTGGCTTCCATGGAATTCTACATATGGTTTTTGGTTTGGTTATTATGCATTTTACTACTGTTGCTGCCACTTCCATGTTTGTTGTGACGAAGTTTTCATATTCCTCATTCGGAGTATGTCATTCAGACATCTTCAGAAGCGTATCGAAATTGTTTCTTACAGTTACCGTTCGGAGATACGAACATAAACGTTACGTCTATATGCATACATAGTCATAAAAGCACACACGTAGTCACAAATGTATTATTGTAGTTACCAAGTTCCAGAAGAGCATATAGATACACAGTCTGAACATTTATACATATATTTGTTTTTTTCTGGCACAATGTCTGTTCTTCCTAAACCCCATACGAATATAATCAACATACTTTTACAATGTTGCGTAATTTTTAATACTGAAATGAACCGATAAACCTTATTGATTGTAAATCTTAAAAGCATAAACACAAATTGGATTTAACATAAGGCCGCGATAATGGGCCTCTATAGAAGAGCTGTTCTCACAACTGAATAATAATTGATCTGGGATATAAATATGATGTCCATTACAACGGTATTATCACCATTATCAAATCGTGCTGATAGCATGGATTTACTCGACTCTCATTTACCGTCAATCCCGATCGGCTATTGCTTTTGGTCGTTCATCTTTACTGGGCGCAATTTTCCCAAGAAGCGGGTGACGGTAACCCATTGCTAGTTGACACATACAGGTGATTCAATGTGTCCATGAAATCACCTGCCTTATAAATCCATTCTTATAACTTCTCCTACAGTGCTCAGAATGTATGGCTTGGGTGGTTTAAGAGAGGTGAGATAAGTGGTGGTAAAATTTTTGTTATGCAATTTTCTGCTTCCAGGTTTCATAAAAATAGCATGTGGGATACTTGGGTTGTTTGCATCTAGTTCTTTCCTCAAAACCTTTAGTTAGAGTACAGTAGTGCAGCGATACAGTAGAACTAACTTGGAAGCTTTCTGGTTTTATCGAACAGATTATAATTCCATCTGGTCGATAACCTGGAGGTGACCGTGGTGTAATGGTTATCGTCGTAGGAAATGGACACGGCGACACGAGTTCAAATCCTGGACGAGACTAAGGCACTGATTGCATTTCACAAAGCACTAATACCCTTGGGAAAGGTATGAATCCAATTATTCTCCCTCCAGCTATGGGTAAATAGTAGGACAGACGAGGTTCTTCAGCCTTGGTGAGGCAACTACTCTAGGAGAAGGAAAACTCTGAATTCAAACCTGTTAAACTCCGCTAAAAAATTGACCATGTGTCATATCCTGCACGAGCGGAGGGGTTGGGTAAATAAGATCCGGTCGATAACCTGTCGCCACAAGGTGCTCCAAGTCAATGTTAATTAAGAAAATAATATATTTTGTATATTTGCCGAACTTTTTTTTTAAAGATACATACTATTTCCAAAGGCATGAACCTCTAATATTATGGTCTACATTTCTTGTTTCAAAAACTAAGATGCATCGCTACTGTTACTTTTGATATTTCGTGGTAATTGATGGAATAAAAATCAAGTATAATATTCTCTCTTTAACCTTTTCACAACTGCAGCCTATTAATAGCTCAAAAGATAATTATTAGTCATGAATCATATAAAAAGGAATTATTTAATACAACCGCTGGGTGCAATCTGATATCGTGCAAATAATCAGATCAGCATTTTTTTTAAATAGAATCTGTAAGCGTTTTTTTAAGGCACTTTTTTTTTCTCCCATTCTTGTTTTCCCCCTACAAGATTTCTCTTTGGCAAATAGAAAAAAATCGTTACAAAATTTATAAGTGCGTTAATTTTCTTTAACTGATCATTAAATTGATTTTCCGAATCTAATTGCACGAAAGGCAGTAGGAAGCTGCAAGATTACAACAATCAGCTTTTATTCATTACCCAGGGCTAGAGCCATAAAACTCAATGAACGCTTCCTTTCATTAGGGTCAGTGATTGACCGGTCGTATCTTTATTTCTTTAGAGTGAAAGAGAGAGAGAGAGAGAGAGAGAGAGAGAGAGAAATGATTTACTCACACAGAGACAGAGACAGAAAAATAATTTAAAAGAGAGACAGAGAGAAACGAGAGAGAGAGACAGAGACAGAAACAGAGAGAGAGAGAGAGAGAGAATCAATAAAGGTGTAGGTTTGTGTAGGTATAATGAAAGAAAGTAGAAATTGAGTGCTTATAAATGTTTCTAGAAATATTTTACCTTACAAGAGAAATTAAGGTTTGAATTCATTTTGAGCTATCAAAGATATAAATTAAGTTCAAATTCATGTTAGCCACACACATTTTCATATTTTAAGAGATTTTAAAACCGGATATACTAAGGCCATTTAAATATCCTAATAAGATAATTGCATTTCTTTGAATATATCAATTTAAAAAATAAAACAAAATTTTCAACTTTATTCAGAACGCCTTGTCATTGTTCAAAGCTCAAGCAATGATCTGCATATCGTATTATTCTTTTATCTCTTAGACTATTTGAACTATTATCTTAACCTTCATTGTTATACTCAAAACGTTTTCGCCGATGTGTCATTGGCCTTCTTTCAAAGTTTTCTTTCGAATTTAGAAGTCCACATGAACATCTAACTTAACCCTTTATTTAATCCACGGGGGTTTATTGTTCTAATTTCGTTAACCAAAAACAAGTACAAGTGCTGGGCTGTGCTAAGTATTCATTGTTATTTACAAGAAGTCGGGATTGAACCTGCAGTCTCCCGATTATTCACTTAGAAGCCCTTTACAAATAAACGCCTATATTTATTTCGCAATATGCCCGATTGGTTTAATCCTGGCTACAGGTAAATACCAAGGAATACTTACTGTAGCTTAACACTTGTACCTGGTTATGGTTAATGGAATGAGAATAATCTACCATGGTGGATTGAATTAAGGGTTCAGTTGAAATTTCTCTGTTGGCTCCGGAGTTCAAAATGAAATACGTAACGTAGGCCTAAGAAAACACCTGCTGCAACGTTGTAAATATAACAATGAAGATCAAGTTAATAGTTTGAATATTCTAAGCCATAAAATATATTAATCTTCATTGAGATAAAAATATATTGTTATCTAGTGACCACCCTCTATAGTTGTAGATTGGTTTCTTTTTGTAATATTTTACCACCCCTTATAGGCTGTTTAATGCCTATTCATATATAGATATAGATATATATTGGCGTTGGTAAATATTTTTTTAAAAATAGGTCAGCAAATGAATACGACTTTAGGATTTAGGTTTTATTATTGTATAAATTTCTACTTTACACATGTTTCGGATTCTACGTGTTCTTCAAGAGACGGGATACGTTCCACTCACCAGCAAAAGAGCAAGCTTGGCAAAAGGCTGAAATTTAGGTGGGTTTCTGCCTTATTTGTGAAGATTGTTTTGATAGTGATGATAATTTTTAATTGGATGATTTCTGTCTTTTAAAGGCCTACAGAGTTAATTATCTGTGAAGAACTCTGATCTCTGTATAAACAAAGAATATTGATCTGCAAACACCAGAAGTCTTCATGGACAATTAGCTCCAATCAGACAATCACAGACCCAAATACTGGAATAAAAAAGGATAACATCTCCATAAAAAATCATTTTTCATTATAAAAAAAACTACCAAGATTACCCTAATCATCAAAGATTTCGTGAATTCTGAAACGAGTAACAGAGCAGAAGTATATAAATACAGTCGTTATAGTCGAGTGTAACTCGAGGGCCCCTTTTGCAATAGCTACTAAACCGAGGTGTAAGGAAGTGTGTTACTACTTTGCCTGGATTTCTCCACTTTACCGTTGATCCCTACCTTATAATGCTGAATACTAAGTAATACGGCATCACGTACCATTTTTGAGTTATTGGTATGACTCGATCT
Source organism: Sepioteuthis lessoniana (assembly GCA_963585895.1). Taxonomy (NCBI): domain Eukaryota; kingdom Metazoa; phylum Mollusca; class Cephalopoda; order Myopsida; family Loliginidae; genus Sepioteuthis; species Sepioteuthis lessoniana. Next base: position 63,159,134 of record OY757928.1, read on the forward strand.
GGGATTGAATCCCAATCTCCCGGACCACCGGAGAAAAGATTCAGAAAGTATTCAAAAAAAAATTAATGTGAACTTTAGTTAATTAATACATTTTTTTTAATCGGGATGTTTACACACTGTTAAATGTTTCAGTGTTTTAACAAATAATAAACATTATTTTTAACACCTATTCTTATCAAATACAAGGAATTTGAACACAATCTTTTAGTTTAAAATCATTGATAATAATAACTAAATGCTTGATCAGTTTTGTTTGACCCTTACATGAGAGACTAACAGATACTACAAACCAATTTCAAGGGGACATAGGAGTAATGGCGATGAAGGAGTAGTTCACATTCAACAAATGTCCCGGATTAGAGCTGTTTGATGAGCTGCTGTAAAATTTAAATACAGCACACCCATTTGGTGGGTGACTTAGCCATCTCCAGAAGTGCAGTAGACGTATTCACGAGCCCACGATAACAAAGCAGGTTCCCAAGCACAGATTCTGAAACTCAACAAGGTGTTATACAGTAAAAAATCAATCGCACGAACTTTCGTTTGGGAGGCAAAGGGTGATCAGATAATATGCGAAGATTTTTTTAAAAAATGTCATTCAGGTAGTTATTAGTAGTGAGAAAAGCCATTATGCCAATTTCTGCGCTAACCGTTTGTGTTGGTTGAGATTTTTAAAAGAATAAATTCTTCCTTAATCGACTGAATCAAAAACTGCTGAGTATCTGTCTTTTTAGGAGACAAGTCGAAAAAGACGTTCTAACATCAGGTATAAACGTGAGTAGATTTTTTTGTAACCGATTGTTTCGCTATTATACGTGGGACCTCTTTATCTCTCCCTTGTCTCATCGTTTTCTAAAAGCTTTTCAAAAACTTTCGAGACGCCCACTTTATAAAACTCTTAAATTCTATTTAACGACCCATGAAGTTCTTAAATTTTTGTTGGAACAGTGCTTCATTATTATATCTGAGCTTCTGTTTAGGAAAGAATGGCGTATTCTGAGTCATGGTAATGTCATTTGAATGCAGACTTCTCTGATGAACAACGTCGCTTTAGATGAATTCAAATTACCCAGAAATCAACTTTAGTTGCTGATAAAGCTAGATTTTTTTTTATTATAAAATGACTTTCATGCATGTTTCCCGAATTTTAATCCTGGTAGGACATTTTCTTTTATTTAAATATACATTAATATAATCTGAAAACTTATTCCAATTAAAAAGACATCCGTTCGTGTACCTAAGGTTCTTTTTTTCACCTGGTTTCTCTCATACTTTTAAAATGTGTTAGATCCATACTCTGTATTTGTCTTGGCTCCCACCAGAGAGGACTTTACACAAGGTCAATGAACTGTAGGTCATTTATAGATTTAGGGGAGTGGAAGTTCAGGCACGAGCCAAGGCTCGAGCCCTGATTGACTATACTGGCCATCGGCCCACTTAGTACAATGCGGGACTGATGAGCCTAGCTGGACATGGACCCAAATCTTGGTCCAGCCACGTATGCCTGATTGTAGCTTAAACTGGACTGCTAGGTCCAGTGCTATACAAGGATGAAAAAGGTGTCAGTAATGCAGCTCGCCCACCCGAAGGTGGCCCAATCAAAGCCTTTTGGACTCAAGTGTTAAATCCATATTCGCAAAGATTTTAAGCCATGACAGAACGTCCGTATTTTGGTCGGATCGATTTGTATCTCAGCCTGTATACTCACTATCCAGCTATTCATTTCATCCTATTTACTAACCCCTCCGCTCGGGCAGGATATTACACAAGGTCAATTTTTAAGCGGAGTTTAACAGGTTTTAATTCAGAGTTTTCCTTCTCCTAGACTAGTTGCCTAACCAAGGCTGAAGAACCTAGTCTGTCCTACTATTTATCCATAGCTGGAGGGAGAATAATTGGATTCATACCTTTCCCAAGGGTATTAGTGCTATGTGAAATGCAATCAGTCTCGTCCAGGATTTGAACTCGAGTCGCAAGCTATTCATATCATACCCATTTATCTCTAACTCACTCTCTTGGTAATCACTTAGAGAGAGGATTGCTCAATCCTTTCTCTTCTGGTAGGTGTTGATCTGCTCAAAGTTAATTAGTTTTGAATTTGGCTGGCGTAGAGAAAAGCGGCTTTAAAATTCAATTAAAAAATAGGTTAATTTTTATGAGTTTTTTAAGTGAATCTGGGATCACCGAAAGGACGCCAAAGTATCGTGGGATAAACTCAGCATAGAACGGCACTAACCTATAGTATACCAATGATAAACATAAAATTTCATTCAAATACGAGTAATTATCCTGAAATTGATAAAAGTGGCAATGTGCAATTTGCTTTTAATATAGATCATCTTAAGACCCGCATCGAATTGTTTTGGTTGGTTGGTTGGTTGGTTGGGTGCTTATTTTCTTTCACGGTGTATCAGACCTTTTCGAGTCATTCAATGCTGAATTTTGATAAAAGTTTCAAACAATCCAGTTTAGTTAGTATAAGTATAGTTTTTTGTTTAGACACAGATTAAATGTCAAAATCAGTCCCGTTTCAATAAAATCTGTTCAGCATGAGTACGCAGTTTAAAAACTCCCTTCAATGTAAAAACAATTAATTTCAAACAATTCAAGTTCAGTTTGGTTCTATTTGACCAATAGATAGGATTGTATCAGGTGCTACTACTCCAGGTCAGAGTGAACCCAGGTGCGATAGCAAAGAAGTGTTTCTCCCAAAGCTCGAGCATAACTGAAGCCTCATCATCAGATTGTTTAGTGCCATATCCAGGACACTAGTTGGGGAAGTCTTACCCCTCTGCAGAGATGCAGTTAGTGTGTTCTGCAGCCGCAGCCAACAAAGCCAATCAAAGATGGTAAGTACTAGAAGTCATTTGAATTCAATAACATTACAATATGTAAATACATAGAAAAACAAAAGGCTTCGTGAAGAAAGAGTTGACCTTTTAAATATGCATCCAAACTAACCCATTTGTTGATAGAATAGTATGACTAGGCCGGGAAGGATTGATACATGAATAGATAGATATGAACTTACATACATCCATACTCAGAGAGACTGAGAAAGATGGAGACAGATATAGAAAGGGAGATTCAAAATTATAAATATTTGAAGAAGATTACCAAACTTACGTTCATACTACTTACGGTCCTCGATTTTTAGAATGTGCTCGACACATGCCGGGGAAAGATTTTAAATTCTTTTAAGTTTATATAATGATGTACATAAGATAAATTTTGCTGCCAAATGAATTTTACTTATATTAACATAGATAATTTGTTAACTTTTAAATAAGTATCTTATGCACATGAAAGATTCTTATTTACCGAAATGAAAACATTAAGAGAAAATGTTTAAAACTTTCTCTGACGCATGACGTTTGCTTATATTAACTATGGTGATTTGTTAACATATCTAAACAAGTATCTTATGTACATGAAAGACTCATATTTACCAAAATTAAAGCATTAAAAATATTTTTAAAGATAGAGGTACATCGTGTATGATGTTCCTCGATACGGAAATAGAATATTTATGCATTATATTCACCGTCAAGTTGGGGAAATTCAGGATAGTTGATGTTCAGTTTTCACTATTCTTTCCAAAAGCTAGATCCGTGCAAGGATTTAATGGCTTCTAACTGAACTTTAATCTAATAGGGAAGTGTATGATATTTAAACGTAGGCAACGCTTAAACTTCACACAGACTCGAAGGAGAATTTTCAGAGTTGCTTTCTAACAATGGTGGATTGCTTGGTACGTTGGCTAGGTGTTATGGCATATCAACCTTTGCACGTTATTTAATGCAAAATCATATTTATACATAAAAATTACAAATAACTTTTAACCGAGTAATTTGTAGTTAACATTTTTAATCGAGCCAGAGATCATTTGTTTGAACTCAAGTTATAACCCGTTTGCCATGATGGTTAATTATTTTATCATCTGGTTCGGTTAGCTTTAGTTAGCTTTTAAGTTAGCTAAAATCTTTGAGCGGAAATGTTAGTCAACTTGGAAAGTACAAGCGAGTAATCCAACGACCAACACAGGAAGACCAATTTTAAATAAAATAGATTTATGTCTTGTCACAGGTTTAATTGAGGAAATAAAAATACGGTAAACATTTGGGGACACGTATGCGTGACGCAATAACTAAGCAAGATGACACCACTCTACAGATATCCTGAATTTAGTTATATAAAAATTAGCTTATTTTGAAAAGGGTCAATCGATCAGTTGTCAGTTGGGTCAGTTTGATGTTGGCGTTCATAGAATTTTGTTATGCTAGTTGGGTGTCTTTTAATGTCTGTTTATAGACTCTTACAGATTTTCTCGTACTACTGTATTCAGTCTGGGCATCGAAAAGTAATGATGGTTTAGTGCTGACGGAGAGTTCTTGTCTTTCAGTTGCGAAAACTCAGGCAACTTTGTTGCAACAGATCACCACGACCGTCAGAAGAAGTTCTGGGTTGTTTCTGTTATATCCTATCAGTGGATCTTTGAAACATACCGTGGGCACAGAGAAGATTAATAAACAAACTATCTGGAAACGAATTTAGCCCCCTTACCAGGATAAAATAAAGTTTCTGTGGCAACTATAGTACCCCATTTAGTGCCGTTGCTAGTATAAGACCAATCACTAATATTACATTTGGTACCACGAATGTTGTCATACACAACAGTGTGTGCATAGGTGTTGATACCGACGTTTAGTATCGAAAACTGAAATATAGTTGAAGTGGTGATATGCCAAGATATTGTTACATTTAGTACCGTACCCAAACAATTGCGTTATAAATAGAAACCGACCTCATAACATAATATCTCATTTGGTACCGGACCAAGCGAAAGCGTTATAACTGGTGCTGGCCCAAACAATAATACCTTATTTGATACCGTAGCTAAAATATGTTCCCGGACAGCGCAAACAATAGTGTTACATGAGATGCCGGACCAAACGATCGTATTACATTTGGTGCCAAAAATCCGAAAGGAAGACGGAGGATTAATCAGTAATTTAGGGCACAGCCATAAATAGGATTTCACCCTGAAAACCCACGGCCAAGTGATGGAAGTACATTTCGTGCTGTGCGAACATATTAAACATTGTTTGGTACCGGTAACCGGAAAAAACTATAGTGTTATAAAGTTGTAATATATGTACTTGGGTAATGTTATTTGAGATAATAAATGAGAAGTACAAATATTAACTTTAAAAGAGGAATTTTATTCTTCGTATACAACGCCACGTGTTGGCTAGAAAATGTCCGGCGGTCAACTCGTGTGTTTAGTGTTTGGAATCTCTTCAGCAACTGCCTCCTCTTCTGTTTTTTGGGTCGTCTTCGGCAATTGCTACTATCCCCGCTGATTGGCCAGAGGGAGAGGGAGAGCAAGAGAGAAAAGGAGAGAGAATGGAAGAGAGAAGAGTTAGAGGCGATGGATTCTGGGATAGCATTCCTTGGCCGAGGTGGAAGTAAGGACCAAGATTTCTGTTAAGGTAGTATTGACTGCCCCATTTACTGACCTTAGTAAGGGAGGTGATATTACAAAGAAAAGACTTCATGTTTTACTATTCCTTGTTTACCCTCGGTTAATTAATTTTAATTATTGCTATATAACACTAATATTTCTATTAAAATCAAAGAGATACTACCACTTCGGGTGAGAGTGTACCTGGGTATATTGACAATGATGGAGTACTCTACATTCCACAAAGTTTCAGAACTGGTACCTATCGATCAGATGGTTTAGGTTCATGTCCACGACACATAATGAAGCACGATTAATTTAAAAAAAAAACTCTCTTGAATACGTAGGTTAAATATGAACGGGTTTATTTAAAAGCAATTAAAGTCCCTTACGTTATTTATTTGTTTCTTGATATTTACATCTCCAGTCTTCCTTCTTTTTTACTCTCTTATTATTGATATTTCATTAAATAATCAACAATTAGACCAAAACAGTATAACACTGAATAATTTAGCATTTTTGCCACGATGTTATTCAGGTAACCCACACCAATAAACAGAGTAATTATGAAAGCTCTAAATTCTAAGCTCCTTACTTTTACTTTTTCAGCGATTGGCACGCTGATACTTTAAAATTTCCTAAATTTCGAGTGACTATTTCTCGCACTTGCCGTTTGAGTACCCATAATTGATATTTTCCTATCGCTAAAACAAGCAGGCATCAGGTTCACTAATGTTATACTAGAGACGACTTTCTCTAAACATTTCTAGGATATATTTCCAATAAGTAGAAGATATTACGCTTAGTGGACATATTCACTGGGTGAATTGTTATATAACTGATCGTATAAGCTTGGGTGGAGTAGAAGTTCTTTATCCGCTATCCAAACAGTTAACACAATCACTGAAAAGTTTAGCTGGAATGATATGTTTGTTGATTAAACTTGATTTTATAATCATGTACTGATTTTTAAATAAATTCAGCGTTGCTATTTAATTTAGGATGTTTCAATAGAGTTTCATGTTAATTCAAGCAGGAGTTAAATTTGTAATTTTTAGATTCAATTATCACAAAATAAAGTTTTAAAGAATAAATCAAGATAAATGTTCACAAATAAAAAAAAAATCGACCACATTAATTTGATACCAAATAAATAAACGCGTGATATTTACTCAGAGGTTGACCCTATCGGCTAAAATATTTGTAAGGATTTATTTCAATTGGCATATAATTTTTTCTTACAATATTAGTTTATAATATTTTTTCCGTTCAATAGTCATGGAGTTATGGCGGTCACGGTTAAAAGAATATGAAAGAAAAAAAAAAGGAACGGAAATCGTGATTGACTGAGAAAAATCATCCGTATTCGAAGTCCCTTATATTGTCCAAAAGACATAAATTTTGTTGTCAAAAGTGAACGTTGGTTAACTCTTTATTTTGAGCGTGAGGCCATTGAAGTTCTCGTGAAAAGGTGAGTGAAAGAAAATTGTTCTCACTTCCGTTTGCCAGAGGCATCAACACGTCAGAAAGTGACAAAATAATTTCGGACCTGCCTTCGCATTTCGTTCGATGCGGATTCTTCTTTGCTCTACCGATTTTATGTTTTGATTTTCAGATATACTTTTAGCAATGGTAGTTAATGAGTCTCTTCAAAAGAATATATATATATATATATATATATATATATATATATCAAAGAGTGAAATTAGACTTTCCGACTTTGTTTTCATAATGCATATCATCATCATCACCATCATGTTGTGACGCCAGCACGGATATCCCAAAACCTCTCTCACCACTTCTCCCTATTATTCATCGCCTCTGGCAGGTCTCCAGAGTTACATCCTGTGTCCTCACATAGTTGCTGTATGTAAGTTCGAGCTCGTCGTCCGGCTTTTGCTTGGCCATATGTGGGGGTCCATAGGAGTACATCACTTATGAGCTCGTCCTTGCTTCTCCAGCAGTGTCCTGCGTGTCTGGTTCGTCTAACTTGTATAGTTTTCGTGATGGGAGGCAAGTGGCCGTATAGTTTGTTTCTTGTGGGGTGTTGTCGCCAGGACTTCTTCAATATTGCTCTCAACATTCTTGTGTAATTGCCGTCTAGTTTCTTCTCCAGCCGTTTAGTTAGCGTGCATGAAGTGCATCCATATAGCAGTAATGCATATACACAGACGAATTTTTAAAAAATCTAAATTCATCGGAAACTAACTTCGTCATGAACTAGCATCGATCGACCATCAATTATGTTTATTCAATTATTTGTCTCATTGATTGATTTTAATGATATATCAAGCTTGTCAATCAGACTTTGATAATTTTATACGTAAAGCTTATGTTTGGGTTTCGCTTCCATTCTAAGTTTATATTTTCATTTTTCATGTGGTTGTTTCTTAAGAATTTTTGGCACACAGTTCTGTTTTGTTTAAGTGTTCCCATTTAATGAAAATAATTTCCATGTAGTTTTATGACACGTTGATGTATTGCTATCAATTCCATGTCAACACGTCGAGAATTGTTTTATCCATAATGCTAAGTTAACTGTATACATGCTGACATACAAAACATGAAGAAGGCCGAAGGTCACATACGCATATGTTGTGAATATGAAAATAAAGATGGAAATAGTCTAAATACTCTTAGTGTAAGAATGAAACAAAATAATATAAAAAAATGGAGCAACAAAGCAGTTATCTAAAGTAAGACATGTACAAACTCTGAACTTAAAAAGCCAAAGGATAACTTGGAAGAGCACAAAAAGAAAGGTTTATAGTACGCAGTTCCGTTGCATTTAGAAATAAGCAGTCCGAAAGATTTTGTTGGGTTTCTTTGTTTTATGGCATATCACACTTATGTAACATATTTACCCTCGACCGAGCCGTGTAAATAACAGGTGCATCCGGTCTAAGATATCAGGGTATAACCTTGACTGTGGACGGGTTGAATTGGGTGCAGATGAGACGCCTACAAGAAGCAGGTGAGCGTCAAACAATTATATAACCCGGTGTCACGAACAGGTTCAGTTAGTTGGGGATAAGATGCTGTAGAGAGAACCAGCACCCAGTTGAGCAGCCCGGCAGAATGTGAAACAAGTGCTGCTAAAGACAGAGTAACTTGGGGTCAATATGTTACAGTCTGTTCAGTCTCCAATCACCTCTCACACATAACCCTTCGCAACCATTTCGAATAAAGTGTGAGAGGTATATTTTTCTAAAGAAGTGTGTTCGTGTGCTAAATTCAAATTTATAAATAGTTTTGCTCAATCATTTCTAGTTTTCTGGCTTTTAAATAGTCACATTTTATTATAAACAGAGAATATATATGTATATTTCAAGAGTTGCAGCAGCTTATAACAGATAAAACAGGATAGATAAAGAAAACTGATTGAGTCAATATACTTGGATGACACAATTACACAATTCATAGTACCACAGGCAGTCAAAAGTGTGTTTTCTTAGAAGATCTGGTGTATTTTGCCTCCAGTATGTCACGCAAGAGCATCCAGCAGAAGTCTCCCATCATTCCGGGGTTCCATTTGCCTTGATAGTTGCTCTCCATCTTCGTAATGTTTGGTGGAATCTTTCTCCATGCTCATCACTCACTGCTCCAAGGTTTGGCAGGAAGAAGTTGAGATGGGAATTAAAAAAATGAATCTTGAGTGACATTCGGCACCCCATATCCTCGTAAGACTTTAGCAACTTCTCAATACAGGCTTGGTAATCTGGTACGCGTGTGTTACCAAGGAAGCCACTGCAGACTGACTTGAATGCTTCCTTAGCTCTCAGTTCCTTTAAGTTAAGAAGCTCCTCAAAATCAGTATCCTTCGGGACTTCTCGGATCTGCGGTCCGACAAAGATGCCCTCTTTGAGCTTAGCAGCACTAAGACCTGTGAACTCAGTAGACAAGTGTTGGAAGGCAGCACCATTTTGGTGCAACGCCTTCACGAAATTATTCATCAAACCAAGCTTGATGTGAAGAGGAGGAAGAAGCACCTTATTCATGTCCACCAGAGGAATCTCTTTGAGGCTGTGTTCGCCAGGAACAAAAGTGCTTCTAGACCCCCGGTCTTTCTGCTTGTAATGCTAGGATACAGTTCGACAATCCCAGAGACAGAGAAACTGTACTTTGTGAAACCCGCTTGCATATCCATAAGAAGACCAATGACCTTGAGGTCCCCAAAGACTCCATTGGTACTCGCTGCGCTTAATAGCTTCTAAAAGAAGCTCCATATTGTCATAGGACTCCTTTAGATGGACAGAGTGAGCAATGGGAATGATGGGATATTTATTCCCGTTGTGCAGAATAACACCCCTAAGACTTCGCCTGGAAGGTTCTATGAAAAGACGCTAGTCTGAAGGATTATGTGGCAAACCAAGGGACATAAACAAGCCAGGTATGTTCGTGCAGTAGCACAACTTGTTTTCCATGTCGAAAAAGAAAGCAAGGTCTTTGTTCCGATTCTTGAAAATGGTGATCCTTACATCTTCCTGGACTAGGTTTCACTGTTTAAGCCGAGAAGACAATAGCTCTGACTGCTGTTTTGACGGATACAAATCACGAGCAAGATCATTCAGGTTTTCTTCTGTGATCTAGTGTGGTTCATTGCCATTTGTTCCTGAATATGTAGACCAAATATCTTTGGAAGATATTGATTCGGCAGAATCCTCCTTTGAAGGCATTTCTTTATCTGATGAGGAAAGAAGATCCTTATTTACTTATTTACCGGAAGAGCAGCTGAATGGGGAACGGGTCTCATAGCAGATCGAAGGTTGGGATATTTGATCTTTTTCCTAGAAGATGCATTGAAACCAGTTATATTAGTTAAACAAAAATAGCAATCATCTGCGTGGTTTCGCGGCTCTCTCCAGACCATTGGGACTGCAAAGTTGAAAGCAAAGTTCAAAACTAAATGTGCATTTTAAAGTGAAATACTGATATTTAGTAACTCAAAAGATGTGCAACATGATAGTTGAGGGACACCAACTTCTTGCGCCACCTGCGAGACAAACTCTTCCAAAGACTGCCAGAGTGTTGATTGAGACATGCTGCCTTAACCGTCAAAATCCGTCTAGATATATAACTATATATATATATATATATATATATATATATAATGTAATGTTATCAGTTACATATAGTGCATAATAACTAAAAAATAAGCCTTAAGTCTCCCAATATTAGAATTAACCCTGAATTCATATACGCCTTTATGTACCGTATATGCACAAAATGCACACTATGCATATCTAAAAAAAAAATAGAGGTGATGAGTAAAAACGGATTTCAAATTTAAATTCAGCCCCCACTAATTAGGTAAAACGGGTATTTTTGTGCTTGCCTCAATTTCTTTGTAAACCAGTGTTATGTTTTCGCATGTATATGTATATGGTTGTGACTATACAACACTTAGACTGTTATTTAATGAACCCTTTATTTATTTAATGCCAAAGAAATACTTGCAGAACAGAATTGGTTCTAATTAACACATAGCTGGGGTGGAGATAACAGGATTCATATCTTCCCCAAAGGTATTCGTCCAAAAGTGTGCATATAGCGCGACGTCAGTTCGATTTTATTAACAATGATGACACCATCCAGCATTTTAGCCATTACACCAAGAAGATTTCCTTCACATTCGAAATTAAATGTGTATAGTTTAAGGAAGATTTTGAATAAACGAATGCAACTGTTTTTAAGTTACTAAATTAATACTTCTTGGAAATTCTCGAATAGCTGGCACCAATGAATATAGCCTATAGGAACACTATTAAAAGTCACGTTTGAGAAAAAGAGCTCAAATCATTCGGGCGATGGAAATATTAGTAATGTGATGAGAAATTATACTTTCCACAAAGGCCAGGCAATCGGTTTCTGAACCCTATCAAAATGGACAAAATAAGGTGAAAGATATCTGACCAGTTATGAGAAAATTTTCTTTTCGTTCCCATCGAGAGGTGGTCTTTAACAAGTGCGTTAGTTACAGAAAATCTACTTGGGTCTTTGTGAAGGTAACGTACCTGGGCATTCGAAGCGCGCACGAACGTGTCTGGCTTGTAGAGCGAAAACCGATATGGCTGCCTCGAGCATATTTGACGAGGAGAGATCTCGAACCAGCGAGATGTAATTTGCACGTATGCAAATTCTTACGAGATCTCACGATAATACAAATTCGCACGGTAACGGCTGAATGGGCTGATTTTGTTCTGAGTGCATTTGCCCGACGAACGTGCTACATCTGAAGGAAGGAAGGAAGGAAGGAGAACCAGAAGGAGAGAGAGAAAGAAGGAAGGAAGGAAGGAAGGAAGGAGAACGAGGAAGAGAAGACAGAGAAGGAACAGCTACTGAGAGAGAGGGAGAAATCGCTAGACTCAATACGCCCTGAAACTAACAATAGTGTCCTCTCTTGAATAAATACAAGAATCAGTTTCCTGTTGCCTCTTTACGCCCGCTCTTGACAACAGTCTTCTGTGGGGATTTTTGCTGATTTCAACAGTGCTGTGGAATAAGTACACTACTAATGTCCGATGTGTCGTTTTTCCAGTATCTTTTTAAAGACCTTGAACACTGATCCTAATTCGTTAACTAATACTATATCACCGTCACCTTTATGTTCCACTGTTATTTTAACTCTCTGACAAGATCCAAGTATTGATTTCTCTTTTCGCTCTCTTTTATTTTCACTCAGTAGTCAGCTGGAATATCGGATGGTAAGCTCTTTTTTGTTAATTAACACCAGGCCTGTTCTAACTTGAATTAAGTGATTCGTTTTTATCTCAAAGACCCATTGAATATCATGGATTTCATTTTTATGTTGTTGTTGTTGTTGTTGTTGTTGTTGTTGTTGTTGTTCGCATTTTTTTCTAATGTGTTTTTCACACCAATATTGACTATTTTTTTTAACTACAGCTTGAGTGACAGTCAGTGTCCTCAGGTCACCAAGACTCTTCTGATTTGTCTAGTCGATGCAGAGGTCTGGGGGGACTATACACTTCTATTTCTATTTCCTCCAGTGTCTTTTTGTTTTGTTTTTTTGCAAATCGTACCTAGTCTTGTATATTTGTACTCATTTATTATTATTATTATTTACTTATTAGTTTTTTTCACATTAGTGTTAGCTGATGGTCTTTCACAGGAGTTTAAGGGACAACAAGTCTCCAGGACTCTTCTGAGTATTCTGGCAGTTCTCAATAATGCTGCAGTTTGGATTGTTTCTACTCGTCCGCCAACTTCCAAGTCCTTAAGTCTCTTTAATATTCCTTTAGTTACTAAACTAAAAAAAAAAAAACAATCTCAATTGGTATAATTGTCACCTTCACGTTCCATATTTTTTCAATTCTCTTGCAAGGTCGTGGTACCTATACTTGTTTTCACATTCTTTCAGTTTTATTCTATGGTCAGCCGGGATAGCAAATTCGACAATTTTGCAAATCATTATTATTATTATTATTGTCTTAGCTAAGTAGAATAAGATAATTACCAAAACCCCACAAGTAATTAACTAAGTAAATTAGAAATGATATGAGACTGAGTCAGAGACGACAGCTAAGTGACCAAAATTTCATGTTAATCAGAGAAAATTACGCCAACCTCACGAGTTTCTCATCAGCAAAATTGATGACCAGTGTGTCTAAGTTGGTTTTTTTTTTCTCGTTTTCTACGATTTACAACTACACATCATTATAAAACTCTATTCAACAATACTCTATAGATGATAACAAACCAACAATAGAATATTGACAGAGTAAATTCATCTTTCTGAAATTATTATTTTCAAAGTAATGGTTTAATAATGGTGGATAAGACGGTCAAAAATACAGTAGAATGCCTTGAGGATAGAATATTCAGCACAAGTAGATTTCAAAACAATTGGAAACAATTTAAGAGTCATGAAAAATTTAGAATTTTTAACCTCTGAGGTAGATTATTCGCGTATTGTCTGTTTGTATATTCAGATTCAGATTATTTGCAAAATTTCGAGGAAAGTGTGACACGATATGCGGGTCAGTAACTAGGTAAGAGCGAGCGCACGCACGCGCGCGTGTGAGTGTGTGTAAGTGCGCGTGTGTGTGTGTGTGGATTCACTGTGGTTGTTTATGGGCGTGTGTGGGGTTCCATATATCTGATCCGTGATATCTCATTCTGGCTTGCAAGTATAAAACTCAGATACAGAAGAGAGGGGCGGGACCAAAGAATGAAGAATAGGGTCAGTCTGTTATTCGAAGGAGTAAGGGACAGACGCAGAGTGTCAATCGGCAAGAAACACGATCAGCACAGGTAGAACAAACCAGTCTGTTACTGGATACAGAGGGTATACGTCCAGGGCATAGATACCTGGGAACATATAGACAGGGGTGGGCTAAGTGGACAAATACAGAAGAGATTATTGAATTAGTAAAGGTACAGAATATTCACCTTGGTCTGTTTATTTAGCAGTAAATCAACCCATAACAGATCAGACACAAAACAGTTTTATATTATAGCTGAATATTTAAAATTCCTTAACTCTCCGTAGCACAAACTAGAATAATGATATATTTTCCAACGCCTTGTGGAAGAAAATATTATTTCAATAGCTGAACATAGAGAATAAAGTATAGAATCCATTGTAAAATAATTAGAATTAATTCACTGTTAACCTTCCTTGAGATTTTACGACTTAAAACTTTCAGGCTGAGCTTCCTCTAATTTAAGACAGTATTCATCATCAAAGCTTTTATAGAATTTACCGAAAGGCATTTAACAGATGATCTGTGATTCGTGAAGTTTTCTCATAGAGCATTTTTTAACAAAAAAGTCATCATAAATTTTCAATTGGATTTAGAGCTAGATTCCTCGCTCGCTTAAATATGATTCAATGATATCTAAACCCATTTTCAATCGAGAGAATTAAAAAAAAAAACCCTCTATGGTTTCATAGTACACATATGCATTGGTTATTGAGTAATGGCAGGCTTCTCTCTTAGAGTTTTAAATTATATACAACCATATTTCATTAGAAAATTAGAAAATTGCTTGTTTTCTCCTGGCATCTGGCAATCATCTTGATATATTTCATGTGAATGTCACCAGATAAAAGTTCCACTATGATCACCTAGGCAAATGCACTTTCTCAAGTTATTACTAAATATTCCTTTCCTTTGATTCTCTACATGCTATCATTGTTTGCCTTTAGCCGACTTTAACATATTTCTAACCATGTGTAACAGAAAATGTTTCCTGCGGTTTTATCCTTTCTAAATATCATTCGTTTAGTCAATTTCTTGAAGAAATTTCACAAACCAAGACTCCTGCTTCGACACATTTGTTTTCTTATTTCCTTTTTTATACATTTTATATCTCCAGAGCATATTATTTTGCCATTTAAATCCTGACACTTTGATTATCTTTCGTGGTCTACCAGAATGTTATCCATTTTTAATCGCCTCATTTGTTTATATTAGCACAAAACATTAGACACGGGTGACTAGGAAAAGCTACAATTTATCCGACACTTCACTGTTCATTGCATTCTTGAATACATTTTACCATCCTTTCAAATGTTTCAGTTGATTATTTTCTTTGTGTGTGTGTGTGTGTGTGTGTGTGTGTGTGTGTGTGTGTGGTTAAGACAGATTTCCTATTAATCAGGTATTCTCTAGGTTTTCAAATTTAGCAAGAATAATCATTTTGTGGCAATCGATTTGCATATCCTCGCTTTTGTTGGTATATCCTTACGAATGCTTATCATGATATAACTTTATTACTGCTCCACAACATTTGTGCTATTCCGTAAACTATTACTCGGCATATATTGCAAAATCATTGATATATATCATTGATTTAAATATCTTTTTCCAAATGATTTAAGGAACATTTCCTGAAGCAAAAATGTTCCTCCCATTAAAGAAACATTTTTTTATTCTTAAGATATTAGTTTTATTAATTTTGAATGAAAACTGAATTAATCATCATATAAGTCTTCTAAATCAATAATGTCTTCCAGGGTAAATATTTTAGCTAACATTAAATACTATTCACTAATATTCAGTTTGTATGGATCACTAGTAAATTAAAATTTGATAATGATCATATTCTCCTTTTTAGCAAACAAACAAGAAATCAATTGCCATCCACTAAATCATTCAAGTTTGCTTAATCTGACTGAGAGCAATATATTCCTGGTTCATAAAGATTAATAATTGGCTAAGGGAGGCTGTCTGCTGTTTTTATACTTTTGGAGTGTCTAATTTTACTAAGCTTAATCACACCGACGGGACATAATTTAGTTGGTTAGTTTTGGGGGTTTTATCGCATATCAACCTTTTGTTGGTCATTTTACGCCAAATTCATTTATATACAAATAATCAGTTCTATTTCAACCAATTCAGTGCACTGTTTAATTGTCAAAAACATTTCTATTTCAAGCTATTCAGTTTATTCAAACAATTCTAATTCAGCCAATTCAGTTTAGTATAAATATAGATTTTGTTTAGGCACAGTTATATGTCAAAACATTTCTACATTAAAATTAAACAATTCAGTTTAGTGCAAGTATAGTTTCAGTGTCTAAAAAGTTCCATTTCAAACAATTCAGTTTTGCATAATTACGCAGTTTAAATCTAAGTACACAGTTTAATGGTCAAAATCACTTCAACTTCAAGCTATTCAGTTTAGTCAAACATTTCTAATTTAAACAAATCAGTTTAGCATAAGTATGCAGTTTACTTCTATTTAACCCATAGACAGGGCCCTATCAGGTGCTAGCATTCCCGGCCAAAGTGCAACTAGGAGAAATGGCAATGAAGGGGTGATCCGCATCCTCTAAATCCCCAGCATCACTGGAACCTCAGTATCAGATTGTTTAGTGACATATCCAGGAAACACGTTGGGGGGGGAGGTCTTACCGCTCTGCGAAATTTCAGAGGGTATTTTCCACAGTCCCAGCAGACTCGGTGAGAGACTTACTTTACTGCTGTTACTAAGTTGTCACCTACGTTTTTACTGAAATGGTTCATGGTTTCTAAAAGTCTTTTTTTTTTCTTTTTCTTATTCCTTAAGCTTTGGTTAATCTAACACAAAAGCTTCGGTTTGCTTAAAATTCGTCTTTTTGTTAAGTGATCACCCACATAAACAGTCAACATATTCATGGTTGCTGAACTTTTTTCTTTGATTTTTCTTACTTATTAAGGTTTGCTTAATCTGGCACACTGAATTCAGTTTGCTTTCAGGAACTGATGTTTTTGAATTATCACCCCCTTCAGAATGAAACAGACTCATCAATGCCTGGCTTCCGTAACTTGACACAACCGAGGCTATCAGCCTGACTCGAACGTATGGGTGACTCTTCCTCATACTTTTGATATCACTTTTTAAATGTTTGTCAGAAATCAAAAATTTAGTTTAAAATGTTCTTTATGGCTTCATATTAAATATAATTGCTTGAGATTTGTTTGACGAAAATGAAAAAAAAATGTTTCTGATCTGTTGTAGAGTGATTGTAAGTACTTTTGACAGTTTTCTCAACAAAAATTGGATTGGTCTCTGAAGCAAAAACGAAATTTTAGTTTTAAAATCATTCGCAAATCTAATTAAGAATCCGTAATATTTTATGAGAGTATATCATTGCTTAAATGATTAGTTAAATTTATAAAAAAAATGTCCAATAATTAGTAGAACTTGTGAATATCCGTCCCAAAAAGCAAAGAAAGATGACCAAAAAGAAATGTCGGAAGAGAGACACGGGGGTTTTAAATAAAATTTTAAAAAAATGTTTTCAAGTTAGGTGCTATTAAATAATGCATTTTATTGCTTTCAGATAGATTCAAATAATTATATATTCTTTCAGATTTCTTCCCTTATTCTTTATATATAGTGTGCGACAGATTTATCCGCCACATTTTAAATTGCTATCTGTGTGGCGCCATTAAATTTAGGCAAGTTGTAATGGTAGCTCCAACTTGATAATGCATAATCATTATTTTCAGATACGATCAGTTAGGGTCATGAGATGAATTTGTTCGCATCATTTTTTTGCTATTGAAACGTATTTTTAGATCTGGTGAATCTGTAATTGTTATTTAGAGAAAATGTTGAGCTCATTTAATGTTACTTTGGAGTGATGATGTTCCAGATAGAAATTTAGTATATCTCTGGATTTAAAATCCTAACAGTAACTTGAAATAATCATGAAAAGCTTTATGTGGACCAATTACAGATTCAGCAGTCTTAAAAAACGTCATCAGTAAGCACAATCCACATAAGTGATAGTATCTGGAAAAATAATGGTGAGACATTACTAAATGGACCTATAAAAATGAGTCAAAATTCATTTTCACTCTAGCTGATATCAGTTTAAATATGGGAATTATTTCTTTCGTAGCCGGTACTAAATAAAGACGGAAGAAAAAAAATATTGTTATTATCTTGAAACAATTCCTCGAGGTTTAATAAACTACATACATCAGTTGTAAACATTACACAATGAGCTATTTAATATACATAAGTATAAAAGTGACAATATTTCAGAGAGCTTTTTTCTTTGTGTACATATCAACTTACAACATTATTCTTTCTTTCAGTTTTTAAATAGAAACTATAGAAACTAAAAGATTTCCTCAGGGAATATTTTTACAGCATCGAAAAAAATAATAAGAAATTAATTGAAATAATTAATTATACGAGCCACACAAATATAATAAGAAAAGCAAAAAAGAAAACACGTGAATGTTCTGCAAAGGCTGCAATTTATTAGATTGTTTTGTAAGAGTTTAAATAAAAAAAAAACGAAGAAATGAATTGAACGGACGAATGGGTTTCAACTGACTGTAAAGATACCTTCCAAATGAATGAGTAAAATGTAACAAAACAAGAAATTTATCAATTTGTTTTTCTTAAACTGTCTTCACATATCTGAAATACAGAAAAACTGTACGACTGCAATACAAATGGTCTTCCATTAAAAATCCTTATCAGGAAAGGAACGAACTAAACAAGGCATTTTTGATTACGTAAAGATACTTTTACTTAATAATAAAATCTACGAATTTTCTAAACTTAATCGATAATTAGAATTTTAATTAAAAATGTAAACGAGTATTTAATTTCTTTTCCTAACCAAAATGATTCAAAAGTACACGCTATTTAATTCAACTGTGAAAACCGTTGAAAATGAATTCAAAAGTGTTAATTTTCTTACAGTTAGTGTCGTACGATTCAAGGAACATTTTTTAAATCAAATCAAAACTTTTCAAAAAATTCCTCAGACTTCTCTTATTAAATAACTATATTCATCTAAGAGTCATTACTTTATGTTTTATCTATATATTCATTATTTTATTTATTTATTCATTTTACTTTAAAAAAAAAACAAACAATATATTAGAAATTAAATTTTGAATGACTTTACACATATTTACAAATGTTTTTCGAAAACACACACACACACACACACACACACATATACATATACATATACATATATATATATATATATATATATATATATATATATATATATATATATATATATATATATATGATACAACGAAATAATATGTCTGTGGATGACAGCGTACAAGTATATGCTCCCCGCGTGGGTTGAGCTCTCAAATGGGTAATTTGCCGGATATCAGTTACGCTACAATGCGGGTCTCTTCTTCATATAATGATGATTCCAGTAGCAGGTAATGTATAGTTAAAAAAGTTACAAGCAGAAAATTCCATCGCTTACGCCGAGAATGTCGGTAATTGTGAGGCAAATTCATCCGGGTTTGGGTTGGGATCTCGGCTCAAAGTTTCTGGGGGGGACTAGACACGCTGAAGAGTTGTGATACCACGAAACCGTCTACATGTTTATGACAATATATATATATATATATATATATATATCTTTCTCTCTATATATATATTCTCTCTCTCTCTCTCTCTCTCTCTCTCTCTCTATATATATATATATATATATATATATATATATATATTCTATCTCTCTCTCTCTCTCTATATATATATATATATATATATATATATATTCTATCTCTCTCTCTCTCTCTCTCTCTCTCTATATATATATATATATATATATATATATATATATATATATATATTCTATCTATCGACTGATAGGAGTTGACACAAAATCCTTTTTTATGGGGATACTCATGTACAAATCGGGACTCATGCTCGGCCATAACAAAAATAATTTGATCCCGACACCATTTGTATATTGGTATTCCTCAGACACCAATCCATAAATTCCTCCCTGCGAAGCAGGTTCATCCTGGAGAGATGGCTTCCTGAGATCACGCATGTCAGTAGACACGCACAGTACTAATTGTTCTTGTATAGATTTTGAGGCCATTATTAGAATTAGCTGTAAGGAGGACTTTCTTCTTTGGACAAAATCATTTTTTTTGTTTTTGTTTACGCCAGTGAAAACTATTTAAATATCGAGTTGGCATTGCCAGATTTGATTTGTAAAAAACATGGCAGGAATCAGAATAGAAAGGTGCGTCTTTTCTCGAAGGACATCAATGCCCAGTGAAACAGATTTGATCTCGTCCAGGATTTGAACACGGGTGCGTCATTTTTCGAAGGGCATATGCTCAAAAACACACACACACTTGGGCGAGCATACACACATACTGGACATACTCAAAAAATACTCATAAAATATCGGAGTCTTGTTTTTTTCTTTTTTTCTTTTTTCCAAATTGACAGGACGACTATTGTTTTCAAACCTTGACATATTTCAGCTCATGAATTTCCGTTTGTTTATTATCGCAGATATTTTTTTTTTTTTGGTTCTTATGCATTTTACGGGAAAAAATGATATCGATGTGCAGTTCCCTTGACGATATTCTTTGAAAAAACATGATGTAAATCAGTGCAAGGTAGACTTTTAACTTGGTGAATATGTTTTGCATTTTACAATCAAAGACGCGCTAAGACTAACCTATATGCGAAATGAGCATATAATATTCATCTCTAGCTTTTCTCTCTCAATACTATTTATTTACTAAGATTACGTGACACTATCGTTTGTAGCCTGCCCAGTTCAACCTGCTTAATGAGCTCAATCTCACGTTCTGTTTGTTTTTAAAGAAATTAGCCCATCGTAGGTTACGGTCGAAACTCTCTTAGGCACGAATCAGCACCAAAAGCAATTTTTTAAAGAGTAGAAACGAATACAAGAATATTCGTTATTTCATTACTCTGGTGAAAGAGCGGATCATGACACTTCTCTCTTCCGGACAGCCTAAGTGCGTACAATCTCATGATCAATCTATGCACTTCGGCCCTGCGCAGTGTCCTATTGTTCTGTCTGTAACTCTTTCGTGAACCACTATCGTTTCTGAGGACTCTAACCTAGAATCACACTCTCAATGCCACCCCAACCCAGGCAAGTTGCCTACACGGATTCAGCACAGCTTCTACTCTGTTTAATTCGTAACCACTTATTTCAATAAATGGAGCCCTCTCTTTCGACAAAAAAGCCTCTCATGCGTTGTCTTTCCATAGTACCGTAAACAATTATTTCCTTTCTTCCTGACATCTAACCAAAGAAGCCCTGACAATTTTAGTTTATTATGGATAATCAAAGACGAATTATTTCATAACCATTGAAACCCTTTATTCTTTCTATTTTAACATCAGTTAAAATCTGTCGGCTTTCCATCGTTTTATCCATCGTTTTGGTACTACTATACACACACCCTTGTATATAGATGTATACAAATTGAAATTCATATGTGTATTTTAAGCCTGTACAACCAATACAAAGACATTCGCATCTCTATGCATTTATATACACATACGCTACCCAAATATTCATATTCATATATATATATATATATATATACTCTTGCAAATATACACACAAGTACATTATCACATAGATATGTACACCCAGATTAAGAAAAAATCACAATATAGTTAGCTTAATTAGGCAAAAGGCCATAATTTCAGAGAACTCAATGAGAATCGAATTCACTAACAATTGTTCGCTAGTCAACGTAGCTAAAAATTACTCCTCTGGAGACACCCATAACAAAACATTTTGTTGATTAGATTTGGTATAAGGTCGAGTGCATAAGCACTTACCGTAGATCAAATCTTCTTTTCGGCCCAGTCGGCTGGGGCTATAGCACACATCGGCTGCATCTTAGTAAAGATGTAAGGCCGTTTCCAACGAATGTCCTGGATAAGACATTAAACAAGCTGATGGTCAGGCTTAAGCCTCGAAGATTTGGAGAATGCAGAGTACCCCTTCATTGCCATTCCTCCCGAGTCCACCTTGATACCTAGTTGTAGCACCAGATAGGGTCCTATCTATACGTCAATAGAACAAACTGTGAGCAAAAAAAAATGATTGATGAGAAATTGTAACTGCTACATAGCAATACTTGAAACCGTTTAAACGTATGCATAAAAGTGCTCTGCCTCGTTCAAGAATGTTATATACAATATGTGTTTACAAATCATCTGTATATATCTATTTAATATATATTTCTAAACAGGATTTGGTATCAAATAACCTATGTTATTTGATATGTCATAAAACCCCACACGACCAACAAAACCTACTAATAATGCGCCCACAAGGAGCGATTCCATATCATTTCCTCAGTACCGAAAACTTGTTTACTAGATCCACTACAGAGGACTTCCAATAGAGCAAATATTGTTTATTAATTTTTATCCGTGTTTTGAGTGGGTTTTGGGTCATTCAATTACTTTTCTAAAACATAATGTCATCTTTCCTTCTTTCCATGCTAAAATCTTTCTAGTAAAGAAGATCCACTTTTGGAGCTGTGGGAAGAATAAAATATGCCTTCATTACTGTTACTCAAAACCAAATTGGACATGTAGTACTAGTTCAATTTGGAGGTCTCACATTTGTATCAAATTGATCTGGTTGGAACATACGAGGCGCATACGATAGTTTTCCAGACTTTTTTCGTATGGTCACTTAAAATGGGTGAAGACTCATGGATATTCAGTATGTTATTGCTATACATCTTATGAGATGACTGACCGATGTTTTTGATTTCAGATTCGATGAACAGCTAGAGCAAGAATTGGAATACACCCTACTAAAGTCTGATTGTCACAATTGGTGAATTTCAAAAAGGCAATCTGGACGTGAGGAAGAACTATATGCAATAAAATTCTGTTTTAAACTTGGAAAAAATTCCCCAGAAACATATGGAATGCTTCAGACTGCTTTCCGACCATCTTGCATGAATCAAGCATCAGTTTTTGAGTGGCATGAGAGATTCAAGGAAGGCACGGAGTCTTTGAGGGATGATAAGAGGTGTGGGAGGAGTAAGGAAGTCAATACACCGACTGCATCTCTGCGGAAGGACAACACTCGCCCCCCCCAGAGTGTTCTGATATGACACTAAAAAAATTTAAGGTTGAGGCTCCAATAAAACGGGAGTTTTGGAGAATGCAGAGAACCCCTTAATTTCCATTGTTCATAGGTCCACTCAGCCCCAGAGTGGTAGCTCTTGATAGTTATATCTTTGGGTCAATTAGAACTGTCTAAAATTATACTATGACTTGAATTAAACAGAATTATTTGAAATAGAATTGTTTCATCATTTATCTATGTGTAGACAAATGATTGATATTTGATTAATTTCGTTGAATTACTTAGCAATATTTGGAACTATTTACCTTTGAGCTGACGAATGAGTAATGAATAGAATAATCAGTGTTAAATTGCAATACTTGTAACCACTTCACTGTGTAGAAACAAATAATTAATATTAAATTAAATAAGTATTTGATAGCAATAACTGAAACCATTGAACTATGATGAAACAATAACCATACTATGTGTGTAAATAAATTAGTTCTAACTCACTTGGAAATAAAGTTACCGAAAAAATAATCTCTTACATATCATGTATATCTATTTAATGTGTGAAAAAAAAATTATAGAAGCTAAATTGTTTCTGTTACATTGTAATACTTGAAAGAATTTTACTATGTACAAAAAACGAGAGTTCAGTTTCGTCTAAAAATGTTATGAGCAAAATGTTTACAAATCGTGTATTTAATATATATGTATAAACTCGATTTGGCATTAAATGACCTACACTAATTGATGTACCATAAAACCAAACTAAACGAAAACTTAAAATTTAGATTCAAGAGGTCGTTTCGAAATTGTCACGTCTGCAAATGATTCATATCTAAAAAGAATATAATATATGGAATATACGAGCAAAAACTCTATATGAGGAAACGTTATATCTATAGAAAAGTATTTTCAGATGTAATGAAACTTCAATAGCCTTCTACATTTTAATTTTCTTCAAAGGGAAATAATGTGTCAACAAAAAACTCTTGAGATTTACAGGGTGTTTCATAAAAGTTGATATAATTTTGTAATCTACTAAGTTAACCCATTTTTGTTCAAATTATCTAAAATTTTACATGTGTATACCGAGGCAGAATTCTATACTTAATTTTTTGATCGAGTCTCGAAACAATTCCCTTCAAAATAAAAGGCGTTGAAGCATTAAGCATTTGATATTAAACTATTTCTACTCATAATATCAGAATATGAGATCATTTGACCAAAAATCGATCCAGTAATTAGATGACAAAATGTAGAGTCACTATGCGGCCGATAATTCATCATGGGGGTACTGCTCTATATAATATAAATTATATTAAAAATTGATGTAAAGATGGCCACAAATAATATTTTCGTATTTGATGATTTATTGCAGGAACTTTCCAAAGTTCATGATTTAAAAAAAAATATGAATATCTCATACATTTAAAAGTGCCATTGAGTTTGGCCGTTTCTATCACACTTTCGTCATATATCATCATCATCATCATATTGTGCTAGCCGCACAGATCTTCATCACCCTCTCTCGCCACCGGTCTCTATCATCTGTTGCCCCCGGAAGGTCTCTCAGGCTACATCCTGTATCTGCACAGAGCTGTTGTGTATAGGTTCCAGCTGGTCGTCCTTCTTTTGATCGTTCATAGGAAGGCGTTCACCGGTATATGTTGCTTATATGTTCGTCTCCACTTCTCCAACTGTGCCCCACGCGTCTGGTTCGTTTAACTAGGATAGGATTCGTGATAAGTGGTAGGTGACCGTATAGTTTGTGGGGTGTTGCCTCCAGGACTTGTTCAATATTGCTCGCTGCATTCTTGTGTAATTGCAGCAAAGCTTTTTCTCCATACGTTTATTTAGCGTCCATATAGTGCATCCATATAACATTATCGACACGACCGTTGCTTAAAAAAACAGTGTTTTATTTTATCGGTAAAGTGTGACTTCCATATGACCGATAGTCTATCGATAGCTGTCCATAGCTTTTCTATTTGCGTGTTGATGTCATTCTCGGTTGATGAGACACTGCTTCTGAGGTAAGTGAACTTGTCCATTAGTTTCAGAGAACTACTATTTAGTGTGGGGATGTTGGATCTTTTATTAAAGTACTTGTATTCCGTCTAGTCTGCGTTTACATGGTGGCCTCTGCCTGAAGCAGCTCGTTCCAGAATTTGTAGAAGGGTTTCGGCTTGGGCGGGTGTATTTGACCGAAGCGCTATGTCATCGGCGTAGTCTGCGTCCGTAATTGTTTGTTCGGAGTATTATCTGCTTCTTTCCTTGGCCAGCTTGAAACCGTTATCTTTCATTTTATCAATAGACGTTCTAAGTACGTAGTCTAGACAGATGATAAACAGGCTAATGCGTCTCCTTGCAGTACATCTGCTACAATGTCAAAGTAGTCTGTGTCTCAACCCAGGGAGTGGACATTTACTTTCGTGTTTTATAAAGCATATTATGGCTGTGACAGTTTCTTTGGGGAGGCCGTAGTTTGAGTAGTATTTGCTCCATCTGTGTTTGGAATCAAATGCCTTGGAGAAATAACACAGTAGTGGCTGTCATTATATTAATTGGTGGGTTTGTGGCTGACCAAATGGGGTTTAATTTGGAGAGTGCTCAATATCTATGATAAAGCCATCACAAAATAATATTAAATAAATATATATTAGATTTTCTTTGTATTTATTTAACATGAAGAATGCTTAAATGCGACCATATTTTTCATTCCGTCTTATGACGATATCATCAGGTAGAGAAAAAAACATATATATATATATATATATATATATATATATATATATATATATATATATATGTATATGTATATCTGTGTGTATGTGTGAATTTTATTAATTGTTCGTTTGGTTGGTAGGTTGATTCGTTAGTTTTGGCATATGTAAACATTTTATGAGTCATTTAATATAGAAGCCAGCGTTTGTTTTCAGCTAGTGACGTGGTTTGGAGTATCTAATAACAACCATTTCTGAATACATAAAGCTTCAAGGATTTTTTAATAGAAAGAACATGTACTCAGTTACACGATTTCAATCATTCCGAATTAATATGGATAATTTTCAAAGGCAAATGAAACAAGTGAATATTTATCGCTCGGTGCTTTCTGCTTAATTTTAACGTTTCGCTTTGATACGAATAAGAAAGGTAAGAATCGACTTTTTATTAAAACAATTGGCACATGTTAAAACCTTTGGAGCTCTATAGCATTACAGAGTTGACCCATCCTCGGTATTTGATAATCGATTACGTCAGGCATTGTTCTTCAATCTTACATTGGGATGGTACGGCACTTGAATCAATTCTCTTCATTATTATTTTTTTTATTTTTCTCATTTTTTTATGTAGGGGCTCGTTGATAACTCATAATACATACTTTTTTTTAAGTAGGGGTTCGTTGGTGACTCATGATACATAATTTTTTTTAAGTAGGGGCTCGTGATGACTCATAATACATATTTTTTCTAAGTAGGGGCTCGTTGATGACTCATAATATATAATTGTTTTAAAGTAGAGGCTCGTTGATGACTCATAATCCATATTTTTTTAAGGAGGGGCTCGTTGATGACTCATGATACATATTTTTTTTAAGTAGGGGCTCGTTGATGACCCATAATACATAAATTATTGAAAACTTGACCAATTTGAATGTCATATTATCCGTTTAGGGTTTTATTAAACCTCGAGTTTCCGGAATCTCGTTCATTGTATATTCATGTTTTCAAACATATTTAAATTTTCTGAAGAAACCTTTCTAAGATGATTTTTTTTTCACATAGAACCTATCGAATACAAATTATTTTCAAATCGTCATATTTGACCCATAGATGTGACCTTTATAGGCACTACCATTCTGTGTCAGAGTGAACCTTTAAAGAGAGATAACTCACACTTCCCAGAACTCCAGAACTTAGGGCTTTACAATCAGATGTTGTATAGTATCATACACGGAACTTTTTTTTAAGGGACATACTCCTCTACACGGGATACACTCCCTGAATTCTGAACTCAGCTGACATAGCGGACTCCTCATTCCGTCGCAAACAAAATAAGTGACAGATAACAATTTACAGTAGATCTAATCAAAATTGTTGACTTCCACTTGCGTTTTAACTCTTGTAGGGTTCAAAGTAAATTAGAGTGGCCGACTGGCATGTTTTCCCTACATAGTGAAAATTATTGATTATACAATGTGACCACTAGAAGACTAAATGGTTTGAGAAAGTCATAACTTGTTCATTCTCGGGCTTTTTTAAAATTTGTTTTTCAGGTTATAGATCTTTGCTTGGAGAGTAAAATGCTGTGGTCTGATGATAAGCAACGATAAAAACCTATAGGGGTTTTCATTACCATGTATTATTGAAAATTCAAACTCAGAGAAAATAGCGGAAGCATTTTAATGTCAGAGTATACTCGAAGGATAAATAGATTCAGGACGTAATCCCCTTGTTTGAAAGAACTGATTCAGTCTACGATATTCCAGAGAGATGTCCTCAGCGTGCCGTGCACTTACAGGATGGTGGAAGAAGATTCAAAAACTGGACTCAAACTCAAAATATTGAAAAGAATACATTTATTAGATTTCCAAATAAAATAATAAAAGAAAACTAAAAAAAGAAACATGAGTGCGTAAAAGCTATTTACGTTTAATAATGCAACCCACCCAACTAATTCCAGAAATAGTGAAATGACACAAGGAAAGTCATGTATAACAAAAAAGTAAAATTTTATTTTTCCTCTGGCAAGAAGTAAAAAAAAAGTTGTTTAAGAGAAATCCCTGTTTATGTCAAAAGTGTAAACTGAATTCTCTAACAGTTCTTGGCTGTTGTAAATCTGTCTGATACTTAAGTTGTTGGTGCAGGTATCTGACTAAGTAGTCTGCAGTCGACCGGCGAGTTCACCGTGTCGGACTGCTGAGGCATGTTAGCCGACGTCCCAATGATGAATCGGCAATTAATCCAGAGATTAATCGGCGTTAGCAACTAGGGAGCATTTAAATTTATCGTCGACCCGATCGGTGACGACTGCTTCCAGACCTATGTAGTCAGGCTTGCGGTTCGTAGGCCATGGAATACTCGCTTAGCATCACTGCACAATTGATAAAGTCGTTGGTTGTCTGTACGGTATCCTCCGCTCGTTAACTAATGTCTTTAACACGAAAGGCTAGCGATTTGGAAGCCAACGGAAACGATCTGAGTGGCTGCATTGAGCTAATCGGTCTGAACGCGTGTCGAGCTGGTTGGGCAGCTAATCGGTCATCGTCGTCGACGGTGTTGATTAGGCCGATTGTTGACTTGCCTTGAAAAGGGCAGCTGAACTAGAGGTAAGACAAAAGCCTTCACACTACGGTTGCAGTAAGACAAGTGCCCTAATTAGGATAGTTACAGTAGTGGCTTGGCAACGGCCCTGATCATAGCAGCAGTAATTACATAAGACAAGTGTCCTGAAAAGCATGGTTGTAGTACTACCAAAAAGGACAGTATTAGTTTTGGGCAAGCGTTAAAAGCCAGGAGTAAGCAGAAACTGGCTGAAAGAGACAGGAACAGCCTGAAAAGTGTCGAGCAGCTGGAACACTGTCAAATACTGGTCCCCTTTGGCCGAGCCTCAACCTGCCAAATCTGATTTTGGATGCAATTATAATGAAACTGTGAAACAACAGCGCAGAGTTTGACTAGATTTCAGGTTTAAAAAAACAACAGCAGAAAATAAAAATACACAAAATATCTTTCGTCCAAGATATTTTCATTCAGTTTTTTTCAATGGTCATCTCACATAAGAAAAAAAAAATTTGATTGTTTTCACTGTCTTTATGAGAAATAAATAGGCAGAATAAAAAATATATATTGCTTACAAATTGCGAGAAGAATTTTTATAGGTCGGTCAGAATTTATTTGTTTGAAAACTAAATATAACTCTTTACATGTGTTACTATTTAGGAGGCATATGTGGCTCTCAAAACAGTGCAAACTTTAAGGACGACCTATTTCATGAAATATAAGTTTAAACTAAATATCAGATAAGTAGAAGACTGGAGATTCAAGCAACCGAAATGTCGTAATTATAACACTCAAGAAGAGGGAATAAGAAAAGTAAATTTCGTAAGTGTAACTTGAGGAGGAGGAGGACTTTTTGCTTTATGTCGTAGATATCATATCAGAATGGTTCAGATGTACATTTTCTTTCATTTTTTTTCAATTCAATCCACAATAAAATTCTCGACTTAAAAAAAAAAAAAAGAAAATGTACATGTATATTCTTTCTCTTGAGTTCATCATAATTACACGGATGCGTATTTCCAATCCTTCTGGGAAGACGTGGCCCTGGAGGTGACCGTGTCTTCTGTAAAGGGTACGGGTGTAACTTGCAAGACAAATTCACGTTAATTGGCCGCGCAATTACCATGACTAGTTGATTTGGCGCCACTTGTGTGCGATATGGAGTGTTGGTCAGGCGTAGAGTTTCGGCTCTGCAATCTGTGGTCGCTGGTACGACTCCAGTGTAGGAGATCACGGTATACACTGCTGATGAGACCTAATAAGGTCGAAACAGCTGTCCAGTGTTTCCGTATGTCGTGCATAAGTGTTCACCGGATTTTCTGGACATGGTAATTCAATTCACAGCATGGATTAATATCACAAACGTTGAAGTGTTTCGAAATATTTCCTTATTTAACGATCTAACATCAAAGGTCTTCTGTCTGAAAAGTGACTTGCCTTTAAGAGTCGCTCAAATGCCTTTCAAGATTCGAAATTATTGGGCAGTTTATGCTGATTTTCATAGGGAGATTTTTTTTTCCATTTATTGAATTTTCTCGCTAAATAGCCGTTGTTTACTAAGAGGAATATATTCACTGATATTTATCTTCAGAATTGTTATTCTGCACGCATTTAGAAACTTAGAATTTTACTGCTGCAGAATTCCTCTTCAAAGCAAATACACACTCGCCCAAATATTGTTCTGGATGCATGTCATGCAGAATACTTGGGAAATGGTGATTTCTCGAACTATGAAAATCCGATTTTTTTCAAATGATGAAACAACAGAAAGTATAATATTGTACAAAAAAAAAAAAAAAAGACGTGAAGGATTCTCTTACTATCTAAATTTAACCCTTTCAATTCAATTAAGACAACTCTGTTCCAGTTGAATTTTATTTTAATTATAAATCTTAAAACATAGTCATTAAAAAATATTTTTTATTAATTCGAAGCTTTTAAAAAACAATTGTGAAAAAGTTACTTATGAGGCTTATGAGAAAAAAGCTGACAGAGATGATTTTTTATAGATTGTTGCAAAACAGGTTCATTCTCATTTGAAAGGGTTAAACACCTCTTCAACAGTCCAATTTTGATGTGTTTTTAAAATCGCATTGTCATAAGTGAAAATATTGAAAGATCGTTTTTAATTGTTTTCTTAAAGCTTTTGGATAAGTAAGCCTGGCGTTTCAAAAGTTGTCAAATCGTTATCGCATGAGTCTTGGTGGGACTTAGTTGGTTGGTTGAGTGGTTTGGATTTACGGAATATCAACTCTTTTCGGGTCATCTAACGCCGAATTAAATTTCAAACAATCCAGTTTAGTATAAGAATAGTTTTTTTTACAAACTGCAATATGTCAAAACAGTTCAGTTAAATGCCCAAACGGTTCTATTTCAAATAATTCAGTTTACCATAAGTACATAGTCTCAATGCCAAAAACAGTTCTATTCCAAACAATGCAGTTTAAAAAAGTATATTTTTTGTTTACAAATAGTTAAATGTAAGAACAGTTCTATTTCAAGCGATTCCATTTAACGTAAATACACTGTTTAGTACTATTTGATCCATATATATGATCCTATCAGATCCTACCCCTCTGGACCAGAATCGACTTGGTAGCGATGGAATTAAAGGGGTAATCCACATTTCAAAAAGCTCTAGCATTACTGGAATTTCACCATCAGATTGTTTAGAATTATATCTCGGACATTCGTTGGTGGGTCTTACTCCTCTGCCGAGATCCAGTCGGTGTATTTTGCAGATATTTAATGACAAGCTCCAAAAATAGCGGTCTGTTCTGCATGACATTAATCTGTATCTTATTGTGAAGCCTAACATCAGAAATCTGTGAAGTTAAGTAGTAATTTACATAGCTTTTTGCTTAGATATGGCAGAAGACCGAATGAATGGGGCCCTTAATGAAATTCGAACTCATCGGTGATGGATTGCTAGTCTAGCTCGCTAACTATTACACTACTCGAGGTGCCCTTTCGGAAGTTAAGTATGCTTTTACTGAAAATCAGTGACATTTCCTGCTCAGGTTTAATTTATGCTTCAAATATATCTGTTCAAATATAAGACCATTAGCAAAAAAAAGATATCTTATAAAATTTCTGCACCGAAAAGGGTTTATATGAATAGTCATAACCCGATTCCCTAGCCTCTAAATAAAAAAATTAAAAAATTGTCAGACACTCAATCAAACCACCATTTTGATTTTCCTGAGATCAATTCTGATATCGATATTAACGAGGGGCTGTGTTTAGTGTCAGAGAAAATCATGGAATTGTCTGCCAGTTCTATATCTGCCAGATATTTATATTATCAAACACTGGCGCCTTCAAAATTAAAATGTAGTAACATACACCATTTTCTGTCTTGGTAAACACATAATAGAATTATTGAATTATGGAATTATGAAATCTAATCCTATATATTTACTCATTCCCAAATTTTTGTGTTTGGTTTATATGCTTAATGAGATTGCCTGTGTAGCGGGTCAACAACGACACAGATACTTCCTTTTATAAGCTATGATCGCAGTTTTGGGTTGGTTTTAATTAGAATATATTGATGCTATGAATTATGCATATCTTAATCCATTACTCTTAGAGACATTTGAAATAGTTATATACTTATATATTTCTATGTGCATACTGATTAGAATAAGTTTTCTACGTCCCTGTCTCTCTCTCTATATATATATGTATATATATATATATATATGTATATATATATATATATATATATATTCTTAAATGAGTCGGGATTTTGTTAACGTGAGGTATCTTTAGCAGCTCCGCTTCCTTTTGTCGCGGTCACAAATGAGTCGAACCATTTGGGACAATGACATATACAGATCATCCGAAACCCTCCATGGGCTATTTTTTCAGATTCGACCTGCAGCTCTAACTCATAATACACAGGTTTAGGCATACATACATCTTTCTGATTGTGAAGTTTCTTGCAAACTGAGTTTTTTAAGCATCTATATACTGTACTGTGGTTAATTTCAAATCCAATTTATGCTTTTGATTACTTCCACGGTTCTTTTCTACCTCGTAAAACATATGATCCCAATTGGTCAACGTAGCAAATTCATCTGTGCGGCAATCCAATCAAACACAGATTGAAGCAAAGTACAATATATCAGCACACAAACTACCATGATACAATTAACCACAGTGGGTAATTTCAGTGGTTTAAACTGCATTATTCACGAGATGTATGAGCTGCAAACTATCGAAATATTGCAACGCGTGCAATCCTGAACAAGTCCTGGCAGCAACACCCCACAAGACACCAACTGTACGGCCACCTGCCCCCTATCACGAAAACTATTCAAGTTAGACGAACCAGACATGCAGGACACTGCTGGAGAAGCAGAGATGAACTCATAAGAGATGTACTCTTATGGATCCCCACACATGGCCGCGCAAAAGCAGGACGACCAGCTCGAACGTACATTCAGCAGCTATGTGAGGATACAGGATGTTGTCCTGAAGACCTACCTAGGGCGATGAACGATAGGGAGGAGTGGCGAGAGAGGGTCAGGGATATCCGTGCTACCAGCACGATATGATGATGATGATGATGATATATATATATATATATATATATACAGTACAAATATATATATATATATATATATATATATATATATATATATATATATATATATATGAATTGAGGTCTCGGCAACCGTTTGAAAGGGTGTATGTAAACAATAGTAATTGTGATTCATAACCGTTTAAAATTTACTTCGCAGCTAATATCTCCTCGTGACTGAATGGTTAGAAGCTTGCGCTTGGCGTTTGAGTCAACTGGGTTTCGATCCCAGCTACGGGAAAATACTGTCTTGCCACACTAATGAGTTCTGATTGAACGAAACAGATCTGTCTGTGGATGAATATTGTGATATATATATATATATATATATATATATATATATATATTACAAACATCCTCAAAGATTTTGGTCAACGAAAGGCTGTAGTATACCTGCCAAAATAAAAACTAACCTTGCAGAAGAACAGAAGTGGTACAATTTAGTCCGTGGCTGGGGAGGATACGAAGTTTATACCTTTCCCATAGACATTATTCCAAAAGTGACTGAAGTTCGAATGTGAATATTGTCTTCAAAAGTGAATGCTGCTATGTAGATAATAAAAGAAATAATCAACAGCCAAGAATGTATTTTATTAGAAGAAACATTTTCAACACAATAATTTTAACAAAAAGGAATAATATTTTGTCCATCAAATTACTTTAGTAATGTTAATTCAAATCTCTTTGATGAAATATTTTTTTATGTTTGAAAACAAAAATTTCTGCAAGATAGATACGATGAAAGAAAGAGGAATAAAAAGGGACATACATTCGAAATATTTCCGGAAAAAATAAAGAATAACCTATTGAATAGCTAAATTTCTAAGATTTAGATTGGCTAAAAATTAGATCAAGAGTGAATTAATTTATCTGTGCTTCTAATTTTTTAAAAGATCTATTCTTAAAAAACAGAAAAAATTACCAAATTATTTTTAGTTATGCTTCTATGAATTTAGGTGAGAAAATTCATTTTTTTCAGTAAACTAAAATAAAGGCCGTGTTCTAAACGAAGAGGTCAATTGTTAAAATAGATAAAATACTGATTCAAATTTTAAAGCTTCTTGATGCCTCTTTATTTGCACAAAAATAAATACTTTTGTTGGTCTTGAATATCTGTTGTTTTTACATAGCAGAGTGGCAGAAGACGTCGGTTGCTCCCTATCAGCAAATGAAAACCATAACTAATAGAGAAACCGAAAGAAATGAGGTCAAAGTGTGTTAAAGAGAAATAATCTGGGTGTGTGTACAATTGGTTGGAAGTAATATTCACTGATAAATCCTGAATCTGCATCAGCAAAGAAAATGATGGCACGTTTAATGGTGCAATTCAATGAAACAAATTATTCAAATGAGTAAATTTCCAAAATCACTGATGATATAGGTTTATTTATTATTTAAATATGCACTCAATATTTCAACTATTAATTCACACATGTAAGCTCAATTCCTGGATCATTCATCTTGCGATGGAAAAAAGGTGGTTGAAGCTATTAAGGAAATGAATCAAAAATAAAACGTAGGACCTAAAAACAGTCCGGGTCTAAATCCAATAAAAAATTTTGTGATGATATAAAAGAAAATCGTACATGAGAAGGCTAAGTTTATCTTTTAACCGCCATTCAGGAGAGTTGGGACGACATTGATTACGTATATTACTTCAAATTATTGAAATCCAAGCCTGAAAGAATCGATGCTGTCATAAAACCCGTACGAGTTACGACTATTTTGTCAAGGAATTTCATAGCTTTTATTCAATATTGGGCTATTACTTTATTTTTTCCTCTAATTAGCTTAAAAACACTCAAATTCAAATAATTGAATCTATTCTCTTTAGG
The DNA here is from genome assembly GCA_963585895.1 of Sepioteuthis lessoniana. Taxonomy (NCBI): domain Eukaryota; kingdom Metazoa; phylum Mollusca; class Cephalopoda; order Myopsida; family Loliginidae; genus Sepioteuthis; species Sepioteuthis lessoniana. The sequence continues at coordinate 63,193,641 of OY757928.1, forward strand.
AATCTTTACTGAATGTTCAGTTAACTTATTAAAGAATAATGAATTTCGCATTATAACTTTTAGTAGTTCATTTATTGCTGAATGAATATACCTAAGTGAACATCTCCTAAGATTTAAAATTCCATAATGTTTGTCTGGAGTAGTATTGCATTTGTTGTTTCAATTCATGTCATTATATGTAAATTTATCACTTAAAAAGCCACTTAGAAAATACTGTTCGCAGATTGTGGTTGGTTTCAATTTCAACATATTCATGTAAAGATTTATATATTTTCAGATCCGGAAAATTCATCTGAATGTGATACCAAAACAACACAAAATTGTAATTTAATATGAGGTATCTGTACAATTTGATGTTAATACAATTATATGTTAAAATTCGTAGATTTTAAATTGAATTATGACAATTCAATGAAATAATGCAAATCGAGAAAATGTGCATAGAATAAAAGTATTTGCTGAAATTAATTCAGTGCCAAATAAATATATAAATATTATGGTTGATTATACCGAAATCACATTTTATATTATAATTCTTGATAATATCATATTCAGTAAAAAAAGAAAAGAAGATATTCTGCTAATTATACCGTTCAAAGACATTTGGAGTAAACAGGAAGTAAAGCTTAAAGGCATTCATTTTTCTTTATTTTGAAAATGAGTTTCACACCGAAACTTGGCGATTGAAAATTTTGTAAACTTTTATAAGATATAGGAAAGGGTTTATTTGGATGACACATTCTTTAGGCATTATCAGCCTATATATATATATATATATATATATATATATATATATATATATATATATACTTTTCTATTCTCTCTTAACGATGCACAACCACTCATAGACACAGACACAGACACGCACACACACACACACATATATATATATATATATATATATAGAGAGAGAGAGAGAGAGACAGAGAGAGAGAGAGAGAGAGGAGTCCAAGATGCTTAATGGCTAAATTACTGACTGACACATCGTAATCAGTGATTTCGAATCTCAATCCTTCTTGTACATTCAGTTTCTAACTACTCACTATAAGAAAGGTATGAAATATCTATCCTCCTAAGATATGAATTTTGTAGTAGTCCAATAAATTGTATTCTATTTTATACTTTTTCTTAAAAAATATTTAATTAAAAAATACCCTGACGATAACGTACAGCGAAAATTTATTGGAATTTCTGTTTACATTTTAAATTGAAATATATATATATATATATATATATATATATATATATATATATATTTATATATATATATATATACCATCATCATCATGTCATGCTGGAAGCACAGATATCCCTGAACCTCTCTCGCCACTTTTCCCTATCGTTCATCGCCTAAGGTAGGTCTTCTGGACTACATACTGTATCCTCACATTGTTGCTGAATGTATGTTCGTGCTGGTCGTCCTGCTTTTGCTCGGCCATGTGTGAGGGTCCATAAGAGTACATCACTTATGAGTTCGTCCATGCTTCTCCAGCAGGGTCCTGCATGTCTGGTTCGACTAACTTGAATAGTTTTCGTGATAGGAGGCCGGTTGGCTGTACAGTTGGTGTCTTGTGGGGTGTTGCCGCCAGGATTTGTTCAAGATTGCTCGCAGAATTCTTGTGAAATTGCCGTCTAGCTTCATCTCCAGCCGTTTTGTTAGAGTTCTTGTAGTGCATCCATATAGCAGTATCGATGCGACTGCTGCCAGGAAGAAACTGCATTTCATTTTATCGGTTAGGTCTGATTTCCATATAATCGATAGCCTATTGATAGCTGTCCATGTCTTGGTTAACCTCGTGCCGATGTCCTTTTCGGTTGATGCTACGCAGCTTTCTAGGTAAGTGAATTTGTTTACTAGTTTAAGAGTGGTTTAGTCTAGAGTGAAGATGTCACCCGTTTGATTATAGCACATATATTCCGTCTTGTGTGCGTTGACATAGAGGCCTATGCCTGCGGCTGCTCGTTCCAAACTATGCACTAGTGTTTCCGCTTGGATATATATATATATATATATATATATATATATATATAATTAACTTAAATCGTGAGTCGGAAATCTTCTAATAAATTTTCACCTTATCGGATCATCAGGTAGCCTGATGATGATTATATATATATATATATATATATATATATATATTTGAGTTGGAGTTAGGCTTCCTGATGATCCGATGAGGTGAAACTTAAAAAGATTTCCGACTCGCGATTCAAGTTAATTTTTTAATTGGCTCCACTTGTGTTGAGCACTTTTGTAATTGTAGCATTGCAGGATTCGCGGAAGTTTTCTAATTTTCTTTGGACCAACTGACTGTGTATCCCTGGATTTTTTTCAAGGGTCAGACGAGGTTGGCCTTTTCTTTCTTTTTGACCTATGATTTTTATCTTTTCCCCCCGGGCGGTGATTCGAGATATTTTCATCTCTTGTTCCTGGCGGTTTTTTTTCGTTTTTTTTCAGGTACCATGAGTGCTGGTAGATATTAGATTAATATATATATATATATATATATATATATATATATATATATATTGTGTAATTAGATGGAAACTAAAACCTGGTTAAGTTGTCCTTATAAATCTATTTCGGCGGAGAATATTACTATACTCTCCGTCTCGTCAGATAACATTTACATGCTATACCTGAAGTGGAAGCACAGCAAATGTTCATATGTGGTAGAAAAATTCTCAGGTGAGGGCAGAGGTGTTCAGAACAGTAAATGTTTGAAACATTAAGAAACAGGAGTAGGGCTTCTCTGTAGGTCAACCCATCCTAATTTGAGCACATGTCAGGAATCTCGTAGAAGGTGGGATTTTCTAAACAATCCAAGATCGTTAATCAAATGACTATCCCCATATAAATTCTTCATTTACTCCTAATACACCTGTGGATTATCTCATCTGTTGTGATCTTAGAAATTTCCTTAATTTAATTTGAAACAAGATAATTAAATAAGATAAACGTAAAAAACAATTTTCGCAGGTAGTATGTGCGTTTAATTAACGCTAAAATGGTCAATAGTAACTAACTTCTCCAGAGACAAAGGCCTTAATTTTTGGATTGATATCCGAAGTTCACCGAATCATCAGCTATATTTAAATCTCCCCGCCCTGATGGTATCACCTACTGAATTAATCGTTACTAATTTCTAATAAATCCATTGTCCTTGCAATTACATAGGAATAGGGGACTCAGTGGCTTTCAGGATGATTTTAATTTTCCTCTATGCCTACATTTAAACACGAGTTAATTTATTTCGTTTAACAAAAGTCTACGATTTCTGAAATGAATTATACAAATTTTTTCATCAATACATAACTTAATCTACCATTGAAGCTATTTGCGGTAGAGGAGTGCCTGATTATTTTCCACTTAATTTGGGAGCTCAGTCCCTGATCTTTCAGTTTTAAAAAAGATTTTTATTGGGCAGTCTGGTTTTTAAGTCATCGGTTAGAGAAAGAATGCCTATGATTATAACATCTTTGTTTCCAATTCCCATCGGAAATGCCTATAAAGACTCTCTCTCCATCATTATTATGTTCCATAGAAAAAATACATGCCTGGTATACGATGTTTCTCGAATTACAACGTCCGCCAAAGGGGCATTTCTCTTTATTTCTACAATCATAAGATAAAAAATTGTTTCCACATATGAAATGTAATTCCACATTTGCTGTTCTGCAGTTTCAAGTATATCATGTAAAATGTCATCTGACGAGACGGAGAGTATAACAATATTCTCCACCGAAAAAATTTAACATGACAACTTTACCAGATTTGAGTTTCTATCTAATTACACAATATACGCTCTGAATGTGAATATTGTAATATACCTGCAAGGGAATAAGTGATGTAACAATAACCATACATCGAGCACTCACATAGATTTATATGATATTCCTCATATATTCTATACAAGAATAATCCACACCCACTGTTTTCGGACGCTGATATATATATATATATATATATATATATATATATATATATATATATATATATATATATAAGCTTGGCGATGCTTGTGCATCACGAACTATTCATTATATTTTCCATTTTTGTTGTATAGCCATAACAATCATAAACGTTTTACATATGCAAAAAAACACAGGCAGATTCACTGTTGTTCAGGTACGGACGATTATTAACTTCTTGACTTCTTTGACACGAGGAGAGAGAGACACAATTCCTAAAAGTCCTTCGTATCATACCATGCTAACAAAACTCAAACGCTCGGCAAATCTCGTGGAGTTTTAGATCTTCTTTCATCTTCGCTGGTCGGGAACCGAAAAAACTTAACCGTATGCCTCAACGGTCCAAACCCAAACTACTCGACTCCATGGCAGAGAACTCAATTCTCTATGCCCCAAATGGCAGAGACAAAATATCTGTCTGTCTTACATGGCCTGAAATTAACTCCCAACTCGACTGGCCTACGGTAAACCTCAACTGGACTGGCCCCAGTAAACTACCAACTCGACTGGCCCACAGCCGAGACCCAACTGATGTCTTTTTCAAAATACCCAAATTCTCAGCCCATCGCTTCCGGGTATGACGTCATTCACACTTCAGTCCCGTTTCTTTTCTGGGGTTTATTATGACAATTGTGATTGTTATATCCTCTGCGCACGAGCGTGAACTGTATCCAATGTCTGGGCACCTGAACTAAGAGCCGAATTGTTCAAAGCCCAACCAAACTGAATGGTAAACTATAATTAACGAAAAATGATTAATATAAAAGAATCATTGCATAATTATATAACATTTTCAGTTTTTGTTTAATAATCTTTTATTTAGTGTAAAATTAATTGAAGATATCAGCTGAACTACTTCACCTTGCTACAAAAATAAAATATAAAATCTATATTTGGTCTACCTATCTGTGATCGCATAACACAAGGCGGGTTAGATAAAGACAATATTTTCAAGGTAAACTTTTTAGAGGAGGCTCATCTTTTCTATATGCAAATCTCTAAGTGATACACTTACAGCCTGAACATAACTGTGTATATCGATATGAATGCGTACAGAAATAAAGATTGACACCTTTCTCATGAGAAATTTGTAATTGACAATTCCTGCAAGGATTTGAGCCCGATTTGCTACTGTCAATAATATCTGCACTATGCATCTTTCTATAAACCAAATAACACTAATCAAATAAAACAACATTCTTTCTAATCAAATTAGAGCTGTAAAAAAAAAAGAACAAAATAGATCTCATAATTTTTAACTCGTCATTTATTTCTGCTTTTTCAAGACTAAAACATACATGAAGACTGATAGATGTAAACATTATCAGAAATTAGAAAAAAATAGTCAATCAAATGAAGATATTCACCGAACAAAGCAAATGATAATAAGTGATAATGCGAAGGCGTCAAAACGAATTATTGCTGAATCTCGTTATTTTTCACCAACATTGTCGATACGTTTTATTATCAATTTTTTTGTCGAAATGCAATTGCAGCCCCTTTCGTAATCCCCACAGCCAAAAAATTTCCTTATTTTCTAAACGGATTAATAATCTTAAAGGTATTGATTAGTGATGTGGATTTATTTAAGTAATTACTGCAGCTCAGGTTCACAACATATCAAGACATTTTTTTTCAAAAATCAGGAAAAGAAATCACTGGAATAATGTGTCTTGTGCCGATAGAATTAATTTGAAGAAAATAAATGTTTCATTCCTGTTCATTCCAGTTTTGGTTAATAAAATTTCTGTCTCCGTTACATTCTGAAAATACGTTGCAAGTTCAATAATAAGACTCGTTCTTTTTTCACAAAAAAGACGGTGATGATATATGTTTAGTGATATAACTTCAAAGTGTTGGGATACTACATTCGAAAACAATGCATATTGAATAAAAAGATGTGAAAAGATCTCAAGCCGACCAGGAAATGAGTTATCAAATAAAACGAAATAGCTGAACCTTTGGATGAAATACTGGGTACGTTATTCTGTCTTGTTTTCTTAAGAATATCTTCAAGATACGAAAACAAAAAAAAAAAAAAATGATTCAAACTTCGGAATATATTTTTTCGTATAAAAATGAATAAAAGAACATCACCTAATGTTACTTTTTCTATTTATTAAGTACTAAAATTTGTTCTCAGCATCTTCTTTTGATCAAACCATCGATCCATGCATTCATTTTAATGGCATGCAAAAACCTCGAGGATTATCTTATGCCTAAAGTTTAACTGAAGTTTTACACACACACACACACACACACACACACACACACACACACACACACACACACACACATATATATATATATATATATATATATATATTTATATTCGTGTAGTTGTATCCAAAGATTAGTTTGCATACGTTTATATTTTACCAAGTATTCTGATATAAACCTAATTTTCACATTTATTCAAGTATTATATCTCATACTAATAATTATACTATTGGAATTACTATTTTTATCTCATAACAGTAGTTTATTTGCAGAGTTATGTGGTTTCATGTAATTAATGACAGTCCTTAGTAGACAATTATAGTTTTAAAGTAACTATTCTTAATACAAATAATTTACACACAGTCATATGGTTTCGCATATTCTTATCGAATATGGATAAATTTTCAAACAGATCTATTTGATAAATACATAGTACCCAAACAGGTACTACCTATGCTTGTCAAAGTGGACTTAGGACGATTCACAATGAACGGACAAAACGAATTCCTCAGTGTTCTGGAATTTAGATGCAGTTTAGTATTCTGCTCATAAGTCATATTTTGGAAGTCTTTTGCCGCAGTATGGTATGCAGACAATGTATTCTAAGTCCCGCTGACAGGGTGATTTAAGAGATTAGAGGAAAACTCTTATCAAACACCAATAAGTTGCCGGTAGTTATACAGTTTCTGCAAGTAAGAACAATATTCTTTCTGTACGTTGTTTTCTTTACATAAACAATTCTATTTAATTTAAACGAACTACTACTAATCATCATCATCATCATGTCGTGTTGATTGCACGGATATCCCTGACCCTCTCTCCCCACTTTTCCCTATTGTTCATCGCCTCAGGCAGGTCTTCTGGACTACATCCCGTATCCTCACATAGTTGCTGAATGTATGTTCGTGCTGGTCGTCCTGCTTTTGCACGGCCATGTGTGGGGGGTCCATAAGAGTACATCTCTTATGAGTTCGTCCCTGCTTCTCCAGCAGGGTCCTGCATGTTTGGTTCGTCTAACTTAAATAGTTTTCGTGATAAGAGGCAGGTGGCCGTACAGTTGGTGTCTTGTGGGGTGTTGTCGCCAGGACTTGTTCAAGATTGCTCGCAGCATTCTTGTGCAATTGCCGTCTATCTTCTCCGGCTGTTTTGTTAGAGTCCATGTAGTGCATCCATATAGCAGTATCGATGCGACCGCTGCCAGGAAGAAACTGCGTTTCATTTTATCGGTTAGGTCTGATTTCCATATAGTCGATAGCCTATTGATAGCTGTCCATGCTTTCGTTAACCTCGTTTCGATGTCCTTTTCGGTTGATTCGACGCTGCTTCCTAGGTACGTGAATTTGTCTACTAGTTTTAGAGGGGTTCCTTCTAGAGTGGAGATGTCCCCCGTTTGGTTATAGCACATATATTCCGTTTTGTGTGCATTAACATGGAGGCCTATGCTTGCTGCTGCTCGTTCCAAACTATGCAGAAGTGTTTCGGCTTGGTCAGGTGTATTTGCCAGTATCGCTATGTCATCGGCGTAGTCGGCGTCGGTGATTGTTGTTGCGGGGTATCTTCGGCTTCTTTTCTTCGTCAGTTCGAAGCCATTCTCTTTGATTTTGTCAATCGATGTTCTAAGTACGTAGTCTAAACAAATGATAAAGAGGTACGGAGCCAGCGTGTCCCCTTGTAGTACTCCTGCTACAATGTCGAAGTATTCTGTGTCTCCATCTGGTGATCGTACTTTTACTTTAGTGTTTCTATAGAGAATTGTTATTGCCGCTACGGTTTCTTTAGGTATGCCGTACGCTAGTAGGATTTGTTCCATCTTTCCTCTGTGAATGGAGTCGAAAGCCTTGGTAAAGTCGACAAATATTAATGTCGCTTGTAGGTTCTTTGCCCGTACACCTTCAAGGATTCTGCGGATGGTTAATATTTGTGAGGTCGTGGATCTATTTCTTCGGAAGCCATTTTGGTTTTTTCTAAGTATGTCGTCGATTTTGGGTTCTATTCGGTTTCGTAGTAGGGCATTGTAGATTCTGGCAGCTATGGATGTAAGTTTTATGCCTCGGTAGTTTTTGGCTAATCCGAGGTCCCCCTTTTTAGGGAAGGGGAGTATGCATCCCTTCATCCATCTATCTATCGGATTTTGATTGTATACTGCGTTGCAGTGGCGGAGCAGTATGTCGTCGAATTGTCTGGTCTTCCATACTTCCGGGGGAATTTCGTCCAGCCCTGCAGCTTTCCTATTTTTAATTTTTCTGAGAACCGAGTCGAGTTCTTCTTGTGTGAACGGTCCAAGTTTAATGTCTAATTGTTTTTTAATTATTCTGGTGATTGGTTCATGCGTTATTTTTGGTGGGTTTCCAAGTAAGTTTTCGAAGTGCTGTTTCCACAGTTTTATTCTTTCTTGTTGGTTTGCTGCTTTAAGTTTTGCTTTGGCTGTGTTCTTTCTTCTGCTCACTTCGTTTATTGTTTGCCAGGCAATTCTAGATTGTCTATCTTCCACCGAGTCTCTAATCTTATCTATCTGATTTTGAATGTATTCTGTCTGTTCCTTTATATATATGCCTGCTAATTGATATTGTGCCGTTTTTAGTTTTAAGGCATTTGTGTTTGTTGGGTTTTTTCGATAGTTTTTGGAGGCTGTTTTCACTAGTGCACGTTTTTCTCTCACCGCTAAAGTTTCCCATGGGACTCTATATTTAGTTTTAATTTTTGTTGGAATGTATTTTGCTGCTGCCTCGAGGTGTGCATTGACGAAATTTTCGTATTCGTCGTTTGGTGTACTTTTTTCCGTCTTTTCTTGTAGTGTTTCGAATCTGTTTCCTAATTCTAATACGTATTTATCTCTTACATCTTTGTTGTTTAATAGGGCCCAGTCATAGTGTTTGGTGGTCGCTGTTCGTTTGTCGTTTTTTCGTAGGCTTAACCGTATTTTCGCCGTGACTATTCGGTGATCGGTGGACACACCCTCAAAAGAGGAGTATGCTTCGCAATTCAATGCACTATTCTTCCATTTCTTGTTTATAAGGACGTAGTCTATCTGTGCTTTAGTATTGTTTGCGTACGTGTATGTCCATAGTTTGCCCTCTCTTTTTTGGTAGTTTGTATTGAGGAATATAATTTACAATTAGTAACATGTATATACGTATTCTTATCAATTTTCTTTAAAATATATGTTGTGTAGGGTTTTCTAAAAACTAATAAGATACCTCGGATTACATTTCATTGAGAATAATATTAATGGCTATCATTAAAATTTCGTGAATTGCATATCAACATTAGCTAATATTTTTAAAGTATTTGATGGCCGGGGATAAACCGATATTTTCATTTGCGTTTTTGTAAGGTATATGATAATTGTCCGGACATTGGCCTAGCGGTTAGGGTGTTCGCCAATGGTCCGGGAGACCTGGGTTCAATCCCAGGTCGAGTCATACCAAAGACTTTAAAAATGGTACTTGATGCCTCCTTGCTTAACACTCAGCATTATAAGGTACGGATCAAGGGTAAAGTGGAACAATCCAGGGAAAGGAGTTGCGTCCTCCCCTCCACCTTGGTGTAGTTGCTATCGAAAAGGGAGCTTTCGGGTCACCCTCGACTAAGGGGAGACAACTTATATGATACTTTATCTCATCATCATTTGCCAGTGAAAATAAAAATAAAAGCTTTGGTATTTCAAAAAAAGAAATAATAAATATTGAACGATATTCATTAATTGATAAAAAAACTAGTTACAATTGTTCTGGAATAGAAAATATAAACTTCGGGGTTCCAGAGGGAGCTGTACTGAGAGTTTTCTGGGTTTTTCATATTTATAAATGATTTACCCCTTGATATATAATCAGAATAAAACTATTTGTTGATGATGTAAAACTGCATGTATGAAGAAACGAACAGATGTATGAAAAATGTTATGAGGGAAAGATATTTGAGAATTAAGATTAAATTAGGAAAAATGTAAATCACTGCATATTAGATGCAAAAATATTAAAGTTGAATATGAATTACGAAAAAAGAAAACCAAAAAAGTAAATGAACAAAACGAAACACCAGGTTGACATTGATCAAACATTTAAAACTGACTAGTACATTTTGTCAACTCTATCAAGGGCAAGTGGAATAATGGGTAGATAATAAGAAATTTCATTTCAAGAGAGCAAAAATTTGTTTTAAAGTATGTAAAACCCTAATAAGACCTTATATAAAATATTACACTCAGGTTTTGGGGTTCCAGTGTCAGGATATCGAAATTAGAGTGTAATATTGAGATTGGGGGATATACAAAAAAAGTATGAAAAAGTAGAAAAAAAAAGGGGGGGAGATATTACAGTTACAGGGAGAGATCCGAAACGATAAAATCAAATTTTACCAAAAAGAACAATGACACTTGACCTAATTAGTACTTTAAAATGGTTTATGGGATTTTATAATTATGTTCGTCATATTTCAATATTTACAGTCAAGACAGATTTTAAAACTTAAGTCTCGTAAGCAACAGGATTAAGAAAATTGCCTTAGAAAATTAAAACAAAAACAACAATAGTGTAGAAACGTTCAGGATTAAATTAGATGATTTAAAAAAAACAAAAACAGTAAAACGTATTTTTTTTGTGTTTTTTTGCATAGCATTCTTCGTGAGATATTGAATGGTAAATCTATCCTTAGGGAAGAACAGTAGTCACACAATTTAACCCATAGCTGAATGTAGAAAAAAAAAAATAAGAGGGAATTTCAAACATATCGACTTGACTCTTAGGAAGTGATCCTAAGAGGTACAATAACTTCGGGTCAGAGTGGAGTTGGGCGTAATGGAAACAAAGAATACTTCCCAAAGGTACAGAAAGGAAGCTTGAATATAACATGTAACGATGTGTCATACGTAGGGCACCTTTGTTTTGGATAATGTTTTGACCTTATTAAAAGCATCGCGCTTTTAAAACTAGAGAATGAATACATTCTTTAAAAAAAAACTCTTCTTTTTCAACGAATTGGAACCATTAGGTTAAAAGTCTCGTAAGACTAAAATGTAGCCAAATATTTTCAGACCTTATTTTTCCGATGTAAATATCAGTGAGCATTAGAAAACTTGTACATATGTTTCGACTTTATTATTCCGTGGTTGCTGGTTCGATCACATGAGGAAGTGATCATGATATACACTTTTGATGAGACCTAATAAATTCGAAATAACTGTCCAGTATTCATGTATGTTGTACGCAATGCTTTCTGGATCTTCTTGTCCTGGCAAATAAAATTTTAATATAATTCAACTATTCAAAAAAAATATGCATATCTATTTTCTTGCTCATAATGTTATGATCACCCAAAGAGAGATGCGGATCTCCAAGTTGGGAAGACGTGGCCCTGAGGGTAACCGTGTCCCTATATGAGTACGGATTTAACTACAAGACACTTGAGCTTCAACTGGTCACGCGTTCACCATGACTGATTGATTTGGAAACTGTTGTGTCTGATGTGGACCAGTGGTAGAGTTTCGGCTCTGTGGTCGCTTGTTCGATCTCTAAAATGGGAGATTGCGTTATACACTGCAGATGAGACCTAATAACTGGTTGTAACTGCTGTCCAATGTTCCAAGATTCCGGACTGAGTGCTTGCCAGGTTTTCTCGTTGTAAATAAGTTTATAATATAATTCCTCAATCTAAAAAATTTGTATATATATTTTTATATCATTCATAAATTGTTTGTTTTAGAACTGCAGTTTTTACAAATTTAAAACCTCTTCATTGTCTAGTGGGTAGAGTGTTCGCCTATGGCCCGGGAGACATGGGTCCAATCCCAGGTCGCGTCATAGCAAAGACTTTGAAAATGGTACTTGATACCCCTTTGCTTAAAATTCAGCAATGTGAGGTACGTGACAAGGGTAAAGTGGATCAATCCAGGGAAATGAGTAGCGCCCTCCCTTACTGCTCGGTGTAGTAGCTATTGAAAAAGAAGCCTTCATGTCGCTCTCGACTACGGTCGCCAACTTTACTTACTGTATAGTAAGCAACCTCTGTCATTTCCTTGTTACTAAAGTCCAACTTATTCCCATGATTTTTTACCATTCTAATAATCATGCATTTTCACACTAAGGGTATTGGGGGGTGTCCTCGTGTTGTAATGGTTAAAGCGATGGACTGCGGAATCGTAGTACGCAAGTTCGTACTCTAGTCGCGCTATTACGTTCACTTTCGGGCAAATACCCATGGTAAAGGTATGAATCCCCTTATCCTCCCAGCTGTGGGTTAAATAGTACCACTGCTATTGTTCTAGGAAAATGGCTTTGGCATTAAATAACCTACAGAGGTTGGTATGCCATTAATAAGAAAAAACAAACAAACTAAGAGTATTGTAGACACATGCTTTAATCATACATCTCCATTCTTCTATTTTTTTTTTTTTTTCAATCAACATTAAATCCTCCTGAGGTTAATATCATTTCCATCATTTTCTTTATTTCGATTTCTTCCTGTCCAGAAAAAGGATACTATAACTGAATATCTCATAAACTGAAAATGGAAATATGTAACTTATTTTGATATTTATATATGTTATTCTACTTAGATAAGTATATAGTTTGTTTACTTTAATTTGTCTTTCTAAGATTTAAGGTTGAATTTTGTACAGTAATTCGTCTTGATCTGTTTTCTTGTCTCTTTATAAACATTAAGAAGTCCTGAGTTCAATCTCCGAATCATTAAGGACGCTTCAGTTGTCAGTATCGACATAAGTAAAATTAACGGTTTCAAATTCTTAAATTCAATAGAAATGATTAATTTTCAGCTCAATATGAAAATACATGCTATTCCTGGATGATTAATTGAATGAGCAAATTTGGATGCTTAACTTGGGATCGTTCATTTAGCATAAATAAAAACAAAACAAAAAAAAATAAGATATATCTCATTTTTAATAAGTTTCATAAAATATATCTCAAGCAAACTATATTAAATGATTTAAATTCATGCGATATTTTTATCAAAGCCGCACCAAAGAAAATGTGATAGAATGTCCAAATATTGAAAAAGAAAGTATTGAAGAAAATTAAAGATAAAAAATATACAAAACGTAAAAAAAAATTCGGTAGTTAGTTTTCCTTTCTCAAAGTTTTACATCAAACATAACATTTTAGGTAAGAATTTCACAAATTTAAAACAATATTCCTTTTAATATTGTGTTTCATAGTTTCCTAAATAATTATCATGTCGTGCCGCTTGCGCGGATATCCCTGACCCTCTCTCGCCACTTCTCCCTATCGTTCATCGCCTCCGACTGGTCGTCAGAGCTACATCTCATATCCTCACATAGCTGCTGCATGTATGTTCGAGCTGGTCTCCCTGCTTTCGCTCAGCCATATGTGGGGGTCCATAGGAGTATATCACTTATGAGCTCGTCCCTGCTTCTCCAGCAGTGTCCTGCATATCTGGTTCGTCTAACTTGGATAGTTTTCGTGATGGGATGCAGGTGACCGTATAGATGGTGCCTTGTGGGTTGTTACCGCCAGGACTTGTTCAATATTGCTCGCAACATTCTTGTGTAATTGCCGTCCAGTTTCTTGTCCAGCTGTTTAGTTAGCCTCCAAGTAGTGCATCGATACAGCAGTATCTATACGACAGCTGCCTGGAAGAAACTGCGTTTCATTTTGTCCTAAATAATAATTAGTAGATATTCCGTTGGTTGAGCCTTTTTATTGGCCATTAAGATAAATGCTAACCGTAAAGTTTCTATTGAATTTACATTGAGACTGTTTGGTTGTCATATTTAGCTATAACCGAAAAACATGTTTAGCGTCTTCGATGTTATTACTTTCTACACCAGTAAATAAAAAGAAAGGGTTAGTGATAATCTTCAAACCGTGCTAACTCCACAATTTTTTCTTTGGCTAGTAAGTTGTCTATCTAATAAAGCGTTATAGTTTATATCTTTGGGAAGTTTAATACATGGGAAAGACAACTGATTAATGATAGTGGAAATATCGATCCAAATATAGTGATAAGATCAGTAATATCTCGGAAATCTGTCCGTTTGAATACATATTGATAATAATATTTCATGAAATGCAAAATAAACTTTGAAGTCAGAATCATGAAAGGAGATATGGTGATGTACAACCACCAAAATTATGTTTAATTTCAAGCGATAATACTAAATGTATTGAATCAAGATGAGACGGATCCTTGTGAACAGATGGATACTTGCCATCTTTAAAGGCAGTAGCAAAACAAACAACTTCGTTGAGGATTTTAACTTTGATAACTGATTTCTTTTTTAGCAAAGGTACCTGCAAAAACGTGGGCTATCTTACGTAGTACCTTCAATAAGTTTCCAGAATTTTTTGAACCGGGATTTAAAATTGTCATAGTTTCTGGAAAATTGAGTACGTTATTGCTATACATCTTATGAGATGACAGACCAATTTTTATGATTTCAAGTTCAAATGAACAACTACAGCAGCAAATAGAATACACCCTACTATAGCCTGATTGTCACAGCTGAATTTCATAAATGCAATCTGGACGTGAGTACACTTTAGAAGAGTATGCAATAAAATTCTGTTTTAAACTTGGAAAAAATGGCCAAAAAACGTATTGAATGCTTCGGACTGCTTTTTTGACCATCTTGCATGATTCGAGCATCAGTTTTTAAGTGGCATAAGAGAATCAAGGAAGACAGAGCGTCTGTGAGAGATAATGAGTGGTGTGGGAGGAGTAAGGAAGTCAATACACCACAGTTAATTGGCCAAAGGGTTAGGGTCAGGGCTACTATGTTAAGGTTTTAAGGGATTTCTGGAAGAGATTCCGACGGAAGAGGCCAGCACTCTTCAAACTGGGTTTGAGGCATTTCCACCTGCACAATGCACCAGTCCACAAATCCATCCTTATCATATTCGGGTGTTTTTTAAAAATGTTTACAATCTAAAAAATACATTGTAATAATAAGAATAACTATATATATATATATATATATATATATATATATATATATATATATATATATATATATATATACGTGGTGTCTTCAATAAGTTTCCAGACTTTTTCTGTACAGTTATTTAAAATTGTCGTAGACTCTTGAAAATTCAGTATGCTATTGTTATACATCTTACAAGATGACTGACCAATTTTTATGATTTTACGTTCAAATGAACTGCTACTGCCAGAATTGGAATACGCCCTCCTAACGGCTGATTGTTACAGCTGGTGAATTTCAAAAATGCAATCTGGACGTGAGCACATTTTAGAAGAACGATATGCAATGAAATTCTGTTTTAAACTTGGAAAAAATGACCCAGAAACGTATGGAATGCTTCGGACTGCTTTTTGACCATCTTGCATGATTCGAGCATCAGTTTTTGAGTGGCATAAGAGATTCGAGGAAGGCAGGGAGTCTGTGAGGGATGATGAGAGGTGTGGGAGGAGGAAGGAAGTCAATACACCACAATTGATTGGCCAAAGGGTTAGGGTTAGGTTTACTATGTTGATGTTTTAAGTGAGTTCAGGCAGAGATTCCGTATGAAGAGGCCAGCACTTTTCAAATCGGGTCAGTAGCATTTCCACCATGACAATGCATCAGTCCACAACTCTATCCTAGTCACGGACTATTTAACCAAGATGGGCATGAAGACAGTTCCTCAGTCTCCTGATAGTCCAGACCTTGCTCATAGTGACTTTTGGTTACTCTCTAAGGTCAGAAGCTGTCGTTATGAGACAATTAAGAAGATGAAAGAGGCTGTCACGAAGGTCATTGACATGCTCACACAAGAGGGCTTCCATGGGATCTTCCAGAAGTTGTCGGAATGATATGACAAGTGCATTGCAGATGGAGGAGATTACTTCGAAGAGGATTGGAGTTTCATGTGTGCACTATCAATAAACGTGGCCATACGAAAAAATGTTTGGAAACATATCTAATGATCCTCGTTGTTGCAAAATATTGAAACTGAAATAACTCACGAGCTTTGAAATTTATGTCATGCTTTGCTTATTTTAATCATTTGTATTCAACAAGTAATAAATTCCTGTCTCTGCTCAAAATGCAATCCATGTTCGTTCCCTCTTTAATAAGGTAAACATTCAACAAGTAATCCAACTTAATTTCCTGCCCAGTCGGCTTGCACATAGAATACGCCGACTACATCTCAGTGGAGGGGTAAGAGCCTCGCTTTAACGTGATGTACCCTTTTATTGTCATTGTTTCAGGGTACACTTTGACCGGAACGATAGCATCAGATAGGTTCCTATCAATGGGTCCAATAGAACTGTTTTACATTTAAGCTGAGTACAAACTAATGACTAATGTTCAATTGAGAAGTTAAAAATAGAACTGTTTGGCAATGAAATGTGTGTAAACAAATGACTGATTTTTAATTGATTTGTTAGTGGTATATAGCAATACTTGTAAACCCTAAACTGAATGCAAGCGAATGAGTATAATTCATTAGAAGTATTAGTGTTAAATAGCAAAGCTTGAAACCTTTTTAACTGTATGCCTAAATTGAGTTATTCGTAATATATAGCAATATTTGGAGCGTTTTGACAGTGAGCAATTGAGTTAATTATATTGAACAGAATAAGTAATGATAAGCAACAATAGCTGTAATAACTTCATTGTTTGCTAGCAAATCTATTAATAGTAAATTGAATTATTAGTGCAAAATAGCAATAACAGAAACCATTTAACAGAATAGAAACAATTGCAAAACCAGTGTTAAAACAAATTAGTTCAAACTCTTTTAAAATTAAATTACCAACAAACAATTCAGTAGAAATCTTTTGAACATCCATTTCAATGTGGGAAAATAAAAGATTGATGCTAAATTGTTACTGTTACATAGCAAGACTAGAAACCATGTTATTGCGTGTAAACGAATGAAAAATATTAAATAGAATTATCCGTGTTAGATAAAAATAATTGCAACTATTTAGCTGTCCTCAAAAAGAAAAAAATAAGGTCAGACTTGCTTAAAAATGTAAACTACAATAATGTGTTAACAAATTATATATACATTTGATATATATATATATATATATATATATATATATATATATATATATATATATATATATATATATATGTGTGTGTGTGTGTGTGTGTGTGTGTGTGTGTAAATAGGATTAGGCATTAAATAACCAACAATGATTGATATGTCATAAAACCCAACCAAATCAATTAACTAAATTTTAACCTCGGTAAGCCACTTTTTTATGTTATGTGTAGCAGGTGTTTTCTTACATTCTTCCCAACAGGAGATCATCACCTCTGTAAGAAAATCTGCAAATGAAGAACGTGTAAAGGAAACAGAATCCGCAAGAAAAAAATAATATACTAAATTTCAAACAACAAACAAAAGACTGGCTGACCAAGTTAAAAAGTTAATAAAGAAAGGTGCGTTTTCTGACATTGAAGTATTAGAAATACATCAAGAAAGATCTAAGGACTATTGTCGAGAAGGTTTAATGTAATAATCGACACTCTAAATACTGAAAAACAAAAACCCTGTAAGTGAACTGAACTGCAAATAATAGTGATCTAACAACCAAAAACTTAAATCATTAAGAACAATAAACTGACACAAGAAAGAAATTTAATGTAGAGATTATGAAGAGAATTATGCATGAAAACAAGACTAGATTACCATCTGTCAATGCAGAAACTGAAAAAATAAACGAATTATTAATACACGACAAACAGAATCATGTAATTAAACCAACTAATCTATGAGGGAGCGAAATTAGTCAGTGATAAAATCAGAGTTCTTCTAAAGAACATGAACATAAACAGAAAACATAGATGATAAATTTGACTGGAAAACAGATAAGAAATCTACAACAAGCAAAACCGATAAAACAGAGGGAAACCGCTGAAATATGATGGGACTAAAAAAAGGACACAAGTAAAATAAAAATACAACACAAGGAAATAAATCAGAAGGTACTGATGATAGAAGGAAGACTAATATGTTACCGCGACAGGATAAAACAATTAAGAGAAACCATGACATTCCAAAATAACGAAAGAAAATTCTACCTGCTTTTAGAGGGAAAGGCACCAGATGACAAGGAAAATAACAAAAGGAAGAGAAACATAATAGAAAAAGCTAAATGGATGAACAAAATTGGAAAAAAGAATAGAAGGATCCTAATAAGATCCTAAGGCGAATATGCACCTCTATTCACTAAAAATGTACTAAAAATGTACCAAATTAGAAAACGCCAGGGCACATTGGTATATATGGATATTAGTTTAAAAAAGTCACTTCCATCCACCACAGACTGGCTATCTAAATGAATAGATGTTTGGAAGTTAGTGACGAACCGGAATGGATAATCAAAGAAAAGACTACCCTGATCCCCCCCCCCAAAACCCCAAAAACTCAAAAACCTCAAAAAAAAAAAAAAAAAAAGAATTGTCCCGACTGCTGACCCATAACGTATTTACAGATGATGTGGAAAATACGATCGGCACAAATAAGATAAAAGATTCAGCAAGGGAACAAGTGAAACTGAGGATCTACAATCTATTGATCTTCATAAGTTGAGCAAAACTAGACGAAATAATCAAGCTTTAGCGTGGCTTGACTACAAACGACATACAATATGGTCCCACAAAGCTGGATTATATAACTGTCCCAAAATGTTCAAGATATCCAGGGAAGTGATAACGTTAATCGAGAAAATCATGACAAACTGGAGAGTAGAATAAGCAGCAAAAGGAAGAAGCTTAGCGAAGGAGAAAATCCAGAGAGGTATCTTCCTTGGAGATGCACTGTCACCATTACTATTTGTAATGATGATGCAACTGAATCGCATATTTAAGTAATGCACAGATGGATGCAAACTTCATACAATACAAGAAAAAATTAATCACCTAAAGTACTTTGGCGACATCAAACTGTTTGCCAAAAAGGAAAAAAAAAAGACTTGGAAACAATACAACAGGTACTGAGTATAAACAACGATGACATAGGTATGTAATGTGTCATAGAAAAATGCCATGCTAATAAAGAAAAGCGGAAAACGAGAACATGGCGTAAGGAAAAGAACTACTAAAGCCAGAAAAATCATAACGCTCGGAGAAAAGGAAACTTACAAATTTTGGGGAATATTGGGAGCGGAGAGCATCAAATAAAGGGAGATGAAACAAAAAAGTAAAGAAGAATACGTCTGAAAAACGAGAAAATTTATCGAAACCAAAATTGAGTGCAGAAATCTCATCAAAGGGATAAACGCCTGGGTTACCCGCCTTGTAAGAAACTCGGTACCATTCTTACAGCGCCAAAGGAAGAACTTCAACAAATGGACCAGAAAATAAGAAAACTCATTGCGATTAAAAAAAAAAAATCTTACATCCCAGAGATGATATAAACAGAAAATATGAGTCTGTGAAAAAAAGGGAGGAAGATAAGACGTCTCAAAATCTAAATAGATAAGAGCAAAACAGAATGACAATGACAAGAAAGAACACTAAAACACTATGATCTACAGAACAACGATACCCCTAGAAAATGATGGGAAGAAAACAATTGTATGGACATTTCAAGCAACAAACCAGTGAAATCTCATCGGAGAACTGGACATAGCTAAGAAAGGAACTCTTAAAAAAGAAACTGAATGTCTTCTAATAGAAGCACAAAACAACGTGATAAGGACAAACTACTTTAAAGCAAAGATTGATTAAACGCAAAATAATCGTTAGTGTAGATTATGAGGGGATATC
>OY757928.1:63218534-63313534 GCA_963585895.1 Sepioteuthis lessoniana
ATTAAGAAATTTTATTTCAGATCTGTTTGTCGATAATATCACATTCATTCGAAAAAGTGTTAAGTTTGTCATAGTTTCAACAGCAAATCCATACCTAATGTATAATTCAATTCTGATACACGAGTAGTTTGTAAATTATTTTTGTAAATACTTTCTTCTTAAATTTTACGTTCTTTGTATTTAAACACTTGGAATCAATTATTTTTTTCCAATAGGGATGATTTTTAACAGATATATTTGACCCATAGATGGTACCCTAAGTGATTCTACATCTGCAGTTTACATTGGACCTAAAACTAATGCCAGTGAAATCGTTCTCCTAATTCCCACATCAACTTAATTCGAGTACTAATAACAGATAGAGTTAGATATCATATATAGGATACTCCTTTGGATGAAATGATATGTTATTCTGTCAATCAAATTGTTTCAAGTTATTCGAAAAAAATCAGAAATCATTTCTCAAAGATATTAACTTTTCTTTCTTATTCTTCAAATCGATTGAAGACTGAAACTTTTTGACATAAACTTTCCAAAATGTCATCAAATGCAGAATATGGTATACTTGTGTGCCATATCCTTCGGATAACATTATCCTTCTATTTGTTTCTTCTACATACAATACATTGATTCTAATAACTTATCCACTCATCGAAAATATCTGAAACTAGTCATTAAAAATGGCATGAATCTTTGATATCGTATTTCTATACAGTTTTCCAACGTCTTCTAAACTTACGATTGAGGTATGTTTTCAAAAAGAATCCAGATGGATATAAATGTGCTGCTCCTATACAGTATTTCACAAAAAAACCTACAACTCAAAAATATTGAAACTGCAAATTAAAACTGGCATAGACAGTTCTTTTCAGCTACATTTTCTCCTCTCATCATTTTATTTTATCATATTTACCCAACCCCTCCGCTCGGGCAGGATATGACACAAGGTCAATTTTTTAAGCAGAGTTCAACAGGTTTGAATTCAGAGTTTTCCTTCTCCTAGACTAGTTGCCTCAATAAGGCTGAAGAACCTAGTCTGCCCTACTATTTATCCATAATTGGATTCATACCTTTCCCAAGGGTATTAGTGCTATGTGAAATGCAATCAGTCCAGGATTTGAACTCGTGTCGCCGTGTCGAATTCCTGCGACGATAACCATTACACCACGGGCACATCATTTTATTTTATAAGCTGCAAAAATTCGTTTAGGGTTTTATTAAACTTCTAGATTTTAATATAAAATAAAGATTGAGTTATTGTACATTAAGTTAAACGTATTTATTTTTCATTAGTGTCATGAAGCACTTTTTTGGAGACTTGACTTATTTATTCACATAGTAATGAATTCTGTAAAATTGTAAGCAGAAAATCACTTTTATAAATCTGTAATTTCTCTCTGAATCAAAAGATACCAAATGAGAATCGAACTTTTTAATATATGTCCCTAATACTGGCTCGTTAAGCAATACATCTTCTTAGATGCGCATAATGAGTAAAATGTCAGGCATGTCACAAGTCCGTATTTACGAGTATATATTGCGGATAGAACTCATTATTCAGAAGCATGTTGTATTCGAGATTTGATCGTTAACCATTACACCGCTAGATTCTTCTTCTTCTTCTTCTTCTTCTTCTTCTTCTTCTTCTTCTTCTTCTTCTTCTTCTTCTTCAAGAATATTTGTTTTAGGATATTTTTTTGCTTCCTGCTAATGTCCGATATTTCTGCAAATATACAAATATAAATCGATATAACTTTTTAAACCATTTGTTTTACACACACACACACACACACACACACACGCACACGCACACGCACGCGCGCACACACACACACACACACACACACACACACACACACACGCACACACACATATATATATATATATATATATATATATATATATATAAAATTATGTTGAACATATTTTTGTGTGTCTTGTGATAAAGCTGGACACCTCATTAATTCATATTCGCTTTACTTTCTGATGTAGATGTTACACAGTGTGTTTGTACGAACCAGGTAATGTGTTGAGCTGTGTCACACCATGTTACTCATTGTGTGAGTAATGATGCTCATTTTGGAGGTTACCTTTCCTGCAAGGATTGCTGGTCATCTACGCAGCTGTCTTCCGCATCGTTTCACGCTACTGTGCGTGTTCTTAAGCCGTCCAAATCTAGTCATCTGAATAATACCCTAATTAGCTCGTGAACACACTCCGTTTGATAAGGCTCTAATTAATTCCCTATGCAAACATCTAGTGAGCGTTTCCTTGTCATAGATTCGCGCATGCGCAACTGAATGCATTCCATTATTGTATGCGTAAAAGAAAAAAAAAAAAGAAAAAAAAGAATGAACAATATATATCAAAGAAACACTGCCGGGAATAAATTCTCCAATTTTAAAGTCATATCTAATTATTTTCTGTTTTATAGAACGAGCAAAATATTCTCTTCTTTTAAACTTAATTCTCAGTGTACGTAATTAAAGTTTAATTATCTAAGGTAAGAACACATCAACATTATTTTCAGAAATTTAAGGGAAAGAAATGAACTGTAGATTTCTTGTGTGTGATTTGAAAGTGTTTATAAATTTACTTAAATCCAACTACACTTTCCTTTAAAAACTCCTAAGAAAATCCATATTTGTTCTAGAATAAAAACAACAATATTAACAGAAAACTCAAATCATTGGTGCATTTTACTCTAAGTATTTTCATAGTATATTGGCTTTTATCAAATTCGTCTGATAGCTATTTGGAAAAAGCTCAAGTTTTAAAAGTGGACAGTAAGTAATGTTAAAACTATTTATGATTTTGTCATGGCAACGTAATGAGGATCGCACATTGTTGTGAAACTTTACAATATGGGAACTATAGCTTGGCATCGAAGTCGAGAAGATATTTCGTTGCCCCCACTCAAAAAGGACCAATAATATCATTGGTGTATTCGGGATGTCTCCCCAGATATTTATAGAATAGTAACGTAACTAGGGATCAGTAATTTTGGTAAGGACAGCAGTCAAAGAAAAAAAAAACCCTCTGAATTCAAAACCTGAAGAGGATTTTTCAGCAGTATCAGTGCCACATTGGTAGTCCATTCTTTTGATATAAGCTTATCCAAGAAGTGAAGCTGGCTCTGTTGTAACTTTCCCAGCAATCAGGAAATAATATGTGTTGGTAGTCAAATAGTTTATGATTTCAACCGAAATATTTGGCCCTCATAAGTCTTGATCAATATAATAGTCCCTCATATCCGTGATATATAATCACATATAAAAGGAAAGGCCAGCTTATTTGCACATACAGAAACATTCATTATATAAATAATATTCGTACAAGTAATGTTTAAAAGAATTGACCAAAGCGAAGTAAAATATTGTTACTAATTCATTAAAAATTGTGAATGTTTCGGCAAAGTTTAAGAGCAGCATTTTATCTTTTGATATTAATTTAATTGATTTTAAGGGGATAAGTTTTAAAACGGCATAGTAAGGTCACAGCTTGATACACACATTTAACTGCTGATTGAATTAGATTATGGTATATTTGTTAATCAGTTGACCAACATGCGAGACACTTTACAGTGACAATTCTTCGACGTTTTAAATCATCATATTTAAGTTGTCTCCCTTCTTTATAGATTGCTGTATTTTAATTATCTCCCTTCTTGATACACAGTACAAACATTTAAATGAACGGTTTGATTTGGTTTCTTTGTTTAATAGAATATCAGCGTTCGAGGGTTATTTAAAACCAAAGCGATTCTATTAGGGAGAATAGTAGCGGTACTAGTCAAGTCATAGCTGTAAAGATAAGAGGGTCCAACTTTTCCCAACGTTATGAGTCTTTAATTGAACGTAATAGCACAAATGGAGTTTGAACTCTCTCTAAGATGTCGCAGTCCTGCTGGTTAAACACTGTGCTACGGGTATCCTCGTTTTGGAGATCAAAACGTTTCGCCGATACAAACATTTTTAATAAAAACCTTTCGCTTATGACGCATTGTTGTTGATTTATTAATTATGTTTTTATGCGCTTGTGACGGCTCGAAAGATATTTTTTCTCTATCTAGGTGAACATCCAAATATCTATTGATTGTGTTGAAGCTATGCATTTCACAGCAACAGATATCGGAGGCTAAGTTTAATATTCTCACATTACTACATATATCAAAATTCAGATTCAGATAAAATGTAGATCAGAAAAGGATTTGTCGTCGAGTAGTTGTCAAAGATAGCGCGACTATTTTGAAGAAAAATATATTAAATACTAAGAATTTTACTCGTCTTTATATAGCTATTTATAAGGCTAACCTCAGATGTGGCACAAAGTCGAAGGTAAGCAGTTTCCTTAAAAAATCGAACACATTAACAATGATCTTGAAATATAGTTCTTTTTAGTCTTAAAACTACGTGACTTTTACTCGTCACTTCTATATTCTGTGTAATTTTCAGTGTAACAGTCTTTGTATTCATGTTACAATATATCTTCAACGATATCAGCTCCATATTTTGTGTTTATTGTGTATAACCTCGATGAAGTTCAGTGCTTATGTCGATTTTCAGTGATGGAACTCTAAGTGTGTAACTGTAGCACATACAGAGGTGTATTCCGTTGTTGTTATTTAGATCTCTTTATTTTATTTTATCTCTTTTTTTATGGTCTTATGTGTCTTTTTTTTTATTGTTGTCATTATTTTGATTGTAACAAAAAAAAAAATGAAAGAAAAAACAGACAAAGAGCGATATCAGTCGAAGAAAAAGGGTAAAGAAAAACAATTTTAATACAAGAAGAATATTTCAATGTCAGACTAATATAAATTTAAGTTTTGCAACCAAAATAAAAAAAAAATGTAAGAAATCCGAAATTTCGAGAGATAAATTTGTGAATTCTAACATTATTGATATAGTTTCCATGAGAATATATATATATATATATATATATATATATATATATATATATATATATGATCCCGGCTTCGAGCATCCTGCGTGTCTAGCCACACTGAAGAGTTCTGATAGAACGAAACGGTCTGTCTGTGGATGACAATGTATGCTCCCCCATGGGGGTTGAGCTCTCTGGCGAAGGAATTGTCGGTCGCCGCTAGCGTAATGCAAAGCTCTTCGAAAGAATTGAGCACTCTGGCAGCCGATAGGGTATGAAAAAAATGTAAACAAATGCTGCTGCTGCTGTTGCTAAAATAGATGCCTTAAAATTCCCTTAGCCAACGTGGTCCGCTTGATGGCCGAAAGGTCTGAAACTTAGTCGAACGTAAAGTTAGACGGGTTTCGATCCCAGCTTCGAGCGTCCTGCGTGTCTAGCTACACTGAAGAGTTCTGATAGAACGAAGTAGTCTGTCTGTGGATGACTCTCTCTCTCTCTCTCTCTATATATATATATATATATATATATATATATATATATATATTGATAATATAAATAGATGGGTTAGTCAAAATTTATAGAATTTTTTGGCCTGTGCTCTCTTGCAGCGTGCATATTATGTCATCGAAATAGTTAAAGCTGTTGGGAGTGAGAACTGAGATTGGTAGTATCGCAGTAGTTTGTTCATTGATACGTGATTTGTTTCTCTCCGAATGTTATGCAAAAACCGTACAGATAAACGAGCAAGGCCGTCTAATGAAGGACCTAATGCTTGACGACTCAAAACATAGCAACAATCTCGGGGATGAAGAAAAAAAAATTGCTGCTCCAAAAGTGAAGCCACAGATCGTAGTGCAGGTAGCCCATGGAATTTTAGTCAGGTGGAAAAAAATTTCGAGGATCAGGCAAGGTCAGGTAGGCTGACAACTATAGGTTTTGACTTATTACTTTAAGTTCTAGTGAGAAATCTAGCGAGGCGTATTCGATGTTGAAGGCAAAATTGGCATCGTGTTCGTCAGTGTATTTTATTTACCTTTACAACTACAGAAAAAACTATTCGGAGGAGGTGAATTGTGATTCTCAATGCGAAAATATTTCACATCGTTTGACTCACTAATGAAATACGAAATTGAACTGATTTTTAATTAGATATAAGTTATCTGCTATGATCGTTTAGGGTGGCTCAATATACCTGGGAATCAAGTGACTTCTAATAACTCTACTAATATTAATGGTGTGTTTTTTATGGTTTCAGATTTGAAAATAATTCACAATAACAACTATTAATTCTTGATTACAATGCATTGGACAAAAGAGGAAAAATATTTTGCGCCACTATTTACATGGAAACAAAAATCATTCAAAACTGTCTCAAAAAAGATGCAAACCATTAGTATGATAATGATTTATGAAATAAGGAAGAAACTAAAAAAAAACAAAAACAAAAAAAACCAAATAACATTGCATGTCATGAAATCTGATTAAGAAAACATCTGAGTAACAAAAACACTAATTTGAAGTTTCTAACTGAATGAATACATATTTTACAGGACGTGTTCCAACTGACCGACATTGCTCTTGCCTCAGTGATAAATCATTATCATATTAATGGGTTGAATATATTTTGAGACTTCCTGAAATATATTCAATTAATATATCTTTTATTCACGATTCATTCTTCTGGGAGATATTGTTAATTTTTTAGGACAAAAACAGAGTTTACATCTTTTAAACTCTGCGTAATATATATATATATATATATATATATATATATATATATATATATATATATATATCGCCCAGCAACTACCCTGATTAATTTACTAATTCTATAAATATTTAGACCCTTTAAAATTTACGACGAATCAAATTGTGACAGCAAAAGCATCCTTGCCCGATGCAATGTACTGGGAAATCAGAATGGCGTTTTCATTTTAGAATAAATAACTATTGATAGAGAATTGAATCTCTGAATAATGATATTATATCAGAAGAACAAAATTTCTTCTCATGGGACCTTTAGTTTAATAGATTCGCTAAATTGACTATAATTGAAAAAGTCGAAAAAAGAAATTACGAAACACTACATCAGTTAAAAACATCGGTGGAGATAGATCGATAATATATCTTGAAATTCTTACACGAAATGATTTCAATAGAAATATAAGCCACAAAACGTATTACAATTAAATGCTTCCATATCAAAAATGTTTGAAAATCCCAATTTAAACATTTGTTATCTTTTAGTCTGATCTTCCTACTTATTTTAGAACACAGCACCAAAATATTCGTTACCTTTTAAACTGGTCTTCTCTCTTATTTTCGAATAGCCCACAAAACACCCCCAAAATTATTTATTAACACAAGCAGAGACAAATGTTTAAATAGTAATATCTAAAGTTTAAGTTTCCTTCGCACAAGAAGGCAATCAAGTGACATGCATCCTCCTTCCAGTCTTTAATTCTTTCAGACGTCAAATAAATATTAACTGATGACAACAATATGCTGTATGTCAGAGAGAGACAACAACGTCGTTATTTAGCAAAAAATATAATCTGCTTCTTTTCTTTTCTTTTTATTACCCGACATGTACGTATTGGTAGACTGAGAAAGACAGGCAGACCGACAGACCTAGAGACAGAGAGTCGAATACAGCCAAGTTCGTACATCCACAGGATAGATGGTACGGTTCTTTTCTGAAATATCTCTGCTCGGGGCAATTCTGGAAGTCTGAAAATGGGGGTGGATTTGGGGGCAGATATTTCCTGCGGAGGAGGAGGGAAATTCAAGCTGTGTCTTTATTTTCATTCTACACCACAGCTTAGGAATGGTTTTTAGTTACTTCACTAAATTAAACGGAATAACTTTTCATTGATAGTAGTGGAGTTCTATTCTATTATTGCCTCTTTTTTCCAATCTCAACTTGTTGGACTACAAGATAGGTTAACTTCAAAACAAAATCAAAGGGTTAATTCTAACGTAAATACTGGCAGAACAGTGTAGTTTTCCTGCTCTGATTTTTTACTCTACAAAACTGTTTCGAAGCACGAAAATAAAGGTAAGAAAAAAACGAATACGAAAATAAAATAATGCAACGAAATCAATTAAAATGTTGAAAGCACAAGAGGCATACAAAAAACAGCTACAAAATAATTTATGTTTATGGCAAACACCGGCCATACAATCAAGAAGCTAAGTTGAAATAAGGAAATAATTTCAATAGTGTCATTTCTTCGTCACTCTGAAACAAAACTTCAAATCGGGCAGCTGTATTGACACAGACCCAAGTTAACAAACCAAAATTTATATTATTTTACTTCGAAATTCAAATAAATTTACTTCTTAAAAAGCAAAGTCAATTTACCTGACTACTAGCTCAAAAATGTAAGCTTGATAAAATCGTTGGACTCAGGGTTTAATCGGTAACCAGATAATTCATCGACGGTTAATTCATTCACTTGGCCGACTAATAATTCCTGTTGACGAAATAACTACTAATAAATATATCCTGAGGAATTATTCATAGTGAGTTTATGCCTAGCGTAATGTCACCGAAAAATTTCCTCGGAGATTGATAAAAAAATCCTCATCATCATCAATTCGTGCTATCATCACGGATATCCCTGACCCTCTCTCGCCACGCTCCCTAACGTCCATTGCTTCCGGCACATCCTCAGTGATATATCCCATATCGGCATAGAGCGGCTGTATGTAGGTTCAAGCTGGTCGTCCATATGAAAGGGTCCACGGGAGTACATCACTTATGAGCTCGTCCCTACTTCTCCAGCAGTTTCCTGCATGTCTGGTTCGTCTAATTTTGATAGTTTTCATGATGGGTGTTAGGTTGCCGTACTACTGCTGCTTTATGGGTTGCTGTCTCCAGGACTTGTTCAATATTGCTCGCAGTACACAAGAATAAGAAATCAATGCAATCTAATTCTTTTATTATCCTGATGGCTATCATATTCATCAACAAATCATTCCAAGTCTATTTATTCAGCTCACGTACCTCCAATCGATAACACTGCTAGGTCACATGGTCGTCATTCAATGAATTTCTCAAGAATGTTTTTACTAGTTTCATTTTTGAGAAGCTCCTTTCACCTAACGCACATGTAAGCGGGAGTGTCACTGATATCAACAATGAATTGTATTAACAATCAAATGCTGCTTTATAGTTGCACGAAAAAGAAAAGAATTTGACAGCAGATTTTATTAGGTCAGAATGTTTCAATTGTATCTTACTTACAAGATGAATTTCATGTTGTAAATCTTCTGCCTTGATTGAATAAGCAGCTGCATAATCTTTCACATCTTCAATAAATAAAAATGTGTTCTCCGGTTCAAAGAGATGAAATGCCATGAAAAATGACCGAAGACTCATTAGAGACAAGGTTGTCCAATTCATTAATCAAACAGTCTAGAATTGGTTAAAAAGAATAATATTAATATCACTTGATGGAGATATTGGCCTTTGAGGGGTGAATTCCAAAACAATAAATTCTTCACACTTGTTAGGTTTTCTTTGCTTGCATTAAATTGCAAGTGAAATGTTGCATTTCTTGCAGAGTTGAACAATCGAATCAGAATAAAGTTCAGTCAAGTTGGAATTCCGTATATTAACTAGATTTTCATGGAGCCAAGAAATCATTTGCGCGGTTTTTCCTAAATATGTTTGTTTGTTCTGCAACTGCACTGATACTTTATTGACTTTTCAAAGAATATTTTTACAAAAGACAACAAAAAAAAAAAAAACGTAGGAGAACTAATTCTGCATCTATTTCCAAAAGTAACTCTCTTGCTGATATCGGTCCTGTTTCATTTGCAGATGTCTCTTCCAAGATTCTTATGTCTACCAGCCTTAAGAGAGCATTTTTGTACGATGCACCCACACGCCACCATCGTGTATGACCGTAATGTTTTAACTCTTGAATTTGTTCGTTGTACAACATATCTCTGAAAATTTTCATGGACAAGAGGGTTACTTACGAAAATATACAAATTTTCGAGTTTGCTGAAGAAATTGGTAGCACCGGAAATGTGTTTTGTTTCCTTGATTAATTCTAAATTTAGCCAGTGCCCATAACAGTGCACGTACTAAGCAAATGCTTCATCGCGGATGCGTTATTGAATACTGCTCAATTCACTCCTCATGACTCAAAACCTAATCCATATATTAAGGATTTATAATTCAATCCTAGAGTCATTTCATCAAAAACTCTTAGCTGTTCAGTTCGGCTGACATTATTAGCTTCGTCAGCCTATATTGAAAAATAATTACAAGATTTATTACTTTCGGCAATTCCCCAACCTCACCATTGATGCAAAAATTGCAATTATCTCGTTCTTTATCACAGGACTGGTGTATTTTTCATTCTTGGGGGTAATCTCTGATACGGTCGGTGATGATTGCATCCTGTTTGGCTGTTAATTTGGGAATTCTATGGACATTTCCTGGGTTGAATGCATTGTACCCTTCTGTGTGTCTTCTCTGAGAGATATCCAGATTTACTATCAACAGGATAATTTCCGTGATGGTTTTGATGTAATGTCAATTTTCCGAACTCTTTTTTGATAAGCCAAACTCATGTTTTGTGATATAGAGGTCTTTTCAGATTCATTCCGTTTGTAGCCATTCCATGCAACAAAGGCGAATTTGTGACATTGAAAATTCATATGTTTTTGAATTACCCCATATTTTCCGTGTGCTTTTTTCCATCATCGAAATCTAGTTTTAGTAAATTCGTCATTTGTATTGTCATATGCTGGTGGTATAAAGTGGCTATATGCAAAATAGAACATCGCATCACGTTCTTGTGTATATTCGGCCCATTGGTATTTGTAGAATCAAGCACATAAAAATGACCGATTATGGATCTTTCCTTCACTGTGCTTGTGATATTGTCGTAAACGTAGTTGAATTGGATAATCACCAGCGGATTGAGATATGTCTGCTGATTTGGTATCATTCTTCTACAGTTTTTTAGATGAATATCCTATAACCGTTACATAATATTCTGCCTCTGACTTCAAAATTTTGGCTGATAATCCTGCTTCTTCGACGTCGAAGTTTGTTGTTGACGTGCGTTTTTTTTTTAACAATTCAAAAAATTAACTATAATGCAATGATGGTTTATAGTTATAGTTTCGTGTCTGTATTGTCAAAATATGCTTGAAAATATTACTGCATTTAGCCGTAAGGAATTGAATATTAGAGAAACAAAATGATGTGTGTTTCTTTAAAACGTTAGTTTAAAAAAAAGAATCCTTTCGGAATTTTGTCGTGACTACAACTAATAGGGAAAAAAGAGGTCTAAATTGTTTTTTAACAACCTCTTTTCTTTAATTCTTTTACCAAATGCCGGCATTGTGGGCAAATCTCAGTAGGGCGTATGAGTCGTGGCGATCGGTTGTTCAAGCCAGGGTCAATGTCAGTGAACCTCTGTTGGAACCAATGGTAACCAGCGCACATCACCTGCTGTGTGTGCCTCCATCAGTGGGGAGATGGACGAACCAGTCGGTATACTACTGAAAAATAGAAATTCAGCGTCTCGGTGTTTAATGTCGACTGTCTTCAGTAGATTAGAGAAAATTACTGAGCAAATTTTTCTTTGGGTCATAAATCACTTACTGCCAATCTGTATATCATGTCGATGACATTATTTTTAAATGTTTTTTTTTTTTCGAACTAGTCTCTCTATGCGTCCTTATTTTGCCTGGTCTTGACAGATGTGGACGTAATAAAAAAAAAACTAAATTAAAAATAAAACGAAGAGGGAAAAGTGCTGAAGATCAAATCTCATCAAAATCAGAGACTTATCAGTTACATAAATTTTTTAACCTTATACAAATTCGGATGAGGGACATAGCCCATTCTGCCCCATCCCTAGAATCGCCACTGTTCTCTGCTTTTCTTATTTGTTCTTTTCGGATTGAAGATGTTCTTGGTTAAATAATAATCCGAACGCCCATGCAAATTCTCGTGATCAAACCTCCTTCAACCAACTATGGACACATTTCTGTCAAACATATCACCAACACAATACATATGATCACGCTTCCTTCTGGCATGCCACCAACACAATATACGTGGCATTACAGCCGGAACTGCTGCATCCTGTTTATTCCTGGAATCAGATCCATATCATATTTTTTGTTCCTACTGACCACTTTCTTTCTTGCATGACAGCCATGATATTTACGGGCATTTACAGGGGTCTTCCAGTCAATATCCAAACAAATACATATGATATAGCGCAACGTCAAAGTGCAGAATGTGACATATATACACCCCAAAAATTAGACTGTCAACCAAGTGGTGAAAGAAAACTTTAGTGGTCAGAGGCTATGCAAGTTTCATCTTGTTAATCCTTTAATTATCCTTTTATACGGTCGGTCTTTCACCGGTGCGCACAGTGTTTTTTCAGCTGGCATTTTTAGGACGCGTTAATCAATAATTGCTTTACAAAAAGTATGTCGAACTCATTTCATGTTACTTAGGAATGATGTTGTTCCTGATAGGATTTTCAATCTATAGCAGCAATGGTTTCCTTTTCAAAATGGCCTCGTCCCAACGTAACAAGAAATGAGCGTGGAACTCTTTTGTGTAGCAATTACACACTCATCAGTCTTTTAAAATGTTTAAACTGAATACGCTCGGTTCGCGCTGGTCGAAGCAATGATCGTAACTGGTCGTATCCGAAATATAAATACTGTTACATTTGCATGATTGACCAACCATTACAACTTACTGAAGTAGAATAGCATGATTCAGATTACAGTTAAGGCGATAGGTGGTATTTCGTATTTTACTAGAGTGATTTTAGATATGTTTTGATTTATAAAAAAAGTCATTGGAAATATATGTTTTTCTTTTACGGTGACTCTTGGGGGGAAAAATCAAATTTCATTCATTGTTATTTTTTGTCTTATCGGTCTTTTTTATTATTGCGACTTAAAATATATTTCTCCCTACCAATCATTAATTTCAATTGAATATGTGTACGTAACATATTGACATGCGACCCAGCCGTCAATCAAGAAACAGGTGCATCCGGTCGAAAATATCAGGGTATCATCTTGACGGGTTGAATTCGGTGCAATTGCAGCGCTCACAAGAAGCAGGTGGGTGTCAAATTATAATATAACCCGGTGCCACAGACAGGTTCAGTTAGTTGAAGTTAGTTTGTTGGAGTTCGAGTTGCAGTTCGAGGCAGTGAGAACCAGCTCAAGACAGAGGACTTGGTCCCTAAGGACCTCGGTTGAGCAACCCAGCAGAATGAGGAAAGTCCTGCTATGACCAGAGGAACTTGGGGTCAATATGTTGCAGTCCGTTCAGCCTCTAACTCACCTCTCACACACAACCCTTTTGCAACCCTTTCGCATAAAGTGTGAGAAGTATGTTTGTTCGTCATTATTGTTGATTAAGTTTCCGCATATATATGTATACGTATAGTTGTATCACGACTATACAACATGTAGAGATTTAACAGAACTGACTATCGAAATAATTATCTTATAAAATACACAAGTACCTAGAAAATCTAAACCAAGAAGCGATATATTTTTTCATCAAGTGTATGATAAAGTTTGGCGAAGAAATATGTTAATAGCGTGAGTTCAAACAGGTAGATAAAAACTGCATAGTTGTATTTAATAAATTCTGAAAACAGCACCCTACAAAATAACAGATGTTCGTTGACGTCACATCACACAATCCGCACAAGTAAGATGAACAAAACATATTGTAGTAACGTGAATTATCTACCAGCAGAAAATAGTAAAACACTTCGACACCACAATATAGCACAGCCCACTCAACTGAAATACTTAAAATCAAACTGCTGTTGATTCACGTTCCATATGCAAAATTTAAAATACCCTCTTATTCCGTTCGCTGTGGCAAGGTGAAAATATTTTTTCTCTTTTAGTTAAGCTTAATTTCACACCACCACAGTCAAATTCTTAGTTTATTTTTCGATGTAACTTACGCTGACATCTTTCTCGAGCGTGTCTGGGACTTTCTTTTTTGAGATTTTTTTGATGTTTACATACATTATAAACATTCAATTCGTTCTTGTGTTATAAGACATTGTTTTATTTAAATGTTGGAATTTTTATTGCATTCATTTTTGTTTATTACGTAATACTATTTTAACATAAATAATCGTATACACATCATCATCATCATCATGTCGTGCCGCCAGCACGGATATCCCTGACCGTCTCTCACCAATTTTCCCTATTCTTCATCGCCTCTGGCAGGTCTTCTAGGCTACATCCCGTATCCTCACACAGCTGCTGTATGCAAGTTCTAGCTGGTCGTCCTGCTTTAGCCCGGCCATATGTGGGAGTCCATGGGAGTAAATCCCTTATGAGCTCGTCCCTGCACCTCCAGCAGTGTCCTGCGTGCCTGGTTCGTCTAACTTGGATAGTTTTCGTGATGGAAGGCAGGTGGCCGTATAGTTGTTGCTTTGTGGGGTGTTGCCGCCATGACTTGTTCAATATTGGTTGCAACATTCTTGTATAGTTGCCGCCTAGCTTCTTCTCCAGCCGTTTTGTTAGCGTCCGTGTGGTGCATATAAATACATATAAATAATCAAATAACGGAAATCATGTATTGGTAGAGTTCCTTTGCAACATTCTACTATGACATATGGACAAACCAGAGTAGACCAACCCACAAAAACTTACGATCATCAACACAATCTTGACATGAGATAAATTTTAGAAGGTTTACTTAAAACGTTGGTGGATAGGACGGAGGGTATTTTAATCAACTGAATCCTGTAGATGTGTTACACTTCGACCGGTCGTGGTCTAAACGACACGGAATGGTCGGGTATGTCTCATCTTTGGACATAGCTCAAGCCTCAGGGGGCTGTCCACCCTGGCTTTAACCGTCCTTGCAGGGGTAAGGTCTATCACCTGGCGCCGGAGGGGTCCCTATTTAGGAGAATGCCGACGTGGCCCGAGGCATTTTTTGGAATGCAGGGCGCGTCTGCGCTATGGCCCTGAGCTCGGACCCACCTTAAAAAGGCCTTGTACCACACTCGTCTGGTTGGTGGGACGAAGGACAAATACCGTTGATTGGACAGATGTTGTGTGTGTGTGTGTGAGAGAGAGAGAGAGTGAGAGAGAGAGAGAGAGAGAGAGAGAGAAGTTGGCGTAAAAAACTGTTCAAAGTTCCTGTCAACAGAATTTCGGAGAGTCCTTAACCTGCTAACAACCACCATTGAGACATTTCTTTCGCAAAAAAGAAAAGCTAAATATGAAGCTAAACACTGAATTTTCTAACAGAAATTACTAGAAGATAATCAGCAGCCTATATATAAAGGGTGCGGCTGGTATTTGAGGACACATGTTTTACATTAATACTGTTTTCTATTAACTTTTTCTGCTTTTATTTTTCAAGAATTAATAATGAGAACCTATGCCAACAAATGAAATGAAAAGTCATGCCGTGATTGTGTTATTAAAGGTTAATCATGAGGTGATAAATTGCACGTTCTCTCAGAGTTACAAGATCGTTTGTCCACATGATGAGCAAAGAGAAAAAAATTATAACGTAATATCTATATCAAAACGCAATTATTTGCAAATGTCTTAAATTTCGGCTTTCAGTAACTCATAAGGTGCGGATATACTGATATGCTGTTAGAAAATAAACCAAATCAATCAAATTATCGTTTAAAACCCCAAAATATATAAATTTAATGAAGAAAGTCAATTGTAAAATAACAAAACGTGATTAACATATTGAGCGCTTAAGCAGCGTAATCAGGTGATTCAACTAGTATAAATTACAAGTAAGATTATTTTTCTAAATTTTTCTGGTATTTTGATAGAAACCTATTGATATTTTTCACCTTGTTTCACACAAAATGGTTCCAGCAGACCAATATAATCTACAAGACTAATCTAAAGGTATACACAGTGACAATGTAATATTTTAAAACGATTTTACACACAAGAAATTGCAAAGACACATACCACATTTCAATCTATAAATGTCCGAGAATAAACACTGTAAAATGTTGTAAAAAAATCAATGACCTATCAGCTTGAAAATAATGCCAAATGTCAGTATGTTTAATATACTTATTTTGTCTATCTGATTTTCTCTGTCTGCTTGTCTCTATCTTAGTCTTATCACATAGTCCCTGTCTTTCTTTCTCTCCCTCTCTCTTTCTCTTTCTCTGTTTCTGTCTCTTTCTTCTGCTTTCTCTTTTCCTCTTACTCTCTCAATTCTTGACTATTAATATGTACATATTATTCGTTCAATTTCAGAAGGGTAAGATTGTATAATTCTAATATTTTTATTTATATATTTACTCACAATTAAATGAAGTCGCTGTCGCTTGATATCAAATGACAGCAAATTTCCCTAAAGATCTATGACTTACTTCTCCATATCAAATGATTTGAAAGAAAATATCTTAGAAATTCCTCTTGATATCAACTGATTGCAAATATGCCAAAATACAAAGTGAGTGCCGCTCGATATCAAAAAACGGTAAATTTTCCCCAAAAGACTTAAGGTTGATATCAAATGATTTGAAATCTTCCGAAATATCTAGTAAATATCTCTCCATGTTTCATACCTCTTCAGACTTTGCGCTACGGTTCTATTTCTATTTCGATCACCCATCTACCGACCCCTCTCCTCTCTTTCACTTTTTTCGTTATTTTGTTTGTCACAACATGTCCTTCTTCTTCCTTCTTGTCATTGAGTCGATTCTTTCATTGTTGCAAAACAGGAGGTGCCCGTGGTGTAATTCTTATCGTTGCAGGAATTGGACACCGTTACTCGAGTTCAAGTCCTGGACGAGACTGATTACATTTCACATTGCACTAATACCCTTGGCAAAGTTATGAATCCAATTATTCTCTCTCCAGCTATGGGTAAATAGTAGGAGAGACTAGGTTCTTCAGCCTTGGTGAGGAAACTAGTCTAGGAGAAGGAAAACTCTGAATTCAAACCTGTTAAACTCCGCTTAAAAATTGACCTTGTGTCATATTCTGCCCGAGCGGAGGGGTTGGGTAAATTGGATCATTGTTGTGAAATCAAATGTTCTTAGTTTTTAGGTGCTGGAGATGGCAAACAACTCGGAGACTTTTCTAATGAGCAAAATTTACTTTATTTTAACGATTACAACCATATTTGATCACCTTTTGTGACCTTATGGGAGGGGGAACTAATGAGCATTGATATAACTTACACCCGCTCCAGTCAAGTGATCATCACCATCTTGCAGTACATTCCTAAATTCTAATGAGGTGCAGAAGAGGTAACCTTCCCAAAATGTAACTTGTATGGTGAGGCTTCCTTCTTGTGGTTTTGGGGAATGTGGAGTACCTCTTTGTTGCTTTTGCTACTAAGTCCACTCTGATTCGAAATGGTAGCACCTGATAAGGTCCTATTTAATAGGTAAAATTGAACTATATAGCATTTAAACTGTGTGCAAACAAATTACTTATGTTTAATCGAATTGTTAGAAATAGAACTGTTTGAACATCTAATTGTGTGTAAACAAATTACTGATGCTTAATTGAATTGTTAGTGATGTATATCAATATTTGGAACTATTTAGCTGTGTGCAGATGAAACTATTTGTGTTTGTACTTGAAACCTTTTACATGCATGCAAAATAACATTATTCGTATTACATAGGGATATTGGAAACATTTGGCTGTGTGCAAATGAATAAATTGTGTTGAAACGAATAATTATTGTAAAATATTAACACTTCGAACTAATTCTCTGTCTGCAAATTAATTATCAAAATTGAATAGATTTATTGTTTGATTGCAATAATTGAAACCATTAAACCCTGTTGAAACAATATGAATACTTGTGTGCAAACAAATTATTTCTAACTCATTTACAAATAAAATTACAAAATGTTTTCACTTTAAAATGGTATAAGTATAACCATTTAACAGTGTGCAAGCAAATGTCTGATGTTAAATTAAATTGTTTGTGATACATAGCAATACTTGAATCATTTTATTGTCTTCAAACAAAAGATTAATTGTATATAGAATTAGTTGTTTTAGATATACTTTAAACCATTTACCAGTACGCAAATAACCCAGGTTCATTCAAAATAATTTATGAACAAAATGTATTAACATATCATATATTTGATATATACGTATAAAAAGGATTCGGTATCATATAACATATAAGTGTTGATATGTCATAAAACCAAACCAAACCAAACTAAATTCTAATTTTTCTAAAGTCATTTTTATTACACGATTCTATCGTTTCCAATGAGAGCTAAGGTTTCATTTAATCTCACGGTTACCGCGCATCAAACAAATCCACAGATACTTCGCCATGGTTTTAAATTAACCAACATTTTTTTGGCAAAATAAAAGAATACGCAAATATATGATCTTAAATTATCAAATTATAGCAACTATTGCACAATACCAAGCGATTGCCGCTATTAATTAAATCATAGTGAATTTTCCACAGTATTTTGCAAATATCTCTTCATGCCAAATATGATAAATATTCTGAAATACCTAGTGATTGCTGCTTGTTACCCCAAACTAGAAAATCTGCCAAATAGTCTGTCAGTTGCTGCGCGATATGAAACGATTCTAGATCTTCCAAAAGACCAAGGATAATGCTTAATATGTCTCCAGTATTTTCGCCGTCGTCCGGAGTGTGTGAACTCTTTTTCGTGTCTTAGAGTCATACTTTTCCAAAACTATCATCAGTAAAACTCTTACTGTAATTAATGCATCTTTTAATCTTTCTTTTTTTTTTTTATAGTTGTCCTCTTTTTCCAGGCAAATGATTTTGACCTTTGACATCAGTTTGTTGACTGGCAGAATGGATATATTCGAAGTCTCTAATTTGCTCAAACCAAACATTTTCGATCGGACACATGACTTTGAAAGAGATTTTTGTCGAGATAAGAAAATTTCAGATTTTTATTTTCTTTCTTTCTCTTTTCTGTTTATCCCTTGTTTTCTTTATATCACTTGTCAGCAGGATAGAAATAATATTATTTCAGATTTATGTTTATTTTTCTTTCAATTTTCTAATCATTCGGATTCCTGTTTTCACCTGTCCGCCACATGACAGCTTTTTTGACTTGTCATTATCATGCATTATTTTTTTTCTTTGATATCACGGAGAATTTATTGTAATATATTCAAAAGCATGAAAAAATGTTTAGATTTATTCCGGATTTAAACTCAACTTAGTTTATCGAAGTTTGTGCGTTTTTAATATACTGTTCCGAATACTATCCGTTATTTACTGCACTATCTAAAATATTGTACCTTTTTAATGTACTGTCCGATATTCTGTCAATTATTAAATATACGCATTAAATGCTGTACAGATTTCGTATATTGTCTAGTATAGGGTCCGTTATTTGATATACAGAACATAATGGTTAGAGTGTTTGCCAACGGCTCGGAAGGTCTGGGTTCAATCCCAGGTCGAGTCATACCAAAGATTGAAAAAATGGGACTTGATGCTACCTTGCTTAACACTCAGCATTGTAAGGATCAAGGGTAAAGTGGAGCAATCAAGAGAAAGGAGTAGCGTCCTCCCCTACACCTTGGTGTAGCAGCTATCGAAAAGGGAGCCTTCTGTTCTCCCTCCACTAAGGTCGCCAACTTTACAAGAACTTTACTTGATATACTGTCTAAAAAACTATACAGTTTTAATATACTGTCCAATATGCTGTCAATTGGTTAGTATACTTACCATATATATACGAGGTGCATTCAATAATTTCCAGACTTTTTTTCCAGGCATTTAAAATCGTCGTAGACTCTTGAAAATTAAGTACGTTATTGCAATACATGACTGACCAATTTTGATGATTTCACATTCAAATTAACAGCTACATCAGGAATTGGAATACACCCTACTAAAGCCTGATTGTCACGGCTGGGGAACGTAAAAAATGCAATCTGTATGTGAGGACACTTTGAAGGTCGATATGCAATAAAATTATGTTTTAAAGCTGGAAAATATGCCAGAGAAACGTATGGAATGCTTCAGACTGCTTTTGGAAAATCTTGAATGAACTGAGCATCAGTTTTTGAATGGCATAAGAGATTCAAGGAAGGCTGGGAGTCTGTGAGGGATAATGAGAGGTGTGGGAGGAGTAAAGATGTCAGAACACCGGAGTTGATTGGCCAAAGGGTTATGGTTAGGGTTACTATGTTGAAGTTTCAAGGGAGTTCAGGAAGAGGCTAACACCCTTCAAGTCGGGTCAGTGGCATTTCCACCAGCACAATGCACCAGTCCACAACTCCATCCTTGTCACAGATTATTTGACTAAGATGGGCATCAAGACAGTTCCTCCCCCTTCCTATAGTCCAGACCTTGCTCTCTGTAACATTTGGTTTTTCCCTAAGCTCAGAGGCTGTCGTTCTGAGACAATTGAGGAGATAAAAGAGGCTGTGACGAAGGTCATTGACATGCTCACACAAAAGGACTTCCATGGGGCCTTCGAGAATTTGTTGGAACGGTACATAAAGTGCATTGCAGCTGGAGGAGATTACTTCTAAGAGGACTAGAGTTTCATTTGTGTACTATCAATAAAGGTGCCCATTCAAAAAAAGTCTGGAAACTTTTTTAATGAATCTCGTATACATACATATATATATATATATATATATATATATATATATATATATATATATATATATAAATATATACATTTACAAACTGTTCAATATACTATGCAAAAAGTTTGTCAGTATGGTAAATCTAATGATTTCCTAACTAAAAGAAGTGTTTGCCAAAAAACAGTCTTGAGAGGCAACGTTTTTAAAAAAATTAAGATTTATAGACTAAAGTAATTGATTTACCGCGTAAAAATTGAATTCTCATAACCCAAAATATTAAAAGAAATGTTTCTCTCCTTGATTGTTTAAAATGTATTTTATAACCAATCAAAGACATAAACAAATCATCAACTTTTTTGATACAATTTCGACCCTACTTCAGTCTTAAAAAGAGTGATAAAAATAATTCACCAGCAGTAGTTTTATTTCTAGTTCATTCTGTGACCTCTTCAAAAATGTTTGCTTCATTTCTTTTGGAAAAAATATGACAATTCCAGGCAATGGAAATGCATTTACGAAATAGGGGCGATAAAAATAAAGAGTAATCTAAAAGCTTTTCTCATACCTCTTCATGATAAATAAAATTCGTTCTACTTTCTGAAATATCAAATTTTATTCATTCTTCTCTGTTCTTCGAAGGATAAAAATGTGTTTTTTCTCTATTTCTTAGTCGCTGTTTGTCTTGTAATTTCAATAAAAACTAGCATTGTATTAATGTACGTTGAACTGATTTTCATTAATAATTTTTTTACCGTTTTGTAACCCTTTCAAATTCTGTTTGCTCATAGAATGATACGTATACAATTTCTCTAAGGGACACTTTTACGTATTATTTTCAACACTTATATGTATTTTTTTGTATTGAATAATTCCATCAGTGAAAATGAGCTTATCTTACATGTTCCTCCAATTATCGTTAGAATATTATAGGATCTATCTATCTATCTATATATATATATATATATATATATATATATATATATATATATATATATATATATATATATATATATATATTAGTTAGTATGGACTTGGATAAATAACCGATCTCAATACCATGTTACCATCTGCCATGATATAACCATGGGAAGTAAAATTTTATTGAGTTATACAGATTTTTGTTTGTTTAGTGACCACAAGAGTTTAAGATAAGGAATGGATAGCAAATGATATGTTAACAGCGATATGGAAGTCTGATCAAATAAAATGAACCGAGAAGACTTCCAAGATATGTCCGTGTCATTACCACTGTATGGTTGCACAACTTCGACTTTAAAGAAACACCTGGATAAAAATGTTTTTTTTAAATCACACAAGTATGCTGAAACGATCAAATCCAAGAAGCAACACTTTGGCGACACAGAACATGCACAACCATTTACGTCTCAACTTTCAAACTCCCCACCAAAAAACGCCAGCAAGACGCTCGTCACTGCAATAATATATATATATATATATATATATATATATATATATATATATAGTGAATGTTTTTAAATGCAAATGTTTTTAAATGTTTTTAAATGCAAATGTTTTTAAATGTTTTTAAATGCAAATGTTTTTAAAATGCAAATGTTTTTAAATTTCATATGTATGTTCTACACGTGTTTCGGACATTTCAATCCTCGTCAGGGAGTTTTGTAGTATTTGGATTTCTTCTGGGTGTTAAATGTATTTCATTGTAAAGATAGGTTGTTTTGATTTTCTTTAATTTCAACAGTTGAGTCTGTTCCATTAGGGTTGATTGTCTGTAATGATTTTTGTTTCTTCAGTTAATGACTACTATTTTCACCACTCGTCTGTGTAAATGTCTTCATGCGTATATATATATATATATATATATATAATTAGTTAGTGTCTTATTGGTAAAATAGTAGATCAGTAGTTCTTTAAACTTGCTATGTCCACGAATCTAATCTAAGAAAAACACTAACATCAAACCTCTTAAACTCCACATAAAATGTGACTTTGTCTCACATCCTGATCGTATGTAGGGGTTGCTAAATTCATACGCCTATATTTTTAAAGCCATTTGTTGAATTTTTTTTCGCAATGTACAGAGATGTATTTTTAGATAATGCGTTTTTATTTTTGCAGGTTCACACGGGTTTGTTTGAAAGTTTCTGACTCTGTGTATGTGTGAGTCTGTTAGAGTTGAGCACGGTTTAATGTTGATTATACACTATGTTTTTTATTTTTTTTTATTTTCAATATCAGTAATGAGTAGTAATCGGTCCGTCATATTGGCATTATCTTAAAGTTTCCCTTGCAGTGTTAATAAATTTGCTTTGATACATATGTTTTTCTGTTTTCAGGTAATTTGAGAAATCTTTGATTCATGTTCTGTGCTCATCCTACATATATTTCGTTGCAGCTTGTACATTTGAATTTTAGACAATAATATTTCTTTAATTTAAGTTTGTAAAGATTCTTTTTATTATCAATGATATCTTCGGTTTTCCGAAGGTAAAGGATTTTCCTTCAATGATCATTTTACAAAAAACACATAATTTATTTCTGCATCATGAACGCCCATACACAGAGTGTCTCCTGAACTTTAAGGAATGTGATATATATTTTAAGTTTTTGGGTTTCCGTTTGCTTGTAATTTTTGTGTCTAATAAACCCTTTCAAATTCAATCAGTTCCTCAAGTTAATCTCATTTCTTTGATCCTCCTGTCAATAGCCTTGGGTTATTTTTGTGTGAGTTGAAATAT
The DNA here is from genome assembly GCA_963585895.1 of Sepioteuthis lessoniana. Taxonomy (NCBI): domain Eukaryota; kingdom Metazoa; phylum Mollusca; class Cephalopoda; order Myopsida; family Loliginidae; genus Sepioteuthis; species Sepioteuthis lessoniana. Next base: position 63,241,745 of record OY757928.1, read on the forward strand.
ATGGCAAAGCTTGTTCATTGTTATGTTTGGTGTGGGGTTCATAGATCTTCTAATGATATTTCTTCAGCTAATTCGAATCCCTTATTTGTTAGCGCTGTGGGATATTTTCTCTGGTGTAATATTTGTCATTATTCTTCGAAACAACTCGTCGGATATTTTTGCCGGTGACTTTGGTGCAGTTCGTACGTTCAAAGATGTAAGCTATGGATTTTTTCAGCTTTTGGAGTGATGAGTACTGAAATGCAGGTATCATTGTGTATCTTTCGGTTTGTGGTAAATACCTGTGATAATTTGTTACTTTTTTTATTTTTTATGAGGATGTATAAAACAATGTTCTTTTTATCGGTTTGAATATTCAGATTAATTTCTTCATCCTCGTTTATATATTTACAAGGTTTCCACCGATATGTCCGTCAGGTTTTCTCCAGGTGATTCATATCAAACTCGGGAGACTACACAGAACCTTGAAGTAAACCCTTTACTTAATCCACATGTCAGACAATCATTGTGCGTATAACTCTTATATAATTGCGGAATGATTTTTTTTATATAATCATTTTTCGTTGGTTATATCTTATCATTCGGTTTGGTTAGGCTTAGAACTGTTCGGCTATTAATGCAGATGTTCACGTTCGCGCGCCAAGTATGTGACAATCACAAATGTCATAATAAAAACTCCAGATAGGAAATTGGGACTGGGGTATGAATGACGTCATGCACGGAAGCGATGGGCTGGGAATTTTGGTGATTTTTGAAAAAAATGCAGTTAGGTGAGATTTGAACCTGGGGGAGGGCAGTCCAGCTGGGAACTACGTGATGCGCCGCGCGTTTGTTGGGCCAGATGGAACGGTCAGCATAGTAAAAACTGTGTCTCTCTCTCCTCCTGTCAAAAAACTAAAAGTCAAAAAATGTTAATAAACGTTTCGTACCTGAAATAAAGAAAGTCGTCAGTGTTTCGCGTGTTTCGGGATTTCTATGCATGGGAATATCTTGGCCGTATGCTACATAACAATGAAGAGGAGGTGATCAAAATTATCACGTTTCATCTCAGAAACATTAGAATTATCAAGATTCATCTTTAAAAAAAACATTAGATTTTTAAAAGTATCTACCGTGATCAATTTTATCCTAAGGATTAGGCTTTGGAGTAAGCTATGCATATTGTTAATATTTTCTATCTAATAAAGTTGTTTTATCTTCCTTATGATATCTTATAGATTTTCTTCAAAATATTCTTAGGTTAGTGTAGCGTATGTTGGCGTCATTTTTATCCGATGGTTGTTTTAGGGTTTGTATGAATTTTTATCGTCGGATTATTAAAGCATTATTTGTATACAATCGGTGATATTTTTGTTAAATCCTGGGTTTAATCTTTCTGCATATATATATATATATATATATATATATTACCTAAAACGGCATAGCGTATTTTCCTAGGTTGTATAGGATATTACTGTATATTGTCACGTGGTCTACCACTGAGAGGAGAGAAATAAGGAATTTTCCCTAACCATCCGTGTTTGAATTAGCAGGCCGCCAAAGACTGACCGTTAAAAGAGGAATAAGGAATGTAGGTCAATTCCTCGCGGCCGAAGTAACAAATCCAGGTCAGAATGAAAGCCAACAGGTGTTTGCACTCTGTGAGCGAGTGAAAAAGATAATAGTCCGACCGAATCGCCTACAGAAGAAGGAGGCTAAATGATTAGCCAGAATCCTAAAGCGGAAGTAGCACCCTTTTTCGTCGGCGGAAATAGGGATAAGGAAATCAGTTTTGAAAACAGATGTCGCCGTGAACAGACGGGGCAAATCTTGTGCCAAACTACGGGCGAAGAAGCAGAACCGGAATTTTCAGAACAGTAGTTGAGGTGATAAGATATATTGAAACTGCCGCCGAAATTACCGGGGAAAGCGGAAAGAATCTTGGACAAGGAAAACCTATGCCTTCAAGCCAAAGCTCTGTATAAAACCCCGCTTGCCCGTAAAAGAGAAAATACTCTCCGAAGGAACCCGTCAAAAATCTAAGTACTGCAATTACATATTCTCTCTCCCTCTCAATTTAAAGAAAGAAGAAAGAAAAGAAAAAGGAAGAAAGACATTTATATTTATGTATTATCTGCAGATAAACTAGCCGACACGTTAAATACGTGTGTCCGCGTGTAGTAAAAAAACCTTGTCATATTTTAATGTCCCAACGTGTTAAAATTTATTCATTGTGTTGTCTGCCTGTCAAGTTGTCATTTGCATGCTCTCTTTTCAGCTTCGTTCGCCTCATTTTATTCTCGCCTAAATTGTCCTATTCTTTTCTTTAAAAATATTATACGGGAAACCGGAATTGTTGACCACTATAATTGATATTATTATATGTAAACCTAGAGGCCTATATCATCCCCTATCCTAGGTGTAGAAAGAGGTAGTGGTCTGGTGTGTGTGTGTGTGTGTGTGTGTGTGTGTGTAACGTGAAATTTGAAAACCCCTTGCCAGCGGCGGTCAGTCTAGCACCAAATTAACCCCCACATAATATGCCAGTTCCTATATGCCCGAGAAAGGACTCTGAACTAGGACGTATTATAGGGGGGATCAAGTGCTAGGCCACCCCGTCTTCACACGTGCGAAAAATAAACTCCCGTCTTTGGACAAATATTTTAGGCCGCGTCACAATATATTGGTGACATTGAATGATACCATGAAAGTAGTTTGATAATTTGTTTGTTGTCATGGGGCTTAAATATTGGATGCAATCCCTTATGTAGCTTCTGTCTAATAAAGGAATGGTTATTGTAGAACACAAATAAGTTTTTTGAGACTGCATGTGAGACACCTTAGTTTGAAGTCACTAATGTTTTGGATTTCTCTGCATTAATATTTTTCGATCGGCAGCTATTTTAATATCTTCAGAATTGCAGATTTTTAGTAATCTTTAAAAGATGCTAGATTTTCAAATAAAATTATCACGAATTCTTTTTCGTTTTTAATTAAAGTCTAATTGGATGCTGTAATGAATTTGGTAATTTTTTATATGTTATCATTGCCGATGTTAGTATTAATTTATTGTTGGTTGCATCTTTTTATATTTCATAGAGTTTTGCTCGGTTATATATTTTTTTTATTACAATGACATCTCTGCTTCCCTTGCCTGCTTTTATAGAAATTATGTCATTGTTTTCTCATACATTTTAAAGGATTGTCTCACTTTGGTTGAGAGATTGTTATACGTAGTTTTTGTTCATCTTCGTTAATATCCCATAGCTTTTGGAAAAATGTGTTTAACTCACAGTTATTTCCTTTGTCGAGGAAGAATTTTGATTTATTTTGTTTTAATATGTAGTCATCTGTATTATTTTTGTTAAATAATTTTTCTATCAATCTAAACTTTGTTTACATTCCTCGAGTTATATATATATATATATATATATATGTGTGTGTGTTTGTGTGTGTGTGTGTGTGTGTGTGTGTTAGCGGGTGTATAATTCCTCAAGATTTTTAATATTTCAAATATATATATATAATTGATTCTTTTTAATTCGTCAGATACAACGGATTGTCATGTAATTTCTTCCCTCAGATATTTATATTAGAATGAACATATTAAGGAAACTAAAGTGTATTTCAATTTACCATCGAAAATAATGATATTTAGCTGAAAAGTGCAAACTGCTACACCTTCCTTTTCCGAAAACATCGTTTCCCGCAGATGCATTCTTGTCGAAGACGAAAATTCAAAGAGAAATAAATGCATTGTTTTTTAACTCAACCGAATCTGCTGTTGACGTTGTTTCTGAATATCATAGAAACAGCCTTTCTGCCATGTTTAAAAGGATATTTCTTTAAAAATGTTGAAAACAATATTGATGGTTAGGACGGGATGTGCAAGCATTTGCTAAAAATACAGGGAGAAACATGATGAATCTTACTGCGTCTTAGCGACACCAGATAAAAGGAAATAACGTAGGAGGAGTTTTATAAAAAAAAATGAATCATTTCCACCACTTGTGGTTTTCTCTTTTTTCGTCCTCGCCACTTCACTTTCTTAAACTCGGCCTAAGAATATCGTTTTATTTACGTTTTATTTATTATATATAACTGTTTATCCTCTTTTCTTTTCATGGATTATTTCTGCGTGTTCACGTTTCTGTTCCTCATGATTCGACTTACATTTTTGATATTTTCATAAATGCCAGGAAATTTCCTCTTTTCCAATATCTTCCGTTGTCTCTTTTGCTGTCTACATTTTTTCTTATCCTTACGCTTCCTGTCTTTGATCCGTTATTCATAATAAAAATCGTTTTGACAAGGAATGATTGTTTTATATTCCATGTTAATAGCAACTATATGAAAGCATCTTGAGAAAAACCGGGTACACGCTAAATTCCACTTTTGTGAAGTAAGTTGTTTAATTTTAATTCAACTGGTAAAAAAAAAAAAAAAATAAAAATAAAATGTCATTTATGAACCAAACACAGTTTTAGCATATTTGAGGGTTCTTAATCAGAAAAGGTTCTTACTTTTTTTAGCTACAGTTTTTGCAGTACAGAAATGCTTCAGAGAATTAATTTTTTATTTATAGCGGACTTTTTGTCCTCATCTTGGTAGTTTTTGTGTTGTTTCTTCTTTCAAACAATACAAATTAATCCTCAGATTAAGAAGCCTCATCTCAAAATGATTCCAATTAAAGACAATTAGAAATGCTTCATTTCTCGAGAAAAAAAAACAATCATCGTTTGTTTTCTTTATATATGATATTGACCAATGAAAACATTTTTTTTCAAAGTACAAGCGTAGAAACCGTTCAATTTGTATTTGGACCAACAATTATTGCTCTTCTAGTCGTTAAAAGTATACGATTGGATATACCAAAACGAACAAGTACTTTCATAAAATCATTTAATAACCTATCAGCAAAAATAAAACCTTCGTGAACATAATAACTATGGCAATTATTTTCTCTTTCTTGATTCTATGTCTTCTTCAATATTATTTAAGTCCCTTTTGATAATCCAGCAATAGTCAACCAGCATTCATTTGTCCCAACAAACAGTTATTGAATATATGTTAAACGTTTTTCATATTATTGGTTGATATGCTTTGATTGATATGTGAAAAATAAGACAAAAAAGCTGTTAAAATAAATTCGCTATCACTCATTTGTACAGGAATTTAAAATTATGGTAGACTCTTGAAAATTCAGTATGTTATTGCTATACATCTTATGAGATGACTGACCAATTTTATGATCGCAGGTTAAAATGAACAGCTATAGCAGGAATTGGACCCTACTATAGCATGATTGTCACGGCTGGTGTATTTCAAAAATGCAATCTGGACGTGAGGACAATTTAGAATAACGATATCCTATAAAATTATGTTTTAAACTTGGAAAAAATGTCACAGAAACGTATGGAATGCTTCGGACTGCATTTGGAGCATCTTGCATGAATCGAGCATCAGTTTTTGAGTGGCATAAGAGAGTCAAGGAAGGCAGGAAGTCTGTGGGGGATGATGAGAGGTGGGAGGAGTAAGGAAGTCAGAACACTAGCGGTGATTGGCTAAGGGGTTAGGGTTACTATGTTGAGGTTTTAAGGGAGTTCAGGAAGAGATTCCGTCGGAAGAGGCCAGCACTCTTCAAATCGGGTCAGTGGTATTTCCACCAGCATAATGCATCAGTCCACAACTCCATTCTTGTCAGAGACTATTAGACCAAGATGGGGATCAAGACAGTTCCTCTCCCGCCCTATAGTTCAGACCTTGTTCCCTGTGACTTTTGGTTATTCCCTAAGCTCAGAGGCTGTCGTTATGAGACAATTTAGGAGATGAAAGAGGCTGTGACGAAGGTCATTGACACGCTTACACAATAGGACTTCCATGGGGCCTTCGAGGATTTGTTGGAACGGTACAACAAGTGCATTGCTGACGGAGGAGATTAATTCGAAGGTGACTAGAGTTTCATGGCGTAGGGGTCAGAGTGTTCGCCAATGGCCCGGGAGACCTGGGTTCAATCCCAGGTCGAGTCATACCAAAGACTCAAAAATGGTACTTGATGCTTCCTTGCTTAGCACTCAGCATTATAAGGTACGGATCAAGGGTAAAGTAGAGCAATCCAGGAAAGGAGTAGCGCCCTCCACTACACATTGGTGTAGTAGCTATCGAAAAGGGAGCCTTCGGGTTACCCTCGACTATGGTCGCCAACTTTACTTACTTACTATCAATAAAAGTGCGCAAACGAATTAAGTCTGGAAACTTATTTAATGATCCTCGTACTTTTAAGTTAAATCCAGAAGTGTCATATTGACCCTTGACCGTGCAGCTAATTAGAGATTTCTCTGATCAGGACGCTCCTGTCTAAATAAGAGGAAGCAGTCACGTGGTTGATTGGAAATGGTTGGCGTAAGAAATGATATATGCAGATGTCCGCGTAGGGGTTGGAGTTTGTTGGAGTCAATATGAGTCTTGAGTAAAACCCAGCTGGCTGTCACGGAGCGTAACCCACAGTGGGTCTCCGGTTTAGCCCCCACCCCGGCCGAGATGTAGAAGAAAAGCTAAGTCGAATTTTGAAGATAACATAACGTGTTATGAATGATCAAGAGAAGGAGTTATGGGTCAGTATAGCAATATTTCTTTGTCTCCCTGTCTCCGTTTGTCTCTCAAATCACAGAAGCCTTCACCCAACAAAAGAATAAAGGCATATCTAATTTTACAAGAAAATGTTATGGTCATTTTCCTCCATGTATATACACATTATGGCAACATTGCACAGACCCCACCAAAAATAAAGGGTTAATAATATCTAGGTTTGGTCAAGACATTTTTATTTCTCGCTCGTGTGTGAAAGTAAAGTTTCATATATCGTTTTATTGATTTAGGACATCAGAAGTTGATGATGGAAGCATGGCAGTAGCGGCTACAATTTCCCGATAAATGTTTATTTAATTTTGTATTGAGACAGAAGAATATGCGAAAAGCATGTGTTTTGCAAATTAAAACTCATCGAAATAAGCTGTAAAATGTTGTTATTTTCTACCCTCTAAACATGAAATAAGCCAAGACAGATTGGCATGCCATTAAAATTAGTCAATCAATACTTTCATAGGAAATATATGCATTTTTTTAAAATCTAAGTGGATATTTTTATAAACTAACACTTGTTCAGACTTTTGTCAAAATCATACTGCTGTCTGTAAGAATCGAACTCACTATTAAGCATTAGTTATCCACAATAATAAGCTGTCTACCATTACACTATTACTAATCGTTTATTGAATATATTATATTTTCCCCCTCTATTGAATTTCGCTTTCTTTTCTTTTATTTTCTTTTATTTATTTTCCTCCCTCATTCTTTTCTACTTCCTACATAATTTTCCTCCTTTCTTTTTTTCATGCTTGGCCGGAACAACATTCTCTTTTAAATAGCTGACCTTTTACATTATCAGGACAAATGTATTCTTGGTCGAAGAAAGATGCGAATTTTACGATATTTCAATACACTTCTAAATAATTTCTTACTATCAAAAAAAAAAAATCATAATTGTACATTTTAGTTTTACACATTCCTCTTTTTTTTTCAGTCTCAGTCTCCGTGTCTATCTTTCTCTTTTTCATTCTATTCAGAATTCACCCAGCCACTGACCTTTTCTCGAGAAACCCATTTCTCTGTAAAACTCAGCGAACCATCCGCATTTTAAAATCTAATTATAAATTCCCCTAACACAAGTAAAAAAAGTTTCTGATGTTTAAAATATGCTTCGAACGTTTCTTAAATTCTATAAATATACTTAAATATTCGTTTTCTGCTTCAGGTCACAAAACAAAAGGAAAATCTGTGACATTTATTCTCAGTAGTGCAAATGGCGAAGACATTTTATTGCGTTGTCAAAGTTTATTCAAAGAGACGACATAAACTAAAGTTGTTATAACAATTGCAGGTCATTTAGGTTGTTTGGTTAAGTTTAGATGCGAAGGTAGATAATAATAATAATGATAATAATAATGATGATAATAATAATAATAATAATAATAATAATAATAATAATACCACCAGAAAAGAAATAATCGACAAAGTAATAATACAGTACCTGACACATCAATATTAACTAGCAAAAAAATCCCAAACGAAATGAACCGCCAACATCAGAAAATGGAAAAAAAAAACACACAACCAAACAACACACAATCAAAAAACCCAGAACAAGCAATAATACAAGGACAAAAGGTAAATCAAGAACATTTAAAGAGAGTTGTAGACAATGAAAATACTACCTTACTATTATTAAGAAATAGAGAGTGGAGAATAGTTAAAACAGAAATGAATAAAATAAAACAAGCACTAACAGATATATATTAATAAATAATATAACCGATTCAAATTAACTAATATTTGTAGAAGCGAAAAAAAAAAAAAAAACAAAACCAGGAAGGGAAAGTCGACTGACAACGCAGGTAAAAAATCTACGAAAACAGGCCAGAAAGACAAAACAAAGGAAAAACGCTGAAACATGTAGAGACAAAGAACAAATGGAAAGACAAAAAAATGACAATACAACTTGGAGAAATAATCCAGAAATTACAGGCGAAAGAAGGAAGATTAAAACAATACAGACAAAACAGGACAATCCAAAACAACGAAAGAAAATTCTATCAACAACTGGGAAGATACGATACGAGAGCATACCAACAACCTAATTTAAAAGAAACCCAATAATTTTGAACTAAAATACGGCAACAAAAAACATAATGAAAAAGCTGAATGGATAAACAATGTGACAAGAGAACTAAAATGGTGCAAAGAAGGCATGAAAGCAGAAATACACATCGATTTACTCAAAACTACAATAAAAATATTAAACTGGAAAATGCCCGGCCATGATGGGATACATGGCATCTGGTTAAAAACATTCACCTCCATTCATGATAGACTATCACTAGAAAGGAACAGATGTCTACAAATCGCACACGTACCTGAATGGATGACCAAAGGAAGAACTACATTGATCAAAATGGACCCAAGCAAAAGAACCGCCCCAAACAATTACAGACCCATACCTGACCTACCGATGATGTGGAAAATATTTACAGTACAAATAAGGGAAGAGATTTACAGCTCCCTAACAAGCCACAAATTGTTTCTCGAGGAACAGAAATGTTGCTGCTGCAGCAGAGTTACTTTACATAGATCAGCACGTCCTAAACGAGAGCACGACCGAACAGAAAAAATTAGGTATGGCCTGGATTGATTACAAAAAGGCATATGATTTGGTTCCGCAAAGCTTGATAATTAACTGTCTCAAAATATACAAAATATCACATAAAGTCATAAACTTTATCGAGAAAATCATGAAAACCTGGAGAGTGGAATTCACAACAGGAGGAAGAGGCTTAGCTGAAGCAAAGACCCGAAGAAGTATTTTTCAAGTATATGCTCTATCACCGTTACTATTTATAATTGGCACGATGCCGCTTAAACACATAATCAGAAAAGGCACTGCTGGATACAAACTTTTAAGATCGTAGGAAAAGATCAATCACCTAATCCAATTGCATGACATCAAACTATTTGCAAAAAATGAAAACGGACTGGAAACTCTAAAACACTCAGTTAGAATATAAAGTCCGGACATGGGAATGGAATTTGGCATTGAAAAATGTGACATATTTGAAATGAAAAGTGGCAAACGACATATGATTGATGGAATGGAACTACCAAATCAAGACAAGGTAAGAACGCCCGAAGAAAAAGAAACCTACAAATACATGGAAATCTCAGACGCTGACACCATCAAAGAAGAGGTAATGAAAGGCAACATTTAAAAATAATATCTGAAGAGAACTAGAAAACCACTCGAGACAAAACTGTCTAGCAGAAATCTTCTCAACGGAATAAATACCTGTGCTGTACCCCTCGTTAGATATTCAGGACCCTTTCTGGAGTGGTCCAGAGAAGAACTTAAACAAATGGACCAAAGAATAAAAAAAAATAACAATGACCATGTATAAGGCACTGCATCTCAGAGACGACGTTGACAGACTATATGTATCAAGAAAAGAGGGAGGAAGAGGACTTGTCAGCATTGAAGAAAACTTTGACGCATGGATACAACGACTCGAGGACTACATAGAAAAATACGAAGGAGAACTCATTACAGCCATCAGAAATGATACTGACAACACGATAGACCACAGAATGACTAACTAGGAAACAAAAATGTGAAGAAAAAAACTCTTTGGGCATTTTACACGACTAATAAACACCATCTAAAACAAGAAAACTTGTATGTGGCTAAGAAATGGAAATTTTAAGAGGGAAACATGATCTCTCTTAATAGCAACACAAAACAACGCCATAAGACCGAATCATGTCAAAGAAAAATAGATAAGACACAACAGAATAGCAAATGTAAGTTATGTGGTGATGGAGACGAAACCATCAATCACACAATAAGCGAATGCAGCAAATTAGCACAGAAGGAATATAAGACTACACACGTCTGCTAAGGCAAGGTGATCTACAGGGAGATGTAAAAGAAATTTAAATTTGAATATACGGACAAATGGTATATGCACAATCCGGCATCTGTCACAGAAAATGATGGGACTTTGACTTACAGACAGATCACCTAATCATGGCCAGAAGACCAGATTTAATAATATTCAACAACAACAAAAAGACAGAATTTGCAAAACTGTCGACTTAGCTATCCTGGCTGACCATAGAATATAACTGAAAGAATGTGAAAAGAACGATAAGTAGGTCGACTTGACTTGGGAATTGAAAAACTATGGAACATGACGGTGACAATTATATCAATTGTGATTGGTGCTTTCAGTACAGTAACTAAAGGGTTAATAAAGGGAATGGAGGACATCGAAGTTGCAGGATGAGTGGAGAACATCCAAAATACTGCATTATTGAGAATGGCCAAAATACTGTGAAGAGTCCCGGAGACTTGAAGAGACTTGCTGTCACTCAAACTCCAGTGAAATTCCATCTGTTAAAACTGATGTGAAACACTCTGAATAAATAATAATAATCAATCACCTGACGCTGGTCAGAAAAAAGAGTAATTATTAATTGTAGTTGGTGAACTTGGAATTGTCCCCCTTGCTTGAAAAAGACACTGACACAATTGAAAATCAGAGGAATAATCAAAACCCTCCTGCCTAATGCATTTTCTTCGATCTGCCTTAATAATGAGAGGAGTCCTGGAGACCTGAGGAAACTTTCTTTTACACAGTCTCTAGTGAAAGAACACCAGCAAACGTAAGCATGAACATTAGTAAGACTTCAAAAAGTAGAACAAAATAAATCAACTTAAAACATTTATAATAATAATAATAATAATAATGATAACGCCCATTTTAAGCAACTAGCAAGTGACATCTTAAACGAGAAGACATAGATGGGACTAAGAAAGGGAAACTTTAAGAGAAAGAGAATCTCTCTAATAGCAGCACAAAAAAGCCTTTAGAACCAATTATATCAAAGAAAAATTAGATAAGACACAACAAAACAGCAGTTGTATGTTATAAGGGGATAAAGACGAAACGATCAATCACATAATAAGCAAATGCAGCACAATAATACAGAAAGAGTGTAAGGCTAGACTTGACTGGATGGACAAGGTGATCGACTGGGAATTTGCAAGAAATTCAAATTTGACCACACGAACAAAGCGTATTTGCAAAACCCACCATCTGTCCGAGAGAATGACTCACATAAACTCCTTGGGACTTGAACAAAATTGGGGAACATGACGGTGACAATTAGACCAATCGTAAGTGGTGCTTTAGGTAGAGCCATTAAATAATCTTTCAAGGGACTGAAATACGTGGAAATAAGTGGACAAGTGGAGACTATCCGAACAACTAGATTATTGCGAGCGGCCAGAATACTGATAAGAGTACTGAAGACTTGAGGAGACTTGCTGTCATTCCAACTCCAGCGAAAGACCATCAGCTGACACTGATATGAAAAACTCTAAGGGAGTAAATAATAGTAATAACGATAATTGCAGCAGCAATAAATAATATATATATATATATATATATATATATATATATATATATATATATATATATATATATATATATATATATAACGAAAATAGACAATATCCAACAGAATAGCTAATGTTGATTATGTGGACATAGTAATAAATGTTACTGTCATAATATATGTTACTGTCATATTGGATATAGTAATAAATGTTATTGTCATACTAAGTGTTACTGTCATAATGGATATAGTATATAAATGTTACTTTCATAATAAGTGAACGCAGCAAACTCTCCTAAATAGAACAGAATAATAGTTAGGTGGTAATGGTAATCTACCAGACATTTTGCTCTAAATTAATATCTGATTGGTTTGGTTAGTTTTTTGTCATAGTAAACATCGTAGGCTACTTAATTCTAAATTTTCTTCCTGAATATATATTAAATATATATGATTTAAAAACAAATTTTGTTGATAACATTTTTAAAAAGCCTGAGCTCAATTATTTTATTAAACACTGGTAAATATTTTCATGTTTTTCAATCTAGTATCAATTATTCTATTTACTATTAATTATTTGTTTAAACTCAGTTAAATAGTTTGAAGCATTGCTATGTATCACTAATAATACAGTTGAACATCGGACATTTGCTTAAACACATTTAAATAATCAAATAGTTCTATTTCAAACAATTTCACTTTAGCATAAGTCATTTGTTTGTACACAGTTTAAGCGTCAAACAGTTCTATTTGACTCATAGATATAGGACCCTATAAGGTGCTATCACTCTGGTTCAGAGAGGGCCTGTAGTATGATTCTTAATTCAACAAAGCTCCAGCATTACAGGAGCCTCATTATCAGACAGTTTAGTGTCATACCCAGGACGTACAATGGGGGTGAGTCTTGCCCCTCTGCTGAGATGCAGTCAGTTTGTACAACAGCCCCAGTCGACAGGGCTGAAATTTATATTTGACCATAAAACAAGTGATACATGCCCAAAGTAGTAACCGTCCAAAAAAGATAGATGCGTTAAAGTATCTGGAATTTTGAGATACTGACGAATTACCAGTTAAAAGAAGAAAGCTTTTGTTAGGTAATAAGAAAAGAAAACTTGCTATTTTGTGAATTTTGGCTTTCCAGCGGGCCACTTAAAAAAGTGAAAATATAAGCAAATGCCTTGATCTTGGAAAAGAACAAAAATGAATCAAAACTGCGGAACATGACGGTAATACTAATTATTGCTGATGTACATGGAACGTTACTAAAAGGCTTGGAATAAAAAAAATGGAGGAATTATAAAAACATAAGAAGAATTGATACCCTAAAGATCACAAAATTGTTAAAATCAAGCTAGAAACACAGAGATCTGCAAAACTGAGTTGACAAATGTCGATCAGACTCCAGGGAATTTTTAAGGGTTGATGCTGATTTAAAAAACTCGCAAGGAATGACTTGCACCGAAAAAGAATACTGGAAAAAATGTATAACATGAGTTTTTTTTTTTTAAAGTAATCGTATTTTGCGTTTCGAATGGTCCTAAAAAGTTCTGTAAAAAGACTGGGGGAATTGGAAATCTGAGTAAGAATCGAAACTATCCAGACAACATTACAAGATTTTCGAGAATACTCATATTAATCAGGGGACCTGAGGGGGTCTTGTTGTCACTCAAAAAAACGTGAAAGATGACAAGCTAACGCAAGTGGGAAAAAAACCTGGTAAGGCGTAAAATACAAATAGTTATAATCCATAACCAGTCATAAGCCAAGATCTAGCCATCATAAAAAGGAAGTAGGAAAACATATCAACTCGTGGATTTTGCCGTTCAATAAGAACGTAGAAAACGAAAGAAAGAAAAAAACTTGAGACTTAAAGAAAAAAAAATAGTATTGAGACTAGATCGGCTAAGAATACCCGGAGGAAATCTAAGGAGACTTACAATCATTCAAACTCCAAAAACACAAGTTGCGGCAGGTTTTTGCATATTTTAATACATTTAAATCTTCAATCTAAGCAACATTTTTTATGTATTATTTATCATTTTTAAACAATATTCTAACATTTCGAATTACAGAATGTTTTTACATGTTCAGTTTGTATTAAGGCGTTTAAAACATTCAATCTACGTGACATTTTTACATGTGTTATTTAATATTTTTAGTCAATATCATAACATTTCAAATTAGGGAATGTTTTAATGTTTTCAGCATGTATCAAAACGTTTTCAAATTTCACTCTACAAAACAGTTTTAATATTGACCATGTGACATCCGTAGTCTTATGTTTTTTATCTTGTTTTATTTTATAGTTTAATTATTGTTATGTCGCTCTGCATTTTTGTTCATAGAACAGTATTTTACTAATTCCAAGCTATATCAGAGTTATATATATATATATATATATATATATATATATATATATGTGTGTGTGTGTGTGTGTGTGTGTGTGTGTGTGTGTGTATTGGAAAATTGTAGATGTGGAAAATCCGACAAGATGGGATGAATAACTGGAAATGCATTGACTACGGATTCAACAATAATATCGAAATATCATTTTTGAATCAGTTCAGCGTTTCGGTTCATCTACTTTTCCGTGTGTGTGTGTGTGTGTGAGAGTGTGTGTGTGAGTGTGGGTGGGTGTGTGTGTGTCAGTGTGTGTGTGTGTGTGTGTGTGTGGGAGAGAGAGAGAGAGAGAGAGAGAGAGAGAGAGAGAGAGAGTTTATATCTATGTTAAATTGAGCCGCAGACTATTTTGTGTGTCATGAATCTTATTAAGATTATCATTGTTCAGATAATGCATTTTCCAACAATTAATCATCGTTGATAAGCTCAATACAAGTCATAATGATATATACATAAGAAAATATTTGATTTTAAAGAAAGGAGAATGTAGAAGCAGTAGAAAATAAGACATAAAAAATCAGGTATGCAGTAAATAACGACTCTATGTGAAAAAAAGCATTATGTAAAGAACTGACAATAGGTGAATTCAGGAGGATTAAAAAAAAGAAATAGAAAAAAGTCACAAAAATCGAAAATATTTGGGGTCGATAAATAACTTTGCATGAACGATATAAATAGACTTACGGTCAATACATTCTGAGTGCATTTTTATGAGTAGCCGGTCACAAGTTCAGCAGAGATGATCCTATTTACTATTTGGATAAAGTCCACTTCTGATTATCGAGTGCTTTAAGTAAACTCCAACTTTGTGCTCGAAAACAGACAGACACACACATACACACATACACACATTTTACGCAGAGTTTTAAAAGCTTAAATTCAGAGTTTTCATTCTCCGACACCAGTTGCCATACCACAGTTAGTGAGCCCGTTCTATCCTACAATAGGAGGGGAAAAATTAATTTATACAATTCGCTAATTGTTGATGCCCTAGAGATGTTTGAGGAATGGGGAATAGCTTTGAAATGTTAACATCCTCGTCCAAGATCTGAATCTGTGTCGCAGGGTCCATTTCCTAGTAATAACAATGAAGAGATACTTCACATTTCTCAAAGATTCAGGACTAGACTGACATCATCAGATGTAGTTTAGTGTCAGTCATAATATATGTTAGATGGGAAAGGTCTTACCCCTCTGCAGATGTGATGTTAGCTTGTTCCATAGCTCTAACCAATAGGGTGAAATATACAGGATTTCTTTTAATATACATTTAGTCGAGATGATATGATACTGAAAAGAGTTCAAATGCCCGATTAACCTAAAAATTCGTTAATGAAAGACTTAAAATGAATAAACATGTGGCTATTCTAGAAAACAAAGAATATTTGATATTCAAAGGAACCAGAACGTTTAAAAACGAAAACCTCTCATGAAAAGTATAACATTTATGTATGGCAACAGACCACAGGCTAAAAACAAACTTATAAATATAACAGTAAAATAGTAAAACCCAGTCTGAGAGCTGAACAAAATCTAGAAACCTGACGATTAAGTTTGAGACCAAACTAGTTGGCGCACATAATTTTATGCATTGAATAAATTAGTGTTGACAATAAATGAAAACTATTCACACCACGGGATTACTGCCGTCTCAGTCAATATCGAGAAACGTGCAATCTTCGTTAATGAAGATTTTCCTGGGGCAAGAAAATCAAGAATTTAGCTATGAATAATCAACGAAATATGCGACATGATCCGACAATCTTGGATAATAGAATGTCAGAATATGGAAATAAATTCAATGCATGTTTATGATGGAAGTCGTGGGAATTAGAGAAAAATAATTCCTTCAAGATGCTGATTAATGAACATAATAAAAAGAATGGTTCCATGATTGTTCTTTAACCATTACCTTTTGTTGTAACACAGCTATGGTTCAGTCATATTTTTTAAAGGGATAATAAAGAATACGAAATTACATCATCGTATTAAAGACTAAACATTCTTATGTTTCTGAATGCAAGGAAAAGCCAATAAAACTGCAAAACTAATAAAGGTTTCGGCGATCATACCTACCACATGATAAAATGCCACTCACGTAGTGCAAGGGAGCATAAGCAAGTGGTAATTGTAGCTCCATCTACCTAATAAGTTTATTTTTTTTACAGGTCTAGTCGTGGCTTGAAACGTTGCACAGCGTGCATTTGCTATTAAAACGTTTCTTTTTTATATGACGGTTAAATTTGTTATTGCTATGCAGATTTTTTTGCGCTCATTTCATATCACGTTAGAATGATGCTGGTCTGGATTGAACTATAACCAACAGCAGAATTGATTTTCCATCTGGACCAGCGTGCAATGAACACGAAAAGCTTGCTGTGTAGAACTGACAGATTCACTTGTCTTTTTTAACACATTTCAACAGCAAAAGGCCAGTGTACATTGGTTCAAATGATTATCGTTATAGATCGAAACGGAGAAAAACATAGTAATAATTTAGATATATGGAATTACCATTACCGTATGCCTAAACTACACCACACAGGTAACATTTTAATTTAAGATGCATGAGGTATTCCTGTCGCATCCTACATAAAAGATCAATATCTTTAGACTTTTATATGGTTTCCTCAATCATCTGCTTTTTAATTGGCAAATGTGTACTTAACTAACAAGGTCAAATCAATTATCCAGCTTTTGGTATCCAGAGATTAATGAGAATCGAGAGATTACGAGTCCCGTATGGGAGAAAATGACAGCTAAACATGCAAGAAATTATTGCATATAAAAAGCAACAAAATCAATTGAATAATTCAGTGAAATTAATTGACCAAAATCTACTAAAGAAAAAGTTATGGTGCAGCCTAAATTCTTCTAAAAGTTTCTGTTGAAATGGCTACTAAAAGTTTCACGCGGGGATTTTTGTAACATTTTCTGTTTAGTGATGTAAGCTTTCTCTGTATCACTTGATACATGAAAAACTGAGACTGTTAAAGTCACAACACACACACACTCACATATATATATATATATATATATATATATATATATTATCAATATGCCATAAATTAGAACAGTTAAATCCTATTGCACTTATCTTTTCCTTAATCATGAAGATGGATGTAATTTACTATGCCAAATGCTCGGTGCGGCTAAGAAAACACCAAATGCGGTAGCGGGGTAATAATATTAAACTGCGTCTGGTGGTGAGGCTTTAGAACTGGAGTGCTTAGTACCCCTTCATTGTTATTATTACCGGGACAACTTTGCTTTCGAGTGTTTTTGGGATCACATTCAAGTAGTTTGGTTTCTTTGTTTAATGACATATCAACCTTCGTGCCAAAGCCATCCTTCTAGAAGAACAGTAATGGTACTATTTAATCCATAAGTTGGAGGATAAAGGGGTTCATGCCTTTTTCCATGGGTATTTGTGAACGTAATAGCACAACTTGAGTTCGAACTCGCCTGCTATGATTCATGGGTCCAGCGCTTAAACCATTACACCACGAGGAAAACCAATGTCAGGTAGATATCTTTGTACATTATCAGTATTAGATAGTGATACTCTCTACTGTTTAACCCTGTGCAAAAAACAAAAAAAAAAAGAAAACTTTTTAGAAATTACAGAAAATGTAAATATTAATGTCCAATGAACACAATTCCCTCACTGCAAGGTATGAAATATCCCCCAAAAGTGTTTACATGCCGTTAAAATCAGCTAATTTTAAATTCAGTGAGTCAATCATTTTCGAAACTTTTCTAAATCAAGCAGATAAGTCAATATTACTGACTCTACCTGCGGTACCTAAGAAGTCACCCATCTATATACTGAACAGCATCATCGCAGCTTCTCTAAGCTGATCCTATGTTACTCGTGCTTTTAAATTGACCAGACCATATGTCAAGTCATAGACACGTTAGGAAACAGCTACTTTGCAGGTTATGTAGAATTAATTGGAAAAATAAACTTGTAGAAACTGTCAGTTTTGACAGATCGAAAATTTTATATTATGTTTGCGATAACATTTATTTTGGTCCTTTTACTCTTTTCTCAGATTTCGATGAACAGCAAGAAAGAGTTAAATGGGAAAAAACGTCGCAATGCATGAAGATGCATTTTCTTTTTTTTTGACAGTCATCAGTTCCTCGACGTGGAGTCTCGGTTCAAAGCGTGAAATGTAGTCCGGCTAATTTCATTTGTTTTTTTGTTTTTTTTTGTTTTTTTTTTGTTGTTTTTTTTTACGCAGGAAGGGAGGAGGTCTTACTTTTTAGACACTAATTGACAATGACAAGGTGACTCCGATCTTTGTGGCTGTGCGAGCAAGGTGTGGGCCCAATCGTGATCATACGTCAATTTGACATTGAAAACTTGATAAAAAAAAAGTAACAGTATAACTAAATGTATAAAAGGCAAAAAGAGAAAGTGTCGAAAAAAATTCAGTGAAACCAGAAAACAAAGAAATAAAACTTATGTTACTGACGGGAGAAACATAAAATAAAGAAAAGAAAATGAAAGAGAAACTAGTAGGGTTATTTCTAAGAATACTGGGATAGCGAAAGGAATGTGACATTGAGACTGAATCTAAAAAAATCCATCTGGGATAGCAAAAATAATTTATTTCACAATCATATCTTGCTAAATTATTAAAAATCTGAATATAGCCTTTAATCAGGTACAGCTATAATGTTGTTTTATCTCAAAAACGTCGTGCACTTGTATGATAAAAATTAATCTCTCTCTCTCTCTCTCTCTCTCTCTCTCTCTCTCTCTCTCTCTCTGTATATATATATATATATATATGGTTTCAGTTTGTTGGGGTTTTCTGTGATATCTTGCAGTTTATTTAATGCCAAATCCATTTTCATACAAATAAACAGTTCTATTTTAGGCTATTCAGTTTAGCATAAGTACAAAGTTTAATTGTCAAAAACACTTCTATTTAAGCTGTTCAGTTAACTCAAACAGTTGTAATTCAAACAATTCATTTTATTAAAAGTATAATTTTTGTCTACACACAAATTGATGTCAAAACAGATCTATTCCAAGCAATCCAGTTTCGTATACAAGATCAGTTCCATTTCAAACAATTCAGTTAAGCATAAGTGCAAAGTTCAGGGATATTCCACATTACCCAAAACTCCAGCATTACAGGAATCTCACGATCAGATTGTTTAGTGTCATATCGAGGACACTTGTTATAAGGGGTCTTACCCCTTTGCATAGATTGAGTCGGAATATTCTACAGCCCCATCCAAGTGGGCAATATATATATATATATAATGAAAAAATAAAATGTTGCAGACTATTCTAGTACGTGTTTTTATCAAGATTGTGCTATCTACTTACAATAAGTAGACACGGTCATATACCTCGGTAGCAATATCGTATCTACTGAAAGTGATATCAACATACGCATTGGTAAAGTATGTACTGTTATTCATGTGGGAATATAATATCTTTGATAAAATAATACGGGAATGCTTTCAAGCCGAATCAGTAAAACTGTACGTTTGTAAAACCTGGACTCTAAGGAAAAGCTTCCATCAAAAAATAGATATGAACTACACAATAATTGTGCAGGCTGTTTTAAACAAACTCGGGATGCAAAATCCCACAAGACAGCCGATATGCAGCCATATGCACTGCTGGTTAAAATAAGGACAAACTCCTTAGAGATGTTACCTTATTGACTACTACAACTGGGCACACCATTGTTCGTCCACCAGCAAAAAACTTACATTTATCAATTCTGAGCGGATACCGGTGGTAGGTTGATTAGGACGAATAGAGAGAGAGAGAGAGAGAGAGAGAGAGAGAGAGAGAGAGAGAGTCAAAAGAAATCATGCTGTTATCACTCTTTATTGTTGATGATTATGATCACTGGTCACGAGTCACTTCTTCCGTAAGATGAAATTAGACGTAACAGCTCTATTTTTGAAGCGTATCTTGTTCATGGAAGTGCCCGTGGTGTAATGGTTAGCGTCGCAGGATATGGACACGGCGACACGAGTTCAAATCCTGGAGCTGACTGATTGCATTTCAAATAGCACTAATACCCTTGGGAAAGGTATGAATCCAAAATATTCTCCCTCCAGCTATGGGTAAATAGTAGGGCAGACTATGTTCTTCAGCTTTGATGAGGCAACTAGTCTAGGAGAAGGAAAACTCTGAATTCAAACCTGTTAAACTCCGCTTAAAAAAAACTGACCTTGTGTCATATCCTGCCCGAGCGGAGAGGGTTGGTAAATATGATCTTGTTCAGGAAACAACCTAGCTGAACCCATCTCTCAATCGGTCATTCTTTCTTTAAGACTGGTTGCCATAACAAAGTTAAATAGCCAATTATCTAATTATCCATATTAAGATAGTTAGATTTATACCTTTCTAAAAGATGTTAGCGGTTTTTAAAATGCATAAAGCCTCGTTTACATTTTGAAATTTGGTTGCAGTCTACTCTTCCTTTGACAATAAAAGTTACGCCAAAAGCACCTTTCTCACGTGAATAAAATCAAAGTTTTTCCACTTTTAATTATTATTGTCAAATGTATTTCGTTAATAACTATCAAAAGAACATTTGCTTTCTTAAAAGTCCCCAAACTTAACGTCTTTCCACTGCTCTACAGTAGAAACGTATGAGTATGTTGATTAAAAAAATTGATATTCTATGAATATCTGCTTATTTCAAGATTTTTCATAGCTATTTTCCTTTCGTCAATTACATGCAAATATTCATCGAAAAATTAATACAAATTAAAATCAAATCAAATCAATCTAATTAAGAAGCGTGTGTGAAAAAATACGACTGTCTCTTAGGTGCACAATTTAACTTAAACTTCAAATTTATAAATATAAATTTTAGTAATAGTTCATTTCTAAGAATTTTAATTAAATCGACATTTAAATACAGCATGGTCAGATGGATTTGTTGAAGTTCCTTTATGACGTATATATATTTTTATTCGTGGAGGAGCCAGGTTAACAATAGCGTCTCCAATCATATATTTTATAAAAAATGTATCTTTAAAAAGTTATTTAAATGATTAATAAGTTGTTGCATTACCAGTGTTTTTATAGCTATTTACTAATCCTGGCTTAAATGTGGTATAAGACTGGTAGTATCGAACGTATTATCAATGGTCAGGTCGTTTAGCATTTTTATTATTACGCCATGTCAGGTGTCTTATCAAGGTCATCTTAACCAATAAATGTAAAAGATATTGAACAAAGAGAAAAGACTCGAGCAGGTGCGAACAATCCTAACCAGAGAGAACGTTAGAAATGACGGTAACAAAGTTTGAGGCCCCAAAGTACACAGAATTGCTAAAATTAGGCGGGACGAATAATTTACTGATATAACTAGGACAAAAATAGAAAAACCACACACACACACACACAGAGTTTCTTTACGTTACTGACAGTTTTATGTTGGATTCTCAGTCATGAGGAGTTTGATTATATACTCTTGGGAAAGGTATTGATCTAACCATTTTTATCCAGGAGTATTTACATAATTGTACTACAACCTCAAAGATAATTGTACTACAACCTCAAAGAAGGAACTCTCTTTAAAAGTTGACCTTCTGCTACATTGACAAAATGAAATCAAATCCATGTGACATTTTTCATCGTAGCATTTTTTTCGGATTTCATTCAATCTTGACAAATTTTATCATAACATTTGAGTGTGGGTTAGTAGGGCAATTAAAAAAGAAGTGGGAGGATTTTATTTTGCATCTTCTACTTTACCAGATAATGAAACTTGTCTTTGTCAATCGAGATAATTTTAAGCAATTGCAGGTTTAGTTTATTTCTCTGATTGACTGATTGATTGATTGATTGATTTTAACGACCTGTCAAACCATTTACAACTATTTTGCGCCAAGTGATATGTGAATCACGTTCATTCTATTTTCATATTTTCTTTTTTGTGTATTTGTTTCTTAGATATTTTTCACCAACAGTCCTGCTGATCCCGAATGCTTTTTCAACAGATTTACTTGACCGATAGTTTAAACAATAATAGTTTCTACTGCTCCCTATGAGAGGGTATCTGTTAATAATGACAAAGTAGGGGTATTGCTCTAATGATTAGAGCGTTCGCCAATGATCCGAGAGATCGGGGTTCAATCCTAGGTCGTGTCACACCAAGGACTCAAAAAATAGTACTTGAGCCTGCCTTGGTTAACACTCATCATTATAAGGTACAGATTAAGGGTAATGTGGACCAATCGCGGGAATTGAGTAGCGCTACACTTTGGTTTGGTAGATATTGAAAAGGAAGCCTTTGGGTCACCCTCGACTTGTGTCGCTAACTTTACTTACTTAACTTAGGGGTACTTCAAACGGCCAAAATTCCACAACTAGAGCGTCACTTACACATGCTGTTCAGTGTTTTACTCTGGGCATTCGAAAGGGCATGTTTTTTATGTGTTTATTTTTAACTATAAGCCCACTTCATTTGCCCAAATTTAACGGAACATGCTTTTTTTGAAAGTTTGTATATTTGTATGACACCCTGTGTGTTTTACTCTCTCTCTCTCTCTCTCTCTTTCTCTCTCTCTCTCTGCGTGTGTTGGTGTGTGTGTGTATATAAGGAAGGAGGATGAGAGATTAACACAACCAGATATCATGTTGGTATCGTTAACAATAGGTGGAATTAAATGACCGTTTATAAATAACGCAACTTATTCATTATTATTCTTAAGGATTAAAGTTTTCCATTGTTTTATCTTAAATACAAGACTTCTACTCTATCATAACTTTTTTTTGCTATTTGATTGATCACTAAATATAATATTTTTGGCATAATGGTTAGAGTGTTCTCAAACTGTCCAAGAGACTGAGGTTTAATCCCAGGTAGAGTCATACCAAAGACTCAAAAAATAGTACTTGAGGCCGTCTTGCTTAGTACTCAGCAATATAAGATAAGGGTAAAGTGGAACAATCCAGGGAATAGAGTAGTCCCTCCCCTAATCCTCGTTGTAGTAGGTATTGAAAGGGGATCCCTCGACTACGGTCAACAATTTTAATTTTATTTTCATTAATCTATAGATGTAATAATGGAAATCATTTATTGATGTAATAATGAAAATCATCTATTGATGTAATAATGAAAATCATTTATTGATGTAATAATGGAAATCATTTATTGATGTAATAATGGAAATCATTTATTGATGTAAGAATGAAAATCATTTATTGATGTAATAATGGAAATCATTTATTGATGTAATAATGACAACCATTTATTGATGTAATAATGAAAATCATTTATTGATGTAATAATGGAAATCATTTTTAGATGTAAGAATGAAAATCATTTCTGAAGATCTAAGCTCATTATTTTTGTTTAGATTAGAGTTTCGCTAGTCAATATTAAAAAAAAAATCAAATCTCACTCGATACATTTCTCGTAAAGAGACTAAAGGGGTTTAAGAAAAAAAGATTAAACCACATCCTTATCTAATAGCTTGACTAATTGTCGTTTAAATGATCTCAAATTTTTGCTCTAAATTTCATGTTTAATGTCCATTTTTTCAATTCTTTCTCATATATAGAAATACCATTCAGTAAAAAGAAGAAACGTGAAACATTAAAAATAGTTTTTAGTAGTTTCTTCACATTCTGATAAATCTTAGATCATTTATACGAGAATTTGTGAAGTTATTAAATGACAAAATCATATAATTTTGTTTAATGCCCTGAACATTTTAAAAGATATATTCTTTAACATGTCCTCGTATTTTAACCGTATGGTTAAAATGATTTTTATATTAGCACTTAGAAAAGAAAATCAAATTCATCTGTTTTAATATCATATTTAACAAACTATGAAATTAAATCGATTGTGTCAAAGGAACTGCTGCGTAAAAAATATTGTTGAAAGATATGAATATCAAACTATGCATAAACACTACATTAGAGGCGCACTTAACCTAATGTTTTTTTCTGTTTTGTTATCGGAACTTACAATTTGGTTATTATCAGCTACTGATGGATAAGCAGTGTCTTGATTAAACTGTATCTGATGTTGAAACTCTAGTATTTGATCTCTTTGGAGTAAGAAGTGCCTTTTTTATTTCCATTACTCCCTGCCTGTTGTGATCCCATTTATGGTTCAAACAGATCAGTTTCAAAAAGATTTCTGCTGTTAAATGTGACGTATAAGTCGTCTTATTTTTAGCGTGAAAAGACCTCTACAAAACTATAGATTGACTTAAACGCCTTGGCTAAAAATCAAATGCTTACCACAGAATTGTGAACCAACGGTAAATGTTTGAATTTTAGCCGTGTTGTATACTTTCACTTTTAGTTTTGTTGATATTTTCCTGGTTTAATAGGTCAACTTAAACGTCGCAATTTACTCTATATGATTGGACAAAAGACAAAAAAAAAAGGCTTCCGAGACAACTGCACCAAAAATATAAATATAAATCTATATTCAACGAGACTCCTTAATTTCTTGTCATTACATGATCCTATACGCGTTGACATACCGTTAAAATCAATCAGTCCTGTTGAATGTTGATCAGTCGAATTAAACAACTGAATTCGGATGATACTTTAAAAATCTAAAGTTTGGTAAATTGTTGGACAATATAATTATTTCTTCTTCCATACAAAGTAAACAATGGATTTTTTATGGGTTAAGTCAGTTTATATAATTCAGACTGATCTGACTCAAAATAATATTTGGAGCCGAGGAATATTCCTCTACATTCTTTTACATATTACTTGAAACATAATAGCAATAAATAAATTAGAAAAAAAATGCAAGTGATGTTGGTGCAAGTTGAAAATGCACTTGAATTGTATGAAATATTCATCATATTGTCTGCCGTAGATTGCTCGGCTCTGACTACAACCAAAAAAATGCGACAAAAAAAAAAAAAGAGAAGATATAAAAAGTAGGAGATGACGCAGAGAAAACTGAGCAGAAATAGAATGAATGTTCCAAAAGTAAAAGCCATCTATATACGGACACTAAAATGAATACAAGTAAAAGAAAGTCATTGAAAAAAAGTCATCGGAAAAAGTCATATAGATAAAAAAAAAAAAAAAAAAAAAAAAAAAAAAAAACTGTTGATCCAAAAGTGTTTATTTCATAAATTTCTTACGATTTTTAACCAGTCGGCTAGGGCTGTAGAATACACCGATTGCATCTCTGCAGAGGGTAAAGACCCCCCGCCCAACGAGTGTCCTGGAAATGATACTAAACAAAATGATGGTGACCTTCCAGTAATGCTGGACCTTTGGGGAATGCAGAGTATCCTTTTATTACCATTGGTCCCAAGTCAACTCACCACATGTGTGGAAGCACCTGATAGGGTCCTATCTATGGATCTAAACTGCGTACTTATGCTAAACTGAATTGCTTAGAAATAGAAATGTTTTGGCATTTAAACTGCGTACTTACCCTTAACTAAATTGTTTTAAATAGAACTGTTTTTACATTTAACTGTGTATAAACAAAAACCTTACTAAACTGAGTTGTTTAAAATAGAAGTTTTGACATTGAAACTGTACTTACTCTAAGATTAATTGTTTGGAATAGAACTGTTTTGATATTTAAGTGTGTGTAAAAAACTTACTTTTACTAAACTGAATTGTTTGCATAAGAACTGATTGACTAAAGTGAATAGCTTGAAATGGAACATTTTTTGAAAATTGAACTGTGTATTTATGATAAACTGTATTGCTTGAAAGTTGTATAAAAATGGACATGGCATTACTTAACCAACAAAGGGTGATATGCCATAAAACCCAAATAAAAGAACCAATATTTCGTCTTACTCGAATTAAAAACATATTTCTCTACAAAACCTAACCCTAACCACAGTTCTGTCCAGCTGCCATAGATTAATTGTATTTTTTCCGTGGTAAAATTGTGGCTATATTCCATCGATTTTATTACAACCACGACAAATTACTTCAATGTTGGATAGAGCAGGTTTTCAGCAACAAAATTTGTTTTTTCTTCATTGCGTCTATTTATTTTCGTCAGCAATGTATAATGCCATGATCGTAGGATGACTTTATAACCAAACTCTTCCATTTAACATCGGTGCTTCGAAAGAAATAAATTATACTAAATGCGATTTATTTTTACCAAATCCACAAGAGAAACTGGCAGAAAAATGGCACTCTTCTATAAAGAAAGTTATCGGCTATCGAATTCTTCTTTTCCATTTGTGGCGAGCTGTCGCTATTGCAGACTGATATTGAGAACATATTACGCTGTATGACTTGAATCTATGGATTATTGATTCGTTCATTATGTCACGAAGATAAATGTGAATAAAAAATCGTTCAATGGAAAATATACTTTATTAATTAAAAGGCATCTCACTTGGTGTAATGGTTAGCATGTGAATTTAGGAGACCATTGTTAGTGAGTTTGATCCCCACAAGGTTCTCCACATTTCTGGTCTTGTATCACAGCTCACTTAAACTTAGTAAATAACTACACGCACGTAATACAATATTTATATAAAGATCAAATTATTTTATGTAATTAATCCGATAGTTACTAAAAACGTCCTTTTTAATCATTTTTCTTACAGTCTTTTCTAAAAACATCCAATTTAAGATTCTCTTTATTCTGTTGGTGTTTTCGATCTGCTGAAGAAATGTCTTCTATAAAAATGTGTTCAATTGGCAAAACATCTAATTGCTTAATTTTTTATATCAGTGTTGACAGTAAATTTCTCGTTCGAGTTAAAATATTGAAACAAAATGTCTTATATGATTACAATTTCCATTAATTATCTCGAAAGTTGCAATTAAGTCAGCTCTCATTTCTTTTTTTAGTAGGGTAGTTAATCCTAATTTATCTAATATCTCCCTCTGACTGTAATTTCTTTTTACTTTTATGTTATCTTCATTACCTTTCTTTGTTTTGTCTCCAATTCTAACATTACACTTTATTTTTCATTTATTTGTATATAGTAAAATGATCAAACAGTTATATTTCAAGCAATTTGTTTGCACTCTGTTGAAATGGCTAAGTAGACAGTTAAATATAAAACAGTTCTATTTGACCCATAGATAGGACTCTAGCAGGTGCTACCACTCCAGCTTATAGTGAGCATTGGAGCGAGGCTTATGAACTAGTACTTGGCATTCCCCGAATCTCCTGCATTACTGGAGCTTCACCATCAAATTATCTAGTGTGATATCCAGAAAATTATTTGGGCTAGATAGATAGATAGATAGATAGATAGATAGATGTGTGTGTGTGTGTGTGTGTGTGTGTGCGTGCGTGCGCGCCCTGTGACGTAAGGGGAAATATGCTTAAAATGCAGCCCGGCTGTCACGGTCAGTTTCAGAATGATACGATCGGAGTAGGTAGGAACCATCTTAAAATCTCCAATGATGGTTTGGATATTACTGCAACTGTTCTACAGCAAAGATGGCTTTAAATAACCAAGAAGATACATTGGATATTAGATAGAGAAGAAAGCTCATATATATATATATATATATATATATATATATATATTGTCATCCAGACACAGACTGTTTCCTAGTATCAAAACTCATCAGGGTGTGCTGATACGTGAAGTGCTCAAGCTGGGATCAAAACCCACTGAATCTACACCCGTCGGATATCTTTAGGGCACTGCCATCAGCAATCTCAGCGTAAACGAAAGCATTTTAACATATATGTATCACATTCCTTTTATCAATACATATATACGCTTAACAGTTACTCAGTGTTCAATTCATTAGAAGAGCTTTGCAATACGCGAATGGCAACAGGAAATTCGTTCACGAGCATACTCACTCTCTGGAGGAGAAGTATATATATATATATATGTGTGTGTGTGTGTGTGGAAATGGAACTATCAGCTACCATTAGCGTAATGCAAAGGTCTTCTGATGAATTAAGCACTGTGGTATTCTATAAGCCAAAATGTAAACAAAGCTACTATATAATCCCCGTGCTGACGTATATTGCCAGGGGCTGAGCGGTATGATACTAAGTCTAATGTAAGTCTGGGTGGGTTTCTATTCCAGCTTGAAAGGTCCAACGTGTCTAGAAGCACTGAAGAGTTGTGATACAACGAAACAGTCTGTCAGTGGATGACAATATATATATATATATATATATTGTGACGAGGAAATATGACACCCTCATACATTCGCAAGGTTATGGGGGAAAAGAGGTGGGGCTCGCAAGCCCGGCCGAATATACTGGTAAGCAAGAATCAGCAGACTATAGAAGTAAGCAGAATGGTAGAAAGAGAGGCCGTCTCTCTCTCTTCAACCCTCTCTATTAATACAGGCTGACATGGACGTGGGAGAACACTCTCTATTAGCCATGTATGCGTCGGCGGAGAGGCAGACCTGCGACCATGACTGGTTCAGAGGAGGAAACAACCAAAGAGCCAACACGTGGTAAATTTTAAAAGTACGGAAACTATGCAGTTGCCGTTTATTCGTCAAAGGGTTTATTCGTCAAACATAAGGAGTTTCCTGTTGTTCGTTGAAGGATGAAGACACATAAGGAGTTTCCTATTGTTCGTTGAAAAACTATGAACATAGTTTTGGATATTGAAGAAACCCAAATTCCTAAAGTCATGCTGCGCAGACCACACTGAGAGAAAAGAAAAATAAAATCTCCTTTGAATGAACTCAAACTCCGATGTATGGTGAGCATCGTTAAATGAATACCTAAAGAAGACCTGTCCACGAGGAAAGGGACAATATTTAATCTAGGTCTTGTCTGAAATAAGACGAGCACCCTTCTACCAACGTATTATGGGAACCCAGTAACGATAAGAAAAAGAGAAAAGAATAAACCCCATAGAATTCCAAGCTAGTGAACATACAATTTAAGTATATTCAAATTTATCTTGCTGCACTCATGCTGACGTGAATAAAAGGTAAATTATAGAAGGAAAGAATAGTTCTGATAACATAGAAGAAAAAGAAGAGTGAATATCCCCCTTATGATAAACTTGAGATATGGAGCATGAGCTCAACCATTAAATCCCAAAAATCCGAAGGAAAGTGGAACGAGTCGATCGTTGTCGAACTAAATTCTCACCTTTCACCATTAACAGATATGAAATGGGGACCTCGTCCGGGATACGAATATTTATATTGAGGTACTTCCAAGATACAAAAAGACTTTCTCGCTCCTAACTTTTACCTAAATTGTTTTTTACCAAAATGTTTTTTTTTCTTTGTTTATTTCTTTTATTCAATAAAAGAATATCGTTATTAATCTTGTCAACCCAAACACGGCAGTTCAGAGTCCTCTTATTGTTGTGGAAGTATTGTATTTGTCGAAGACCTTGTATTTGACGGGGAAAGGTAGCCAGTAAGCTGTGTTGAATTTTAATAATATAACCCACCGACGTCTTTAAAATGTGGTTCAGCTCGGGAGTTGGTGATATCTGTGACATTAAATACAGTCGGCATACCATAGCCAACGTCTGTGCCCAGCTTTAACTGGTGGACTTGGTGGAAACGAAGAGCACCCTGCAAGCCCACTGGGCACATGGTGGTATAACAGACATTTTGTGGGGGCTCGTCGTGGATTTTTGTGATTTTTCTCAAAGAATAGAAGAAAGCACGGCCCGAGAAAATTTTTCTTCATCCTACTTCGAGAACACACATTACAAAAAAAAAACCCCAAAAAAAAACAACCCAAAAACAAACTACCCTACTCAAATACACAAAATAACTTAGTCAAAAACTAGGAATAATCTATGATAGAGATGAAGGACATAAACACATTTCTAGAAGAATCTTCAATGTAAAAGTTGGAAAAATTCAGGGAAAGTGAACTTATAGAGATAGGAGAGAAATTAGAACTGGACGTACGGAGGTCAATGAGGAAAAACAGGGTCATCAGGACAATAGCAGAGCACATAGTGCATGGAGATATTTTTGAAGTGGAGTTATTGGGAGATTTGCCTATTGAATCAATAACTATGACACCTGAACAAATTGAGTTGGAAAAAAGTCGAATACAGACTAAACTAGAACTGGAGAAAGCACGGTTGGAGCAAGAAACGAGATGGCTGGAAGTCGAATTGATGAGAATCGATCAAAGAAACAAACGTCTCGCGTTCGACATAACCAAGCAGGCCAGACTTGTGCCGAAGTTCGTGAAAGAAAATGCGGACGAATATTTCGTGCATTTTGAAAGAACCGCTGGAAACTTGGATTGGCAAAAAAATGCTGGGCGATGTTACTGCAGACAGTGTTGACAGGTAAACACCAGAGAGTTTAATCGACCCTATCTCCAGAGGAATGTTCAGAATATGAGGCAGTCAAAATGGTGGTCCTGAAAAACTTTGAACTAGTCCCTGAAGCATATCGACAGAAATTTCGTGACAAGAAAAAGGAAGAGAGACAGTCATACGTCGAATTACTAAGAAATAAGGAAGGATTACTGGACAAGTGGTGTTCTGCAAAGGATGTCTGAGGGGACATTGAAAAGTTAAGGCAATTCGTCCTAATCTAGGAGTTTATGAACTGCATGCTGGCGGACTTGAGGGTCCATCTCAGTGACAAAAAGATAACTACGGGTTATGAGTTAGCTCCACGGGCGGACGAATATGTTATCACTCATAAAAGGAGTAGAGACCGAATTGGCATGAAAAGTCAAAATGATTGTACATTGAAAGGAGTTAGAGACGGCGAAAACGAGCAAACGGTCGGATAAAAGAAGAAAACTGAAACACCCTTGGACGGGAGGAGAAGGCTAAAACATGTTTACCGGTGTGGAGAGGTCGATCATATAGCAGCAAAATGTCATACAGGGAGAAGACCAGAGACAGGTCGAATACTCACAGAAAAGCCCCAGGGAGTTGTTACGGCATATATGGAAAGAGATTATCGCCAATTTGTAGGAAAACGCCATATATTTGGACCAAAGAAGGTGAAAATAACCATAACCATATTGAGATATACGGGAGCCTCCTAATCACTTCTAAAAGAAAAATTGTCACGAGGGGTGCGAAAAGTCACGCAGGAAAAAAAAGCCGTCAAAGGAATAGGCGGAAGAAAATAGAAATTCCCCTATGTGATGTAGAATTTAAGTCGATGTGGAAAACTGGCCCGATTATAGTTGGAATAATGGATAGACTGCCAATGAAAGACATATCCTTACCATTTGGAAACGACGAGGGAACCAGAACAACATTTCCCTGGAAAAGGACAAAATTAAACGCCACAAATGGAAGGGATAGGACGAAGATGAGAAAAAACTTATCTTGAGCGGGACACTTAACGCGGAGAAACCTGTCTAAAGCACAGGATAAAATATAGAAAAATGTCGACCAAAAAACGAGAATCCGAAAATTTCAGGAGGGTGATAAAGTGCTGTTGTTATTACCAAATAGAGAAACACCACTCAGTGAAATATTTCGAGGACCCTATACTGTGGCATGTAAATTCATCATCATCATCATATCGCGCTGGTAGCACGGATATCCCTGACCCTCTCTCGCCACTCCTCCCTATCGTTCATCGCCCTAGGTAGGTCTTCAGGACAACAGCTTGTATCCTCACATAGCTGCTGAATGTACGTTCGAGCTGGTCGTCCTGCTTTAGCGCGGCCATGTGTGGGGACCCATAAGAGTACATCTCATATGAGTTCATCTCAGCTTCTCCAGCAGTGTCCTGCATGTCTGGCTCGTCTAACTTGAATAGTTTTCGTGATAGGGGGCAGGTGGCCCTACAGTTGGTGTCTTGTGGGGTGTTGCCGCCAGGACTTGTTCAGGATTGCACGCAGCATTCTTGTGTAATTGCCATCCAGTTTCTTCTCCAGCCGTTTTGTTAGCGTCCATGTAGTACATCCATATAGCAGTATCGATGTGACCGCTGCCTGGAAGAAGCTGCGTTTCATTTTATCGGTTAGGTCTGATTTCCATATAATCGATAGCCTATTGATAGCTGTCCATGCTTTCGTTAGCCTCGTTTCGATGTCCTTTTCGGTTGATTCGACACTGCTTCCTAGGTACGTGAATTTGTCTACTAGTTTAAGTGGGGTTCCTTCTAGAGTGGAGATGTCCCCCGTTTGGTTATAGCACATATATTCCGTTTTGTGTGCATTAACATAGAGGCCTATGCTTGCTGCTGCTCGTTCCAAACTATGCAGAAGAGTTTCGGCTTGGTCAGGTGTATTTGCCAGTATCGCTATGTCATCGGCGTAGTCGGCGTCGGTAATTGTTGTTCCGGGGTATCTTCTGCTTCTTTTCTTCGTCAGTTCGAAGCCATTCTCTTTGATTTTGTCAATCGATGTTCTAAGTACGTAGTCTAGACAAATGATAAAGAGGTACGGGGCCAGCGTGTCCCCTTGTAGTACTCCTGCTACAATGTCAAAGTATTCTGTGTCTCCATCCGGTGATCGTACTTTTACTTTAGTGTTTCTATAGAGAATCGTTATTGCCGCTACGGTTTCTTTAGGTATGCCGTACGCTAGTAGGATTTGTTCCATCTTTCCTCTGTGAATGGAGTCGAAAGCCTTGGTAAAGTCGACAAATATTAATGTCGCTTGTAGGTTCTTTGCCCGTACACCTTCAAGGATTCTGCGGATGGTTAATATTTGTGAGGTCGTGGATCTATTTCTTCGGAAGCCATTTTGGTTTTTTCTAAGTATGATGTCGATTTTGGGTTCTATTCGGTTTCGTAGTAGGGCATTGTAGATTTTGGCAGCTATGGATGTAAGTGTTATGCCTCGGTAGTTTTTGGCTAATCCGAGGTCCCCCTTTTTAGGGAAGGGGAGTATGCATCCCTTTATCCATCTATCTATCGGATTTTGATTGTATACTGCGTTGCAGTGTCGGAGCAGTATGTCGTCGAATTGTCTGGTCTTCCATACTTCCGGTGGAATTTCGTCCAGCCCTGCAGCTTTCCTATTTTTAATTTTTCTGAGAACCGAGTCGAGTTCTTCTTGTGTGAACGTTCCTAGTTTAATGTCTAATTGTTTGCTAATTTTTCTGGTGATTGGTTCATGCGTTCTTTTTGGTGGGTTTCCAAGTAAGTTTTCGAAGTGCTGTTTCCACAGTTTTATTCTTTCTTGTTGGTTTGCTGTTTTAAGTTTTGCTTTGGCTGTGTTCTTTCTTCTGCTCACTTCGTTTATTGTTTGCCATGCTATCCTAGATTGCCAATCTTCCACCGAGTCTCTGATCTTATCTATCTGATTTTGAATGTATTCTGTCTGTTCCTTTATATATATGCCTGCTAATTGATATTGTGCCGTTTTTAGTTTTAAGGCATTTGTGTTTGTTGGGTTTTTTCGATAGTTTTTGGAGGCTGTTTTCACTAGTGCACGTTTTTCTCTCACAGCTAAAGTTTCCCATGGGACTCTATATTTAGTTTTAATTTTTGTTGGAATGTATTTTGCTGCTGCCTCGAGGTGTGCATTGACGAAGTTTTCATATTCGTCGTTTGGTGTACATGTTTCCTTCTTTTCTTGTAGTGTTTCGAATCTGTTTCTTAATTCTAATACGTATTTATCTCTTATATCTTTGTTGTTTAATAGGGCCCAGTCATAGTGTTTGGTGGTCGCTGTTTGTTTGGCTTTCTTTTGTAGGCTTAACCGTATTTTCGCCGTGACTATTCGGTGGTCGGTGGACACACCCTCAAAAGAGGAGTATGCCTCGCAATTCAATGCACTATTTTTCCATTTCTTGTTTATAAGGACGTAGTCTATCTGAGCTTTAGTATTGTTTGCATACGTGTATGTCCATAGTTTGCCCTCTCTTTTTTGGTAGTTTGTATTGAGGCATGCTAATCTATTTTCTATCATGAAATCTGTTAGATGTTGCCCATTCCTATTTGACGTGTTGTGGAGGCTGTATTTGTTGTTTCCGTTTTTCCCGATTTGGGCATTCATGTCTCCACCAATGACTAACATGTTGTGTTTCGGGATGCTACGCACTAATGAGGATAACTCATCGTAGAAGGCGACTAGTTCATTTTCTTCACTAACATTGGTGGGGCTGTAGCATGAGATGATTGTTGCTCTGGGGTTTCCGTTGAATGTAGCTGCCATCATTCTAGGCTGTATTTTCTCAACGCTATTAAGGGTTTTTAATGCTCTAGGTCCTATAAGTAATCCTACCCCTCCTACTGCGGCGTTGACAGAGTTTTTCCATGCGGATACAGTGGCGAGCGACCAGCCATTGCCAGTTTCGTGATATTTGATATCTTCGGAGTGCGTGTATCTGTGTTCTTGTATGCATATTATGTCTATCTTATGTTCTTCGGCCGATGCGGTTAGCTCTGGGAGTTGTCCTATTCTATTTAGGGTTCTAACGTTAAATGTGGCTATTTGTCGTGTTTGCTTGCATGTAAATTAGACAGTACGAATTATGAAGTAAACACACCTGAAAGGAGAAAAAAAAACACTGGTGTGCCACGTGAAGAAGAAAAAAGATAAAATCGAGGATCGTCAGAGCAAACCCATCTTAACGATAAAGAGCAAACATGGGGGTGATGGCAAAGACGACTTGAGAGAAGGAAATGAGTTAGCCCACCTAGAAAAACTCCAAACGTGCATCAGTGGAAAGTTGGATAAACGAAATAAGGATTTATTCCCCCAAATACACAGAAGAACATAATCGGCAGACGCCCTTACAGAGTACAGAAATTATAAAAAAAATAAAGAGAGAGAGAGAGAGAGAGAGAGAGAGAGAGAGAGAGGACGTTCTATGAGACACTAAAATATAGTAGCGGAGCAGATAAAAATAAAAGGAGAAATTCGCTGGTGGAAAACTGGTTCTCTCTCCCTTTTTTTTTTCTCTTTTTAGGGTGAGGCTGTGACGAGGCAATATGACATCCTCATAGATTCGCCGGGTTATGGGGGAAGGAGGTGCGACTCCCTGGCCCGGTCGACTATACTGGCAAGCGAGAAACAGCAGACAATAGAAGTAAGCAGAATAGTGGAAAGAGAGGCCGTCTCTCTCTTAAACTCTCTCTATTAATACAGGCTGGCCGAGCGTAGGGGTTGGTAAATATAATTAATGCAGGCTGACATGGGCATGGTAGAACCCCACTCTCTATTAGCCATGTATGCGTCGGTGGTGAAGCAGACCTGCGACTATGATTAGTACAATGAAAGGGCCAAAAAGACAACACGTGGTAAATTTTCACACAACGAAAACAAGGCTGTTGCTGTCTCTTCGTCAATATATATATATATATATATATATATATATATATATATATATATATATATATATATATATATATATATATATTAACAATGGAAAACATACTGCAGAACGCTGACACTCTTTCTTTTGTTACATCCATAAACTTTGATAGAATGGCCCCGATAACCATTAGCAGTCATTATTTTCTTGATCATTGTTTGTAAATTTTCAGTAGTTATAATGAAAAATCATTCGTAGAAGGATTAAGTACTATTATTAGTAATTAATCCTTCTATGAATGATGTATAATAAAGGAAAGTTTTATGCTTAGTCTGAGAACTTTCTTTACTACCAAGGTAACATCCAAACCATAGTCAAGGAAATTAATCACTTCCTTGATATTTTCTTAAAATCTGAGGTAATAATAAAAAATTGTCCTGTTTTATCTCTTCAGTTGCTATTTTTTGTTTCTTTTTATCAATACTGATTATATGCAAAGAATTTAGCAGTTTGTAGATGCAATGCTACTTTTCTTAGTCGCCATTCTTCAGGCTAAATGACGAGCTATAACTAAATCAATATCGTGTCTAAATATTTTGCAATTTTATTTAAAAGAAAATAACAATATTTGGAAATTCAAATTGTTCATAGAAACTGGTATAAGTTTTCATAAGTGACATGGATTTAAATACATACTTGAATAAATTTTTATGATCAAATTAGCTCGAATTATTGATATTATCTTTAATAGAGAGAAAGCCATTCTGTCTGTGATTTCAAGTAATCGTTGTAAATATCGGTGAATATAAAATAGCCTACTGATTTGCAAAATTGAATATATGGATTTAGAGTCTTTACGTATGAATGTATGTGCATGTGTGTTTGTGTGAGTGCTTATATCTAACAGGGGATATCGATGTCCGAGAGATATATTACATGGTCAGACAAGAATATTAGTTTAAATATTCAGAAACATTGAAAAGAAATGTCAAGGTTGTCAGTAGGAGAAGATGTGAATTTGTTTACAGCCGACCAAATGTTTTAGTCCAATTCATTAGAAAAAGTGTGTTTACTTTCATGAATAATTTCCGCAGACATTTTTAATATCGTGTCATTCTGTCAGAAATAATTGTCTTTTTCTCCCGTTTTTTAATTTTTTATTTTTTATTTTAAATGAATGGCTATTCTGTCTGTAGACAAAAGCAGAAACCGATGGATATCTAAGACACAAACAAGGGAATCAATTGAATTTATTTGGAGGCAAAAGACGTACAAAAAAACAACAACACAATTTCAGTAATTATTCTAAGTGCTTTATTTATACACATTCACTCCCAAACACAAGCCTAGTTCAAATTCTACACAATGTTGTTTGCAATTAACTTTGAGCTGCTGCCCTCCGGAAAAAACGATGCATCCTTCATCCAGCTATTGATTGTAAAGTAAGCAATGCTGGGTTCTCTAACCGTAATAAGAATACTGGTCTAAAAGAAGGAAAACCTCTGTGATATAATAAGGAATTATCAAGAGGAAAAAAAATAAGGAAATATCATAAGGAAAGGTTATGTTTTTGATAAAAACATAAGATAATTCAAGCTGGGCCATTGCAAAGAGTTTCAAGGTTTCAGAAAGCATCATTTGAAGAGATATGCAAGCCGTACGTAATAGAGAGGAGTCAACTTGTGTAGGATGTAACAAGAGAGAATTGCTCGATTCACGCTAAACATAAAAAAAATTAAATCAGTAATAGGAAGGTAAGCTTTAGTATTTCTCTGATCCATTGGCAGGATAAGACCAACCATAATTATTACATTTGGTACAAGTATAGTCGTGCACAACAATATTATATTTAGCACTGAAATCGGCATTGGTAGTCGTGACTTCGATATTGACACTTATGGTGCCGTGCCAAGATACGCGGTGCATTCAATAAGTTTCCAAACATTTTTGTACAGGCATTTACAATTGTCGTAAACTCTTGAAAATTCACTATGTTATTGCTATACATCTTATGAGATGACTGACCATATTTTTATGATTCCAGGTTCAAATGAACAGCTAGAGTAGGAATTGGAATACACCCTCCTAAAGCCTGATTGTTACAACAGGTGAATTTCAAAAATGCAATCTTGACGTGAGGAAGAACTATATACAATAAAATTCTGTTTTAAACTGGGAAAGAATTACACAGAAACGTATGGAATGCTTCAGACTGTTTTTTCTTTTGTCTTTTTTCTTTTCTTTGATAAAGTGCACTGTATCAATGTGAAAGAAATCAATTCGGGTGTTTTTTTAAAAATGTTTACAATCTCAAAAATACATTCTAAAAATAAGAATAACTATATATATATATATATATATATATATATATATATATATATATATATATATACGTGGTGTCTTCAATAAGTTTCCAGACTTTTTCTGTACAGTTATTTAAAATTGTCGTAGACTCTTGAAAATTCAATATGCTATTGTTATACATCTTACAAGATGACTGACCAATTTTTATGATTTTACATTAACATGAACAGCTACTGCCAGAATTGGAATACGCCCTCCTAACGGATGAATGTTACAGCTGGTGAATTTCAAAAATGCAATCTGAACGTGAGCACACTTTACAAGAAGGATATGCAATAAAATTCTGTTTTAAAATAAAAAAATGACCCAGAAACGTATGGAATGCTTCGGACTGCTTTTTGACCATCTTGCATAATTCGAGCATCAGTTTCTGAGTGGCATAAGAGATTCGAAGAAGGCAGGGAGTCTTTGAGGGATGATGAGAGGTGTGGGAGGAGGAAGGAAGTCAATACACCACAGTTGATTGGCCAAAGGGTTAGGGTTAAGTTTACTATGTTGAGGTTTTAAGGGAGTTCAGGTAGAGATTCCGTCGGAAGAGGCCAACACTCTTCAAATCAGGTCAGTAGCATTTCCACCATGACAATGCACCAGTCCACAACTCCATCCTAGTCACGGACTATTTGACCAAGATGGGCATCAAGACAGTTCCTCATCCTCTTTTTAGTTCAGACCTTGCTCCCTGTGACTTTTGGTTATTCCCTAAGCTCAGAGGCTGTCGTTAAGTAACAACTGAGGAGATGACTTCCATGGGGCCTTCCAGAAGTTGTTGGAACAGTACAACAAGTTCATTACAGCCAGTGGAGATTACTTCGAAGGGAACTAGAGTTTCATGTGTGTACTATCAATAAAAGTGCCCATACGAAAAAAGTCTGGAAAGTTATTTAATGATCCTCGTATTGTTACATTTAGTACCATACTTGAACGATTACGTTACAAATAATAACCGACCCCAGAATATAGTATCAGATTTGTTACTGGACCTGGTGATAGTGTTATAATTGTTGCTGGGCCAAACCATAGTACTCCATTAAGTACCCAGACGATGCAAAAAAAATGTGTTACATTTGTGCCGGATCAAATTGATAGTATTACATTGGGTGCATGAAAATCCTCGGCATATCCATATGGAGGATTCGAAACGGTTATCAGATCAAACTATAGTGTTATACAAACTCATAGAAAAGAAGTGGAAACTCCTCAACGTATGAAAGTAGAAAAATGTATCCATAGTAACCCTATGATTATTTTTACAGTCTGGAATGCCTAATTCTTCCTTAAAAATTGAAGAGCCTGGGCGATATAAATACCTAACACATTCTAAACTGACACTTTTGAAGAACAAGTAAATATAGTGGGCGACAAAAATACCTCCTACATTCTAATATGTCACTTTTGCGGAACAAGTAAATTTAGTTGGCGATTGAAATACTTCCCAAATTCTAAACTGCCACTTTTGCGAAACCAATAAACTGTGATAAGTGATAAGGTAAACTCCATCAAGCCTATGTTTACTATCTTTTTTTCAGATATGAGGAGTTATGATTATGGCATGCACAAGTGAATACCCTGTATTTTCTTTTGAATTATTTTAGACTGGTGAATTGATAATTGCTACAAGCGGAGTTGTTTATTCCATTTCATGATACGTCAAAATGATTCTCTTCAAAATGGAAAATCCACAATGATATGGACTGAAAATTCTACTCAGACCTGTACCATTCTGAATTGAAACGAAATAAACACGCAAATATCTCTGAATAGCAACTATACATTCAGCAGTCATAAAAAGTAACTTTCAACGGGAAACCTGAGGTATATAAATTAAAGCAGATGTGTAAATATTATCATGATTGTTTAATTCATCAATCTATTTTTATTTATATATTTATATGTATATTCAGATATTTACGTGTCCAAGTACAAAAGTCTGATCATTGACAGAAATGGAAGGTTAAAATTACGTTTAGATATAAAAACAAAAAGATGAAACAGTAAAATAGCCGTTCAATAAGTAAAGAGATACGGTGTACTTATGTCCACATCTATCTATTCAAATATATATATATATATATATATATATATATATATATATATATATATATATATATATATATATATATATACATTCATATTGTTAATCTCTCATTTTCGCATATGTCTTTTAAGTATTTGTTTGTTTTAAGTTTCATGCGCCAACAATTTAATTATGTACACACACAAATATATATATATACATATATATATATATATATATATATATATATATATATATATATATATATATATATATACCTGTATGTTCGAGACTATCTATCTATCTAAGTCAGTTTAAATCTCTTTATTTATTAATTCATCGATCAATCTGTTCGAATCTATCTATCTATCAAATTCCGTTCATATGCATGGATCATGGATTGTTAAATCCTCTTTTCCGTTCTCTTCATCCGTATCTATCTATCTATCTATCTATCTATCTATCTATCTATTCCACATCGCTTATTCATTTGCATGCATCTCAGTTTTTTTACCTTTTTCTCATCTCCTTGTCTTACTCACTCACTCTCTCTCTCTCTCTGTTTATATATATATATATATATATATATATATATATATATATATATATATATATATATATAAGTAGACTGCTTCAATCAAATGTACAGATAAAGGAGAAGAATGTGTCTAGGCCGGGATATCTGCTTTAGTAGACCATCCCAGATAAATACTTTCACGAACCTGATATCATTTGTTAAGCCTTTTACACTCATGATGAACGCTTTTTTTGTTACTCTAAAATGCGCTCTTGAAGAATATAAACAGAATTATTGTGTAATTGTTGACTTGAGGAACTTAAAACTTGATATCTTCTTGTACATTAAGAAAAAAGCACAATGTGATAACAAAAACAATCGTCTTTTCTCTTTGATTTCCAATCATTTGTCTGAGTTTTTATATCGCCGCTGCACTAATGTCCGCAATAAATTACCCGGCAGATGACTGCGTCTTTGACAAGAAATAAGAAGTGATTAAAGTGAATTATTGTCGTGGTACTTAATGGCACTGTAATTTGGTAAGACAGGGACAATAACAAAAGTTATTTGGATAGAAAGTAAGTTAAAGTGATTAAAGAAGAAATACTGCAAACTAAAACTAGTGGAGAAATTAAAGGTAAAAAGTGGAATTAAAATCATAGAATTGAAAAACGATACGAAAGCATGATTTAAAGTAATGCGAGGAAAATATAGCAGGTAATTACAGAAAAAATGGGCAAGAAAAGAATTAAATAGTTACTTATAAGTAAGTAAGGAATGAAACTCAACAAGAGAATTAAAAAACGAAGGTCACTTTAAATTATTTAAGACGTTAAACAATCAGAAAAAGAAAGAAAAAAATTTCCAATATGTACTAGC
Organism: Sepioteuthis lessoniana; assembly: GCA_963585895.1. Taxonomy (NCBI): domain Eukaryota; kingdom Metazoa; phylum Mollusca; class Cephalopoda; order Myopsida; family Loliginidae; genus Sepioteuthis; species Sepioteuthis lessoniana. The sequence continues at coordinate 63,283,024 of OY757928.1, forward strand.
TAAATCAACCGTCTCCGTGTTTAGTGGAGAAATTAAAGGTAAAAAGTGGAATTAAAATCATAGAATTGAAAAACGATACGAAAGCATGATTTAAAGTAATGCGAGGAAAATATAGCAGGTAATTACAGAAAAAATGGGCAAGAAAAGAATTAAATAGTTACTTATAAGTAAGTAAGGAATGAAACTCAACAAGAGAATTAAAAAACGAAGGTCACTTTAAATTATTTAAGACGTTAAACAATCAGAAAAAGAAAGAAAAAAATTTCCAATATGTACTAGCTAAATCAACCGTCTCCGTGTTTAGTGGAGAAATTAAAGGTAAAAAGTGGAATTAAAATCATAGAATTGAAAAACGATACGAAAGCATGATTTAAAGTAATGCGAGGAAAATATAGCAGGTAATTACAGAAAAAATGGGCAAGAAAAGAATTAAATAGTTACTTATAAGTAAGTAAGGAATGAAACTCAACAAGAGAATTAAAAAACGAAGGTCACTTTAAATTATTTAAGACGTTAAACAATCAGAAAAAGAAAGAAAAAAATTTCCAATATGTACTAGCTAAATCAACCGTCTCCGTGTAAGAGGTCAAGAACTGGACCGCTGCTTCGTATGAAAAAAGGAAAAATAGTAAAGGTTAAAATAAAAAGGGTAAATGTGGAATTAATATTAAAGTCAGGACAAATCGTTATTGTAAATTTCAAAAAATGTAATCTAAAGTTTACACCCATGGTAATTCCAATTTTGTTTTATTTTTAAATGTCATAGTTGCCCTGGAAAATAACAATAAAAAAATTCGACAGGAGGTTCAAATCAGATTTTATTTCCCCAGAGAGACTGAGTCCTGCCATGGTTTTATTGAGAAATAACAATACTAGAATGGGTATTTTTGTTTTCTTGACACAATGGTGGCACTGGCTCTTCCGTTTTTTTAAAATACAAGAACCAAAATCTAGCAATATAATTTTATGAAATTAATATCATTCCGTTCAAAAATTAAGAGACTTTTTAGAGAAATACCTTCAGTTTTACTGACTGTCAGTTAATTTGTCCATTTTAACATTTTTTCTTGGGATTATTTTTAAGTAAGCGATATTGATATTTTTTATATTCCCTGTTTAAAAAAATGTATAGTTAAGAAAATTGATAATTCTTTTTTTTTTAATATTCAAGATATATATTTAGAATACTAATTGTTCCCTTGATATTTTTTAACATATAGAAATGTAAATTCTGAGCAACTAATTTCAAATCAGGTTTCCTTATGATTATTATGAGACTCCCACCAATCCCCATGAGCAAAATTTATTTATGGTATTTTGCTCGGATCAATAATTATAGATAGGCACAATTTTTGACAAAAATATTTGGCCGTCTATATGTGACCAAGTAAAAGATAATCCCCTCTTATAATATAGATGGATCTTGGATATTGTCAGTCCCTCTGTCTCTCTGTTTGCCTCTCTCACTTTATATATATATATATATATATATATATATATATATATATATATATATATATATATATGTGTGTGTGTGTGTGTGTGTGTGTGTGTGTGTGTGTGTGCATCAGAGAGAGAGAGAGAGACAGAGACAGAGGAGGGAAAGGGAGCGGGAGGGTGACCGTGCGTGTTTGTGTGTGTAGTTACACCCATAAAAATGTACACCCTGCCAGTGTTTTTGTATCGTTTTTTATGCTTGTTTGTCTTTTATTGCTTGTTTTGTTTTGTTTTTTAAGAGAAACATTAATTTTCTTCGAAACCAAATATATCACGATTACACTATTTCTAGTGAAAAAAAACCCCCCAAAAAACATTAATTTACCAAGAAAATTAATTCATGCAATTTATAGGAACAATGAATTTTTGATAGGAATCTGAAATTTTGTTCTCTGAGACGAAAACGAAGGTGCTCTCACAAACGTCCAAAGAACGATAATTTCCAATCATAAGTGTAGAACTGAATATCGAAATATCTATTAAAAATCCCATATATCTAACAGTACGATTAAAGCTATTCTTCCTAACTGTAAGAAACTTGGCCTGACTACGGATTTATTTCGTAGTAATTGTCCTTAGTCAATTAGATTAACGAGCTGGGGAATCCATGTATCTGAAAGTATGCTGAAATCCATTGACAATTCAAATTGAACTTCAGAAGGATTTGCAGGCAGCTGGGAAAGAAATGAGCAAATATACAATTAATTGGACACTACCATGTACGTGATTATTTTCAGAATCGGCTGGAAATACCGAATTTGAAATTAAATCATATGTAAAGTTAAGTTTACTTTTTGCTCGTAAACACCTGAGGGGACTTGTTTCGTTCATGGACAAAACATAGAACAGATCGGTGAAAATAATTCGATACATGGCGGAAAAGTGTACTTTGCATGACTCACAAAATACCGTCGCAGCATTTAAACTAGGTGATAGAATACAATTTTAATGCAAGAATAATACAATTAAAATGAATCAATCAATCAAGAAGATATCAAAGTTTGACGAAGCAGATTGCATACCACACTCTACTCCATGTGAAATGAATATAAAAAAAACGAGTGACGAAGTCAATTTAATTGATAGCAAACCTTACTGTGAAATTATTAGCAGTCTGATATATGTAATTGTTGCAATAGGACCAGGTATTTGAAAAACACTTTTCAGGTTGTCCCAAGAACTAGAAAAAAACAATTATTTTTTTCATTTAACGAAAGAAAAGCACGTTTTATGTTATTTAAAGGGCACACTCAATCAATCACAAATATCTAAGAAATAGCAGAAACCCTTGAATTTCAAGAAGAATTTTGTGGCAAATGAAAGTAATAGAAAAAGCGTGTGTGGATATTGCTTTAGACTGGCAAAAGACTGCCCTATGATTTCATGGAAATCTAAAAGGTAAAATTCAGTCGCTTTGTCAACATGCAAATCGGAATTTATCGCTATATCATCAGCAAATCAAGAAGCCCCGTATCTTTGAACGCTATAGTGTACAGACAAAACTAGAGGCCCTTAAACACACAGCAATTATCCATTGTGATAATTAGTTCAGCATTGTTTTGGAAAAAACAGTCACACAACAAAGATCGAAACATATTGATATAAAATTTCAGTTTATATGGGATAAAGTAAATATAGAGCCTATTCTTTTAGAATAAGCTAAAAAGAAAAAAATGTTGTTCATATGTTTACGAAGCCAATGGCAGGAATAAAATCAAACACTTTCAGAAAGTTTATTGTTGGCATATGGAAATCAGACCTGACCGATAAAATGAAACGCAGTTTCTTTCAGGCAGCTGTCGTGTCGATACTGCTATATGGATGCACTACTTGGACGCTAACAAAACGGCTGAAGAAGAAGCTTGACAGCAATTACAAAAGAATGTTACGCGCAATCTTGAACAAGTCCTGGCGGCAACACCTTACAAGACACAAACTATACGGCCACCTACCTCCCACCACGAAACCTATCCAAGTTAGACGAACCAGACATGCAAGGGTAAGCTCATAAGTGATGTACTCATATGGACCCCCGCATATGGCCAAGCAAAAGCAGGACGTCCAGCTCGAACATACATACAGCAGCTATATGAGGATACGGGATGTAGCCCTGAAGACCTGCGAGAGGCGATGAACGATAGGGAGAAGTGGCGAGGGAGGGTCAGGGATATCCGTGCTTGCGGCACGACATGATCATGATCATGATGATAGTTGGCAATTGAGTCTTGACTTAGTAAATTTGGCATTTTAGCCCAGTCGACTGGAGCAGAAGAATACATCGACTGCATCTCAGCAGAGGGGTTACCCCGCTAAACGTGTCGCCTGGAGATGACATAAAGCTTGCCAGTTAATACTAACCATAAACTAAATAACTAATCGTGCTTTTTGTGTCAATTATCCTAGAAAAAACAAGTAATAATCGTATTTACAATACTACTAATAGTTTAAATAATTATTCACAATTTTGGAGTTAATATGTATTTCTTTTAAAAGTGGAAGATTCCATCTTATACACACATACAGGGGGCGTTTTGGATTGTTTGGGTGAGAGTCTTATTAGTACGGTATTTGTTCCACGCCCAACCGAACGTGGCACAAAGCTTTTTTTGGTGGGCCCGAGCACAGGGCCGTAGCCCACACGCGCCCGGCATTTCCCAAAAATGCCTACGGCCCCATCGGCATTCCCCTTATTAGGGGCGCCTCAGGTCCCGGGCGATGAAGCCGACCTCCCCAAAGGGAGTAAAAGCCTGAGGGGAAGGCCCCCTAAGGCCGAAGGAAATTATCCAGCTGCCAAGACACACTCGGCCAGATCCGTGCCCCAGTCAGCACGGCCAGCCGACATGCGAGTCAACAACTGGAGAAGCACAGTGTTAATACAGCTGGTGCTCGAGTCTTATAAGTACAAGCGTCTAGAAATTACTAGCTAGTATTTATAGACTTGTCCCTAAGTAGCAGCAGGAGATCGACCAATCAGAGGTGACGTGAGAATACATATGGAGGGGTAGTTTCCTACCTTGTACAAAAACGCATTCAAGCCTTTGCACTGACAAGACGAGTATTTTGTGTTCAGAATCCCAAAACTGAAAACAAGATGGCAACTCGAATTCCAACAGAAAACTATAGTGATTTAGAATAGTTTCGCTTCAACGGATTTGTGCGCACAACATATCACTGACGTAACAATGATCAATGACACAAATCTTTTTTTTTATTCTCCTGGCATCTTTGAGAGCAAATAACGTTTTTTGCAACGGTCATATCTACTCCAATTAACAAGCGGTAGCTTGAATTTTATTAAATGTCACCATCCCCCACCAAAAAACAGAAGAAAATAATTTGAAGCATTAGAGAACGCCCAAAATAGGTTGTTTTTTTCTTTAAAGCTCAAAAGATTTAAAAAAGAAACGAGCAAATATAATAACACATTGGGCACACGTATTTATTTCACCGTAATATTACTGAAAAGACAAAAGATTTTACGGCACTAACGCAGTTTCTTCCAGGTAGCGGTCGTATCGATACTGCTGTATGGATGCACTACTTGGACGCTAACTAAACGGCTGGAGAAGAAGCTAGACGGCAATTACACAAGAATGCTGCGAGCAATATTGAACAAGTCCTGGCGGCAACACTCCACAAGGCACCAACTATACGTCCACCTGTCTCTCATCACGGAAACTATCCAAGTTAGACGAACGATACATGCAGGACACACCTGGAGAAGCAGGCACGAGCTCATAAGTTTTGTACTCCTATGGACACCCCACATATGGCCGGACAAAAGCAGGATAACCAGCTCGAATATACTTTCAGCAGCTATGTGAGGATACGGGATGTGGTCCTGAAGACCTGCCGGAGTCGATGAACGATAGGGAGAAGTGGCGAGAGAGGGTCAGGGATATCCGTGCCTGTGGCTCAACATGATGATGATGTACTTGGGTTCAGTATGTTCAAGCTCCATGATGACATAATCAACATCGATAGTATATTTTCAGTAATACGTCATTACCACACACACACACACACACACACACTTTCTCACTCTCACTATCACTCTCTCTCTGTGTATATATATATATATATATGTTATAAAAAAAACCCCGGAAAAATACATATAAATAGATGAACGTATGGAAATGTTGTTCTGTATCAGTTTCAAGCCACTATTTCAAATTCATAATTTCCACCCTGAAAATGAAAAAAACACTTTTTACCTGAAATTTTCAAATTTTCATGTCTTAAATAATCCTTTTGAAACAAGTATGTGGAACTAATTAAAGTTGAATTAATCAATAAATAAAACTTTTCCTATCCATTTACATGTATTTTTCTTTACGTTTATTATACGACATATCTGTCGGATTAAACCTCATATCTTACTAAAATATGGAGAAAGGGTGAATTTGACAAGATGATAAAACAAGAGGAAAAGTAGAATTTCAACAATTGAGGAAATACATGAACTAATGGAGAATATAAAAAGGTATAAAGAGGGAAAGGGTCTAAAGACATACATAAGGGAAGAAGAAGGAGAGAAATAGATATATGTTTGACTGATGATGGCAAGGGTTAATTTTGTTTTGACTCAGATTCTCTGGCTAGATGGTTATAACTAGGTTGTACCAAGAGTATCGAGTTTTATCTGACCTTTGGCCATATAGAAGTGGATAAATTTCAGTTAGAAAGAGGGAAATACGAAGGGGGAGAGTCTTTTTTTAAGATAAGGAAATAGGAAGTGAAGAGAAGTAGGAGGTCAGACGTATTCGGCTACATCAAAAACATTGACTATGATGGAGGAAAGGAAAGAGAAAGGAAAAAAACAAAAAAAAAAGCTTCGACTATCTACCAAGAGTGTCACATTCAAAACCCAGACATATATACATACATATATATATATATATATATATATATATATATATATATATATATATATATATATATATATATCCCTTCTTGTTCTTCCCTGGTCTATCTCTTGCTTTAGACCTTTTTCCTCCCTTTTCTAAATTCTTATATTCTCTGTTAGTTTATCTTGTTCCTCAATTGTTTAACAGTAGAAAAACGGAAAATGTTTAGTCTGAAGAAATTCATCTGTAAATAAAGACGGAAATATTAACACTTAACCCGTCGTAAGTGTTTGATTTATCAACTTTTACACTTTTTATCATCTTGTTAGATTTACCAAAATATGCCATTTATCTCTCTCTCTCTCTCTATATATATATATATATATATATGTATGTTACCTTTAACCTCTGCAAATTGTTCAATTTTTAAATCGAGTTTCTCACGAGCCCGAAATCCTACTTGAGTGTAGTACCAAAATAACTTACCTCAGTCAGTGTTCCTACTTGACCAACGCAGATATCAAGCAAATGAATTTGATTTTACCTCTTCGAGCCAAGAGGGCTACGATGAGTACGTACGTGGAAGAAAAGCATATTGGTTATATTTTACCTGATACATGGATATGCTGAGTATATATATATATATATATATATGTATCTATATATATATATATATATATATATATATATATATATATATATATTTATATAACGAACGAACGAACGAACGAAAGAAAGAAGGAAACCAAGATCAAGGCAAAAGAAGGAAGAAAGTTAGATAGATGAAAATAAAAGAAGAAAAAGCACTGTAATGAATGAAAGAAGGCAGAAAAGTACGAGTGAACAGTGGGGGAATAAAAAAAGAAAGGGAAATAAATGACAGGAGACCAGGAACAAGTATAGAAAGAAAGTAATATGTAATGAAATGAATGCGCACATAAAATTAAAAGAATCTAGTATACTGGAAAAATCGAACTAAAGAAAGAAAACAAAATAAAGATAGAAAGAAAAGTAGATATAAATATATAAAAATAGAAGAAAGAAATGGGTTTAGAGATCTAAAGTTAAGGATAAAAAAAAAAAATACCAAGTTAAAATCGAATTAAAAAAAAATCAAACAAGAAAAAAGTCACTTTGAATCAAATGCCAGTTCCTTGCAACAAGTCGATTTTCAAAATTCGCACTTGTTTAGTTTTCTTTTTCACTTTGCATCGATTTTGCTTTAGTTTACCACGGCGTTGAACATTGCCTGTTGAAGCAGGCTGAAAACTAATCTATCTTTTACTTGTGGCCGGCGACGCCATGTCGCCCCGCACGTTGCTATTATGTGGTGATATATTGCTCTATAATCTACGCCGGTCGACCGTGCCGTATCCAGCCGAATTGCTTGGCCCTCCTGCCATGATTTTTTTCTTCGACGTCTTTCATAACGATTTATCAGGTTTTAGACTAGTGAAGGAACAAGTATCGAAAAACAGCAAGTTAGAAAGAACATAACAAAAATCACCATCTTATACTTTCTTCAGACCGAATTTTCGCCAGTAAGTTTTTTTCTGTTTATTTTTTGCGCGCACGCTTGTACGCGCACTTGTGTGTATGTGTGTGTGTGTGTTTTGTTTCTTTAATCGACCTGACCGAATGAGAAGACCATAGCTATATTCTGTAAAATATCATATATTGTTAGTCTCTCGCGTGAAGATAAAGAAAAGGATAGTAATTTACGTAAGAAATATTATTTAGAGAAACGGCTTTTTTATCATTACAATTAACGTAACTCTTCTAGATTAATCAGAGGTGATTTAGAGTGTGGTTATACCAAGATATACAGATGTTTTAGCTGACTGAGTCAGAGAGAATATATATATATATATATATATATATATATATATATATATATATATATATATATATATATATATATAAAAACTAGTTGTTATACCATGGATAAGTGCCGAACTGTTAACTACTATTTGGATGGAGCCAGCTTAGATTTATACCTTTCTCAATTGTGTTAGCGCTATGTGAAATGTAAACAAACCCGTTTAGGGTTTGAAATCAGTAAAATGTGTTCATTTCCAACGGTGATAATCGTTACTCAATGACCGCCCAAGATACAATCATTTGGTGATAAGCATGTCACCAGCCTGACCGAAATACTGGGAGTTTCTGTTTTTATTTTTAGATGGAAAAGATAGTTTTATGCTTTATAACAAACGATTAGCTTTTTCTTTGATAAAGTGCACTGTATTAATATCATAAATGCCTGTACAAAATGTCTGGAAACTTACTGAAGACACCACACACACACGCACACACACATATATATATATATATATAGTCATCCACGGACAGATCTGTTTCGTTCTATCAGAACTCATCTGTGTGGCTAGACATTATCTTCCCGTAGCTGGAAACTTATTGAAGACACCAAGAAACCGTAGCAGCGATAATGATTCTCTACAGAACCCCCAAAGTGAAAGTACGTTCACCAGATGGAGACACGGAATACTTCGACATTTTTGCAGGAGTACTACAAGGAGACACACTAGCCCCGTACCTCTTTATCATCTGTCTAGACTATGTGCTTAGGACTTCGATCGACAAAATCAGAGAAAATGGCTTCGAGCTGACTAAGAGAAGAAGCAAAAGGTACCCCGCAAAAACAATCAAGGACGCCTACTACGCTGATGACTTGGCGTTACTGGCGAATACGCCTAATCAAGCAGAGACACTACTGCATAGTCTGGAACGAGCCGCAGCTGGAATTGGCCTCCATGTCAATGCAAACAAAACTGAATATATGTGTTACAACCAAACGGGCAACATTGCCACACTAGACAGAGCCTCTCTGAAACTAGTAGACAAATTCACCTACCTAGGAAGTAGCCTCTCATCAACCGAAAAAGACATCGACACACGACTGACGAAGGTATGGACAGCTATTGATAGGCTCTCGATCATATGGAAGTCGGACCTAACCGATAAAATGAAACGCAGTTTCTTCCGCGCAGTGGTTGTGTCGATACTGCTATATGGATGCATCACATGGACGCTAACTAAGCGGCTGGAGAGGAAACTAGACGGAAATTGCGCAAGAATGTTGAGAGCAGTATTAAACAAGTCCTGGCGACAACACTCCACGAGACTCCAACTATACGGACACTTGCCCCCCATCACGAAAACTATACAAGTTAGAAGAACCAGACACGCGGGACACTGCTGGAGAAGCAAGGACGAGCTCATAAGCGATGTACTCCTGTGGACCCCCACATATGGATGTGCAAAAGCAGGACGACCAGCACGAACCTACAAACAGCAACTATGTGAGGACACAGGATGTAACCCTGAAGACCTGCCGGAGGCGATGAATGATAGGGAGAAGTGGCGAGAGAGGATCAGGGATATCCGTGCTAGCGGCGCGACATGATGATGATGATGATATATATATATAAACGTGGTGTCTTCAATAAGTTTCCAGACTTTTTTTGTGCAGGCATTTAAAATTGTCGTAGACTCTTGAAAATTCAGTATGCTATTGTTATACATCTTACGAGATGACTGGCCAATATTTATGATTTCAGGTTCAAATGAACAGCTACTGCCGGTATAGGAATACACCCTACTAAAGGCTGATTTTTACAGCTGGTGAATTTCAAAAATCCAATCTGGACGTGAGGACAGTTTAGAAGAACGATATGCACTAAAATTCTGTTTTAAACTTGGAAAAAATGACACAGAAACGTATGGAATACTTCGGACTTTTTTCGACCACCTTGCATGACTGAAGCACCAGTTTTTGAGTGGCATAAGAGATTCAAGGAAGGTAGTAAGTGTGTGAGGGATGATGAGAGGTGTGGGAGGAGTAAGGAAGTCAATACACCGCAGTTAATTGGCCAGAGAGCTAGGGTTAGGTTTACTGTGTTGAGTTTTTAAGGGAGTTCAGGAAGAGATTCCCTTGGAAGAGGCCAGCACTTTTCAAATCCGGTCAGTGGCTTTTCCACCATGACAATGCACCAGTCCATAACCCCATCCTTGTCACAGACTCTTTGACCAAGATTGGCATCAAGACAGTTCCACAGTCTCTCTATAGTCCAGACCTTGCTTCACTGTGACGTTTGGTTATTTTCTAAGCTCAGAGGCTATCGTTATGAGACAATTGTGGAGACGGAAGAGGTTGTGACGAAGGTCATTGAAACGCCCACACAACTTCCATGGGGCCTTCCAGAAGTTGTTGGAACGCTACAAAACTGCATTGCAGCCAGAGGAGATTACTTCGAAGGGAAATATGTATACAATAAAAAAAGTGCCCAAACGAAAAATGTCTGGAACCTTATTTAATGATCCTCGTCTCTATATAATCCTGTCGCACTGCCAGCACGGATATTCATGACCCTCTCTCGCCACCCATCTCTTTCATCCATCGCTCACGGTAGGTCTTAAAGATTCCATTCTGTATCGGCAGAGAGCTGTTGAATATAGGTTCTAGCTGGTCATCCAGCCTTTGCTCGTCCATGTGAAGTGGTCCATAGGAGTTTATCGCTTACGAGTTTGTCCTTACTTCTCCTCCAGTGTCCTGCATGTCTAGTTTGTCTAACTATGATAGTTTACATGATCCTATTTACCCAACCCCTCCGCTCGGGGGAGGATATGACACAAGGTCAATTTTAAGCGGAGTTTAACAGGTTTGAATTCAGAGTTTTCCTTCTCCTAGACTAGTTGCCTCACCAAGGCTGAAGAACCTAGTCTGCCCTACTATTTACCCATAGCTGGAGGGAGAATAATTGGATTCATACCTTTCCCAAGGGTATTAGTGCTATGTGAAATGCAATCAGTCTCGTCCAGGATTTGAACTCGAGTCGCCGTGTCCAATTCCTGCGACGATAACAATTACACCACGGGCACCTCCATAGTTTACATGATGGATTGTTAGTTGCCATATAGTTACTATTTTATGGAGTGTTGCTTCCAAAATCTTACTTGCAGCATTCTTATATCAGTTCCATCAAGCTTTTTCTTTATATGTTTAGTTTGCGTCCATTTTGTGAATCCATGTAGCAGTCTTGACATGACTGCTGCTTGGAAAAAAAACTGAATTTTATTTTAACGATTAAATATGACCGATAGCTTATCGATAGTTGTCCATGCCTTTACTATTCCCATGTTAATGTCTTTCTCGGTTGATGAGATACTGCTTCCTATAGTAGGTGAACTTGTCCACTAGTTTCAAAGGCCCACCCATTAGTGCGGAGATATTAGCACTTATATTAAAGCACATGTTTATCTGCGTTGACATAGGAGTTTATTCCTCCAGCTGCTCGTTCCAGACAAGTAGCAGCGTTCAGCCTTGGTCCGGTGTATTTGCCAGAAGAGCTATATCATCGGGGTAGTCTGCGTTCGTAATTGTTTTTACGGGGTAAAATCTGCTTCTTTCTATTTGTCATCTTGAAACCGTTATCTTTCATTAAATCAATAGACATTCTAAGTTAGTAATCAAAGCAGATGATAAACAGGTATATATATATATATATATATAGGGTGTCTCAATATACATTTGACACATGTAACTTCTAATGACTCAATAATAATGTAGTGTTCTTTTTCGTTTCCGATTTGAAAATACGATACTATAATCAATTATAATCCTCGATCACAGTGCCTTGAAAAAGAGAGGAAGATATTTTTTGCAGACAAAATCCTAAAAAACTGTGCAAGCAAAATTTCGCGGCAAGTTTCACTTTAACAATTAACCCCAGATAAGCCAAATTTATCGTTGGGTACCAAAATTTCAATCCAAAGGGTCTTTAAAAAACTCAAGAAGAATGCAAAAAATCTCAAATCTGGCAGGAAGTTGACAGCAAGATGTCCTGACAATGTGGATACAGTAAGAGATTTTGTCTGAAGGAGTCCGAAAAAGTCCCCTCAAAGACGTTCCTAAGAACTTGATCATTTTGCTGTACCCATACAGAATTGACATCAAGCATGAACTCACACCAGCTGACGTGGAAAAATTTTTTGTGATTTACCGGTGTTCTGAGAAGAAAATTGAAGAAGATCATCACATCCGTGATGATGTTTGGCCATTCGATGACGCACGCTTCTGGATCTGTGATCATGTCAATAAAAAACGCAGATTTGTAGACAGTCTCCATCACAAAGGAGTGTAACATTGATGAGCTGAAAATTTGGAAAATGTCATTTAAAACGAATCTTTTGATCTAGATTTATCAAATCAATGCTTTTTGTAATTGTTATTAGATCAGCTTCCCGATCATACAATCATTTTTTAGTTATATATCTCAGTAATAAACCATTATCATATTGATGGGTTTCATCAAATTGAAGACCACCTGTATATCATAATTGAAGCTATAGTAAAGAAGACAATCAGTCCTCATATCCACTCAAATTACCAGCAGGAGAGCATGTGCTTTCTCAGGCCAAGTTCATTATTATAAGCGTTGTCACCAAAGTGATAGGTATTGTAGGTATCTTTTTATCTTAGTCATATGATTTTTCACAGAAACTATGCGAGTTACCTTTGGGCTGCTGCGGAAAGACCTGCGGAAAGGTGTGCCTGTGAATATTTGCTGCCATTAAAACTTATTCATATGATAAGAAAGTCAATATTTGAACAAGCATTCCCAAATTTACTAGTTACAAACATTTTCAGCCTGAAAAGTGTTAAGAACCGAGGTTAAATCCTGCTTCTAAAGTAATTGGTTCAAGATAGAGTGTCCATTTACTCCCGTTTAAGTAATTATTTACAACCATCCTTTCCATAATGCTATGATTGTTTTCGATCTCATTCATAAAAAGTTATAAGGTTTACGATTTGCATTGGTTTCTTTGTTTAATGATATATCAACCCTCGTAAGTAATTAAATGCCAAATCCCTTCTTACAGAAGAACAACAGTAATACTATTTGCTCATAAGAAGAATTCATGTTTAGCTCAGAGGCATTGTACCAATAGTGGACATACAGGCGCTACTGGTGTTTGAACTTGCTTCCTTCAGGGGAGTAGACCAGCACGTTACCCATTACACCATGGGACAATCTTCCTTCGGCTTATGACTTCAAATTCGACTAAACTCACTTGAATGCATTTGTATACGGCCAGTGTTCAAAATCTATCGAGACCGTAGCTGCTCTTACTACACCAGAAACGCATAAAAAATGAAACGAAACAAATAAAATAAAGTAAACCAAATTGTCCCTTCGGAAACCAAAACATTTCCTTTTGTAAGTTTTCCAATGGCCAAGGCACTGTATTTAGAATATACATTTGATTTTATTTAAATCTTCAAGGTCATATTCATCATAATGTTTTAGACGGTATAAAATCTTATATTTATGGAAAATTTCACGAAATAAAATAGTATGATAATCGTATGGAGTTATCATATTTACCAACCCCTCCGCTCGGGCAGGATATGACACAAAGTCGATTTTTAAGCAGAATTTAATAGGTTTGAATTCAGAGTTTTCCTTCTCCTAGACTAGTTGTCTCACCAAGGCTTAAGAACCCAATCTGCCCTACTATTTACCCATAGCTGGAGGGAGAATAACTGGATTCATACCTTTCCCAAGGGTATTGGTGCTATGTGAAATACAATCAGTCTCGTCCAAGATTTGAACTCGTGTCGCTGTGTCCATTTCATACGACGATAATCATTACACAACGAGCACATCCGTATCGAGTTATGTCCGGCAAATTTTACATCTGTGTGTTTCAATATTAAACAAGCAAACAATTCTTCAAGAAGCAACAAAGTGTGCTTCATGTTATTTCTGTATTACGATATCTTCCTGAATATGTTGTATGGTTTTATTTTGTTTGGTGTGGGTTCTTTATTTTAAATGGAATATCAACTTCTGTCGGTTATCTGATAGAAAAATCATTTTCCTAGAAGAACATTAGTGATAGTACTTAATCCAGAATTGGTGGGATAGAAGTGTTTATAGTTTACCTAAATGTATTGGTCTGAAAGCTTTACTATGGATCGACATTTTTTTTTTTTTGCGTAATCACAATCAGGAAGCTAAGCAACAACACAATGAGTATTCATAGTTTGATAGGATTTACACAGGTCTCTTAATATATTTTTTAAATCTTACCATTTATAAAATACATATTCAATATACTATATGATCACATACATCATATATATATATATATATATATATATATATATATATATATGTGTGTGTGTGTGTGTGTGTGTGTGTTATGTACAGAAAATAATTGTTTTAATAAATCAAAAAAAGGTCCAATGCTGCCATGTTGAACATTATAAAAAGTAATAGTAATTAAAAAATGACTTTTCTTTACTTCAAGTGTGTATATATGAGTAAATGCAGAATGTTTAGCTGATCCTACAAAATATATGTATGTACGAATAATGTTAAAAACCTTCTAATAAATATCATTTCATTAGTTTAATGCATCAACTATAAATTCTTTATATTAAACTTTATCAGCTAATAAAGTTTCGTCTGGTGATGTCTTCCATTACATATTTCATACATGAAATTTATAGTAATTCAACGGTAGTAAGAACATGAGACTGCAATTCATTTTCCCTTATATATATATATATATATATATATATATATATATATATATATATATATATATTTATGTATATATAAATATGTGTGTGTGTGTGTGTGTGTGTGTGTTTGTGTGACTTAGAAGAGTGTGTCTTTAGACCTACATATGTATATCTGTGTGTGTGTTTGTTTGATTGTCAGTATGAGGCTTTCTTTGTATTTTGCCCTTTCACTATGATTCCATCCTTGACTAAATGTCTATATTTATTTTCAGTAAGAAGCAAGCGAATTACTCTTTTATATTGAAGCCCTGTGAGGAACATTAGGATTTAATAATTCATGATGAATGACCGTGCTTACAAGATGAAAAAGTTCTAAGATCAATGGGCCAGTGTCTGTGCGCACATCGACCCGTTCTCTTTATTTATGTTTCAATAAGGCTAATTACATAAAGAATGAAAAGAGATTTGTAGAATGGTACAGATTAAATAATATATATATATATATATATATATATATATATATATATATATATGTATTTCTATCTATCTATCTATCTATCTATCTATCTATATTCAGTTGTTGCTGCTGCTACAAATTGTTTTGGTTTCTAATAAATACAAGAAGAAAAAAAACTACTATGACGAGATGAAAGTAAAAAATAAATAAATGTAGACATATTTAGAATTGTACAAATTAGAATAATAGTCAGAAATAGATATATAGAAAAATGGAAAATTATTTGAAATATATTTATGATAATCCTAACTTTAAAACAGAAGAAAAGTTACTGGTGAAATTAGCTGCATAGCGCAAAGAAATAAGAGCGTCACAAAGAATTCAAATTTTGTGTACAATTTTTTTCACATTGAATTCCTTCACTTATGTTCCCAAAATTTATACGAATAACTGTTCGATGGTGAAACGGTATACAAGTCAGAGCGTTTCATCACATTGAGAACAGCCAGAATATTACTACATTATTGAGAACGGCTAGAATACTGAGAAGTGTACTGGAAAGATGAGAAGACTTGCTGTCACTTAAACTACAGTGAAAGACCATCAGCTAACGCTAATGTGAAAAACTCTAATAACTATGACAATAGCAGGAGACAAAAGTTTAACTGCGGTGAAAATCCAGGGAGGTATATTCCATAGTGATGCGCTGTTAACATTACTGTTTATCATAGAGATGACGCCAGTCAATCACTTATTTCAGGAATGCACCAGGGATTAAAAGTTCCCAAAATTGCAAGAAGGGTTCAACCACTTAATGTACAATGACAACATCAGACTGTTTGCCAAAATTTAAAAAGAAGAATTGGATACTCTAATACATTAGATAAGAATATACAGTCAGGATTTTGGGATAGAATTTTGAATAGAAAAGTGTACATGATAATAATCAGAAGTGGAAACGACAAATAACGGAAGCAATAGAACAGGCAAATAACGAAAAAAATCAGAACACTCGGAAAAGAGGAAACTTTCAAATACCTACAAATAATGGAAGTGAAAACCATCAAACAAGTGGAGATAAAAGCAAAAAAAAAAAAAAAAAGTTAATATATCAGGAGAACTAATAAACTATTAAAAACTTGCATGAATCTCATTAAAGGGATACACACTCGGACTTGCCCCCTTGGAAAATACTTGGGACCATTCAAAAAAGTGGATAACTGAGGAACTTCAACTGATGGACCACAGATTAAGAGAACTTATAGCGATGCAGATGGCCTTAAATCCGATAGATGGCATAGACAGGTTATATGCGTCAAGATAAGAAGAAGGAAAAAGACTTGCCAGGTCGATACATCGACGCGACAAATTGAAGACAACATGAAAAAGAGCAATGAAAAGATTAATAACAGCAACAAGAAAAAGTACAAACGACAGAATGATCGACAGAACTCAAAAAAGGAAATAAAATAAAATGTATCGATATTGCAAAACTTGTATATGGTTTTAAAAAAAGAAAAAAAAACAAACAAAAGATAGTTTGAATTTCTTCTAATAGCAGCACCAAACGATGCCATAAGGATCGCCTACGTGGAAACAAAAACAGATACAATCCAGCAAAATAGCAAATATTTCGTTTCTATCACCATATATGGTGATAGAAACGAAACGATTAATAAGCGAATGCTGCTAATTAGAACAAAATGAGTATAAGAGTCGACACGATTAGGAAATGTGCAAGAAATTGGAATTTAACAACGCAGACCTCAGAGCAGCAATCAAAGAAAACGAAATAAATGACGAGTATTTGAAAATTACAAGAGAACTAAAAAAGTTAGGGAACGTGAAAATTACGTCCACACTAATTGTCAGGTTTATTGTGCTGGAATATTTGGAATTTGAAGGACGAATGGACACCATCCCACCTACGTCATTGTTAAGATCGGCCTGAATACTGTGAAGAGTCCTGGAGACGTGAGAAGACTTAATTTCACTTACACTCGAGTGAAAGACTATCACCTAACGCCGTTGTCAAAAATTCTATGGACGTTTTAAACGATTAATAAGCAACATCTCACACAAGAAAACCTGGACCTGGTTAAGAAAAGTAAACTTTAAGAGAGAAAAGGAATCTCTCTAAATAGCAGCACCAAACAACGCCATGAGAGCCAATCACATCAAAGCGAGAATAGATTAGACGCAACAAAGTAGCAAATGTAGGCTTTGTCGTGACAGAGATGAAACCATCAATCACATAATAAGCGAATGCTGCAAATTAGCACTGAAGGAGTATAAGACTAGATCCGACTGGGTGGGCATGGTGATCCACTGGGAGAAGTGGAAGGAATTTAAATTTGACCATACGAACAAATAGTATATGCACAACCCAGAATCTATCCTAGAAAATCACACACATAAACTCCTTTGGGACTTTGACATACACACTGATCACCTAATCTTGGACAGAAGACCAGACCTTATAATAATCAACAACAACAACAACAACAACAACAACAACAAAAAAGAGAATTTGCAAAACTGTCGACTCTGCTGTCCGGCTGAACATAGAATAAAACTGAAAGAATTTGAAAAGAAGGATAAATACCTCGACATTGCTAGGGAATTGAAAAAAACTATGGAACATGAAGATGAGTTATTGAAGGGTCTGAAAGACTTGGACGTTGCCGGACGAGTAGAGACCATCCAAACTACAGAACTATTGAGAACAGCCAGAATACTGAAAAGAGTCCGAGAGACTCGATGAGACTTGCAGTTATTCAAACTCCAGGGAAAGACCAAAAGCTAACTCTGATGTTGAAAACTCTGAGTAAATAATAATAATATTAACACGACGTAAATATATGATCACATCTAAAAGTAGAATCAATCTGACAAAGTGTATCATCATTTTCGAAAATGAATTGTTCCTAATTTGCGGCCTAAATGAAGTGGATATCCGATAAGCAATCGGCTTTTAATAGTAGATTTTCGTAATTCGAAGAGAAAGAAAAATGCTATATTTTACAGTTACTCAAAACCTCGTAGAAAAATACAAGTGCCCAATTTCCACATGTTCAGTTTAATCCTGAAAGGAATTCAGAAGTGACAGACAATTAAGCAATTACAATAAGAACACTAAAAACATGTATGTACACGTACACAATTAATATGCATTCGAAATCATTTGTAAAAAAATTGCTGATTACCAAAATTATATAAGTAAAGTTGGCGATCGTAGTCGAGGGTGACCCGAAGGCTCCCTTTTCAATAGCTATTACATCGATGTATAGGGCAGGGCACTACTCCTTTCCTTGGATTGCTCCACTTTACTCTTGATCCTTATCTTATAATGCTGAGTTTTAAGCAAGGCGGCATCAGGTACCATTTTAAAGTCTTTGTTATGACTCAAACTGGGATTGAACCCTGGTCTCCCGAACCACTGGTGAACACTCTACTTATTAGACCAATGGAAATACATTTAAAGAAAAAAAAACAAAAACAAATGACTGTTTATTCAACTTTTTCATGATTCTTTCGTAATTATTTTCAACATTAAACCATAATTCCATTTACCAAACTATTCATCTTCTAAAATATTTTGCTACTTTTTGTTACAGTTACTCTTATTCAGTTTTTTGTTATGGTTACTCTTATTCAGTACACATTTTGCGCTTATGAGAACAGCGTTTCCATTGATACAGAGCCTAGTATAAAAGGAAAAAAATGGCTCTTTCTTTTCCGAATGGCTTTAAAGAAATAATTTGTCTCACTCATCTATGGTATGGTTATATGCCCCCAAAGGACCTCGCAGTTCATGGAGCACAACATTATTTAATATTTTACAATACATAAGTCAACAAAGTACTTTCTTAGTTATATCCATGTTTATAAATACACACAAACCACTATGAAGGAACTCTTCTCAAATATGTAAGTCTTTTACAAATATTCATATCTCAAACTTCATACTCACGTGCATGTCAGAGAGTAATTTTCTACATAAAGTGTCACTCATGTTTATGCATCGAATTTCTTTATCAAGTCTCTATATTGTTGATTACCACAATAAGAATAAAAGTTGTATGAGCTATATATATATATATATATGATGGATTTCCCCGTCAATTTTAACGTACGAAGATTCAAAGATTTATGTTTTTGCCTCATATAAGAGATTTATCCAACATTTGATCTGCATATAAGTCAACTCATAATGCATTTAAAAGATTCATTGTGCTGTTCACAAAAGCACACAGCTTGGTGTTATGAGGCAGTTTTAAGTAACACTGAATTCGTTTTGATTCAAAACTGGCAAGGAGTAAATGATATGTTTTTCTCTAATCTTTCAAGAGATTTTTGGTCGCTCTTTAAATTATACTTATTCCTTAGCCAGAGTCTTCTGGCATTTCGATTACCAACATCAAGTTGTCCGTTCATAAGAACCTTAGGAATTCTTTCATCACTTACGCCGATAACATGGCCGGCCCATCTCAGCTGTATTTTGAGTAAGAAGGTCTTGATTCCTCCAATCTTACATTTTCCAAGCAGCTTTTCTAAGGTGCATCCAAACATGGAACAAAGGCACTGTTTGTGAAATACATCAAGTATTATATATATATATATATATATAACAGCAGTTGACAGTAATATCTGCCCAACAAGAGTAACAAGTTTCTTTAAAAGTAATGAACAGGTGAGGTAAAAAGTCGTCAGGAATCTTAAATGAGGATGATGTAGTATATAAGAAAATGTCCACAAATAGACAGTTAAATTCTAAGTGAAAGTGAGCAAAAGCGCACTATGGCCCCTCTCGTAGATGTGTTACCGTTTCTAAAATTTTAACACCGCAATCTCCAATTTTAGGGAACTCATAAGAGATGTACTCTTATGGACCCCAACACATGGCCGTGCAAAAGAAGGACGACCAGCTCGAACATACATTCAGCAGCTATGTGAGGATACGGGATGTTCTCCTGAAGACATTCCTAGGGCGATGAACGATAGGGAGGAGTGGCGAGAGAGGGTCAGGGATATCCGTGCTACCAACACGACATGATGATGATGATGATGATGATTCTACTAACTTAAATGCTGACCACACATGTGTTCGTAGAGATTTCGAAATATATATGGTGTATAATAGTCGGTCATATAAGTCGAGTAACAAAGACAAGAAGTTATCCCTAGGGCTTGAAAATTAAACGAAAAGGAATATTCACAGGACGAAGGAAAAGAAGGGATTTTCTACACACAAAAGTAAAACATGTTTAGCTTTGGGAAACAGCATGGTGGATATGAAACACGGTACATGAACCCAGCATCGGGTCAACGGCGTGCTTCAGTAGATGATAAGAGGATGAACCGCTCAGGTCAAGTGCTTGGATCATATAGTTCAGTCAGGAAACTACTGCTACTCATCATTAAGGGTGGTGACTACTGAAGAGGTTGAAATATGGCCATCGAAAGATTACCATGACTCTCACTCAAACTATGTATCCAAACCACATCGTGCGGGTGAAAGCGGGCTGTGTTCTGCTGAGGTTTGAGATCTGCCGCAGTCTACGAAGAATCAACTAGATAACTTAAAAACAGACAAAATTAATTAGATATAAAATCACAAGACAAATAGCGATATTTAAAGTTAGAACTTTACATAGAATAAGCCAACAAAATGAGCTGACAGAGTTTGCAGTAGAGCATAGCATAGACATTGTATGCCTACAATAACCCATACACCATCACATGAAGAATGGATTAAAATACCACCACACTGGAAATGGATGGATGTTTGTCTCAGCATCTTCAAGGAAAAACCCAGTCAAAGCAATCATAGGTGGCGCTGGAATCATCTTCAGTCCACGCACCCAAAAATCGAGAAAATTAAACTTAGAATCATTCAATTGCTATCCAGGCACAAATATAATTTCCTGCTACATCCCACCCAACGCTAACGATGAAAGAAACCTAGAAACCTCTAAAACGAGAAATCTTCTCTTGTTACTATTTACCAACCCCTCCGCTCGGGCAGGATATGACACAAGGTCAATTTTTAAGCGGAGTTTAACAGGTTTTGAATTCAGAGTTTTCCTTCTCCTAGACTAGTTGCCTCACCAAGGCTGAAGAACCTAGTCCATCCTACTATTTACCCATAGCTGGAGGGAGAATAAGGGGGTTCATACCTTTCCCAAGGGTATTTGCCCGAAAGTGAACGTAATAGCACGACTGGAGTACGAACTCGCGTACTACGATTCCGCAGTTCATCGCTTTAACCATTACACCACGTAGCGTGTCTAATCCCAACTTTCTCATCATCGGTGGAGACATGAAGGCCCAAATAGATGAAAACGTAAACAGTAAATTCAGCTTTCTCAAAACGTCAAACAAAAATGAAGAATACCTAATGGATTTCATACTAAAAATAGACTAACATGGCTCAATACTAAAAATCAGGAAAGGGAGGTAAAACTATGGACCTACACCTACGTAAATTATACTAAAGCACTGTTAGATAATATCCTAATGAATAAGAAAAGGAAAAAACACACTTTGAATTATGAGGCATATTCATCTTTTGAAGGAGTGTCTCCCAACCACTGAATTGACAGGGAAAATATACATCTGAGCCTACGCAGGAATGCATTGTACAACCGCACACTTTTTTCTGGGCCATGCTTAACAATGGAGATATTAACGATAAATATATGATAACACTAAGAAACTAATCCGATGCACTTCAAGAGATATCAGAAAGACTGACTCTGAATGACGAATATGAGAAATTCGGCAATGCCCCGATGGAATCTATACCAGAATGCATACCTTAAAAAACTAAGATCAAATCATACAGTTCCCTGGGCGACATTAGCTGTTAAGAAAAACGTGACGTCGTAAAAACAATATCCCTCAACAATAAAAAGAACCCAATAAATGCCAACGCTCTGAAAATTAAGAAGGCACAAAATGAACTAATACTTACCTCAAAGAACAAACAAAATACATCAATAAGATGCGACCCTAGGAGGTGCCTGTTGTGTAATCGTTATCGTCGTAGGAAATGGACACGGTGACACGAGTTCAAATCCTGGACGAGACTGAATGCGTTTCACATAGCACTAATACCCTTGGGAATGGTATGAATCCAATTATTCTACCTCCAGCTATGGATAAATAGTAGGACAGACTGAGTTCTTCAGCCTTGGTGAGGCAACTAGTCTAGGAGAAGGAAAACTCTTAATTCAAACCTGTTAAACTCCGCTTAAAAACTGACCTTGTGTCATATCCTGCCCGAGCGGAGGGGTTGGTAGATATGGATAAAATGCGACCCTCCGTTGAAGATAGACCATCTATGATTGGGTGGTAAACAGTAAATGAAGAGAATAAAAGAAAAAGCACCGAGAGAACGAATCTAAAAGCCGCCAGCCAAGAAGAACCGATACACTTGTGAAAAGAACATTTTAAGAATTTGCTTGAAAGTCCCCGAATTTTGGATTATCAATTAGATATCAAACTAGGACAATTTACGCAAGAAGTCTTAACAAAAAATAAAAACTGAAAAGCTGCCGGTCCGATGAAATATCTCCAGAAGTATGGAATACAAATATATTCGACAACATATTGCCCCGATACTAGAACACCGTATATAACCAGAACACAATAGACAGACGGCCAAAGAGCTGAATCCTCCATTTCCTCAAGAAAGGGTGATCTCGGAACTGCCCAGAACTCCTGGGGTATAACCCTTACTTTCATAGCGGCTAAGATTTACAATGATCTGCTATTCAGCCGCGTTGAACCTGAAATTGATAAAATTCACCGGAAAACCTAATTGGCTTTCGTAAGAATCGGTTTATAACATAACAAATTTTGATAATCCGTCGAAATGTAGGTGTACGTACCAAAAAAAAAAAAAAGCTACACTCCTATTTGTAGATATCTCCAAGGTATTTCACCCCACACACAGAGGGAAGATGGAGCAAATACTTCTTGCTTACGCTCTACTCAAGGAGACCGTCGCAGTCATAACGATGGTTTCACTGGATGGAGACACACATTTTTTGACATTGTTGCATGTGTGTTTCAAAGAGACAACGTAGCACAGTACCTGTTTATTAAATACCTAGACTAGTACTTAGGACGTGCATAGATTTAATGAAAGAAAACAGCCTTAACGTGGACAAGGCAAGAAGCAGACGAGCAAGCAGTGGATGTCATATGCCTCTATTTCAACGCAGACAAAGTGGCTATATCTTCACACTAAATGATGGCTCTCTGAAACTAGAAGACAAGCTCATTTACCTCGGAAGCAGCCTCTTGTCTACCGAAAAGGACATCAATACGTGACTAGCGAAAGCTTGGGTAGCTGTCTTTAGAATATCGATCATATGGAAGTCAAACCTATCCGATAAAAAAAAAACGCAATTTTCTCCAAGCAGATGGTGTGTTCATACTACTATATGTATGTAACACAAGGGCGCTGGATTTGTCCAAGAGGCTACGATTTATATTTAAAAAATCCTGAAAAAAACACCCTATAAAATCCCAGCTGTTCAGCCACCTACCACATATCTCGAAGACCATCCTCATGAGACCAACAAGACATGCGGGACACTGATGAAGGAGCAAGGAAGAACACGTAAGCGACGTTCTCCTAAGGACCACTTCCGACGGACGCGCACGTGTAGGACGAACAGTTAAACTTATCTGCTACAGCTCTGTACAGAGACAGGATGTAGCTTGAAAGATCAACCAGAAGCGATGGATGATAGAGACTGACGACGAAAGAGACTTATGAAAATCAGTGCGTGCCGCCGGAGATGATCATGATATTATATACATATGAATGGACCCCCACATATGGCCGTGCAAAAGCAGGACGACCAGCTCGAACTTACTTACAGCAACTATGTAAACCTGAAGACCTGCCGGAGGCGATGAGTGATAAGGAGAAGTGGCAAGAGAGGGTCAGCGGCACGACATGATGATGATGATGATGATATATATATATATATATATGATTAAATTTTGTTTTATTGTTCTTTGTAGTAATCACTGGGCAGTCGCAATATATATATATATATATATATATATATATATATATATATATATATATATATATATATATTATGTGTGTGTATGTGTGGATATATATTACGGCTACGCAATGAATTCTCCAAAGAAGGACTTCATGTCAATGACATTATAGCAACATTTAATTTTCATTCCAAATCTACCCCACCAATTCTTTACCCATGCCCTACCAGAACGCTGTTCCGGTAGGGCATAGGTCTACTATAATTTTTCAAATCAACAATTTCACCCAAAACAAAATAACCCCACTCTGCTTCGGGAGTTAATGGATACCGTCAAAGAGGAGTAAGTTGTATAAAAGTTATCGTCACATGAAATTGAATCGGTGACATGATTTCGAATCGTTGACCAGGCTGTTTAAGTCTCACCACTTGATAATGGCTTAAAGAGATACAAATATCCATCTGTTCCTGGTTTCTTCCACAGCTATGGGCAAAGAATGGGAATGTCGTTGTTTTAGGCTTCATAAAGCAACCAGCCCGAAGAAAGAGATCTCTAAATCAAAACAGCAGTACTCTTCTTTAGAAATGAACAGTTATAGCTCCCTGCTTTCGGAAGAGGGGTTGGGTAAATATAGATCTTACTATATGTGGTATTAACTCCTTGCTGAATCTATTACTCGTAGTAATATTGGGTTATTTCATAATATTTTCCTCTTTAATAGCTTGGAAAAAATATACTATTACTTCAGATAATTTCATCTCGTTTGTTAAGAAATACTTATGAAGTCAAAATTGTTCGCTTATTATACAAAAAAAAATCATCTTATCTTTGAGTGATTGAGTGATTGATTTTAACTGCATGTCTATTTGTCTTCGGGTTATTTTATACCAAAAGGTTAAGGAATCATGAACAGGGAATGTTTATATTTACGTTTTTTTAAGGTCTTTCTTAAAAGGTTTCGCACACATTTATCTGATATTAGTATTCCTATTTATTTAAATAATTTGCGCATCGTTGTTTGATTCCAAATGTTTTTACGTAAAACTAATGCAATTTATTCAATTACAAGACCTCACTTAGCTATTCATAATTAAATATAATCACTTGTTTGCAAAGATTTATTTGGGTTTAGGTAACTGATAACAATCTATAGTAAACAGTTTTAACTTCAAATGAATATCATTAAACTTTTTTTTTTTTAAATTGAGATTGAGTATCTCAGTCTGTAACCGAAACTACGTTACCATCGATGTCACTCTTCCCTGATTTATGAACTTATATTCACAAAGGTCATTTAATCATATTTACCAACCCCTCCTCTAAGGCAGGATATGACAGAGGGTCAATTTTTAAGCGGAGTTTAACAGGTTTGAATTCAGAGTTTTCCTCCTCCTAGACTAGTTGCCTCACCAAGGCTGAGGAACCAAGTCTGCCCTACTATTTACCCATAGCTGGAGGGAGAATAAGTGGATTCATACCTTTCCCAAGGGTATTAGTGCTATGGGAAATGCAATCAGTCTCGTCCAGGATTTGAACTCGTGTCGCCGTGTCCATTTCCTACGACAATAACCATTACACCATGGGTTTAGATAACTAATAACGATCTGTAGTAAACAGTTTTAACTTCAAATAAATATCATTAAACTCTTTTTTTTAATGGCGATTGAGTATCTCAGTCTGTAACCGGAACTACGTTACCATCGATGTCAGTCTTCCCTGATTTATGAACCTTATATTCTCAAGATCATTTAATAATAATTATCTAATCGTAAATCATAAATGCCTAAAAAATGCCCATGTAATTAATGCGTTCAAAATCCTCTACTGTGTGTTATAAATCACGAAGGAGTAAAAGTTTATATGATGAATGGTGTGAATAAGGTGTATAGTAGTTTTAACAAAACAGGATTTACTTGGCATTATTGATTCTAATATCTTTTATTCACTAACGTATCAAAATATCGTTGTAAAGCTACATAATACATATGCAACGATACATACACATATGCATGCCTAAACATATTCAACACAATAATAAAGAGGAGCGGACACAGATCTTTAGAAAAATATACCTCTTACTTTATTGAAAAGGTTGTGTGTGAGAGGGAGTTGGAGACAGAACAAAGACTGCAACATACTGAGCCCCAAACTCTTCTGGCTATCACAGCTTTTCTTTCCGGTTCTCCTGGGCTGCTCAACCGGGGGCCTGGGGGCCAACCTCTGCTGGGACATGGTCGTCTTTCCAGCATCTTCTCTCCAACTGATCTGAACTTCCTGTTGCTGGGGTTATATGATAATTTGGCGCCCACTCTTCTTCCTGCGAGCGTCACAATTTCGCACTCAGTTCAACCCCTAGACAGTCAAGGTCACCCATGACCTCAAGATATCTTGGACCAGATGCGCATGTTATTTACACTGGTGCATTTCTTCTTTTGACAGCTTGGCCGGGTCGGAGGTCAATATGAAACAATATCCTACGAATACTTTTTAATAAGTCAAGTAAAATTCAATAAAAATGTGTAAACTTTCCTAAACGTTCTTATCTAGTTTCGTAAGTCCTTTTAATACAATATTTGATTTATCATTATTTGATACTCAATTGCATTAAAATGTATATACATTCGCCTGGGGTATGCATGTTTTCATATTACAAATACTTAACACACTGTGATAAAAATAAAATGTTAAACACATCGATTTGACCGATTGATAAGTTCCTAAGAGTAAATATCATCTTTGATGAGAGTGTACCAGGGAGTGATTGCAATGAAGGAGTTCGCCTTATTACCCCTTAATCCCTCTGCAAATGATGCAGTCTGACCCCCCTCAATAGGATTGTTATCCGTTATTTGTTTATTTACAGCTGAATAAACAATCTAAGTGAACATCTTGGAAAGGTACAAATTCCAAAATATTTCCTAGGTATTTTTATGAGAGGAACGTAAATGTTTTAGAGGATTACTCGTAACGAATCCGTCAAAGTATCAAACTCAACGCAAAAGCAGAGCAGTTTTCCGAGTACAGAAAAAAAAAAAACCAGCGACAAAATAAATAAAAGCGTATTAAGATGAAATATACGTTGTCCTTTTCTTTCTATTGTTTATGGTAATGAGCCATGGTTTATCAAAAACATATTGTGTTAATATTTTATGCGTAGTGTGCGCGTATATACGTTAGATGCCACTTTAAATATTTACGCGTTAGTCCTGATATTCTTGAGAGAATAATACTTAGTCACTGTGATGAAATTTTCACTGATATTGATGAATCATCTGTTTTATGAGACTGCTGGACATCTACTGATTAGAAATGGTGATTCAGTCAACATATACTGATTATTTTTTTGCGGAAAAATTAAGGGTGAGTTATTTCTGGAAGAGTTAACACTCGTCGATCTTTTTTTCTATTTTTAGATTTGGTGAAATACATGGATTAAGAACCGTTACACGTGGTATGAAAAGATATATTTCTTTATTGATTTTTTATGGGCATTTGCTAAAAAAATCGAGTCTCTATCTTTATAAATCTCTTAGACGTCCTTTTTGAGTATTTTCTGTACGTAAACATTTCAGTTATAATTCATAGTTTTATTCTTCCCTTAAGCGAAATATTTTAATATATATAAGCATAAAAAAATAACTGATGTCTAGTTAAAAAAAAAAAAATAGCCAAAAAAAAAAAAAAAAGAACAATACAAAATTGATTTTTTCTATCTAAGAAAACACATTTTAGCTCATTCGTTACTTTGAAAATATAATGATTAATATAAAATGGTAAGTTTTTATCTATTTATTTTAGAAATAGCACAAATCTTGCGAAAATTAATGATCTTTTTTATGCATCTTAGCTGATGATTTTAATTTATTTATTTGTTAATCTAATAACATCTCTTATCATATTACACCCCAATTATCTAGACTTGTGTGCTTCGTTTTTTTGCTGTTGTTTTTTTTTTTTTGTTGCTTTTCAGTGAAATATTAACTTCTTCTCCTACTTATATGAAACTGAGCAGAGTGAATGTGCTAAATCTGGGATTTTGCCAGCGATAAAATACAGATCAAAGAATGTAAATCATCGCAAGATTGTTATCAAAGAAGATGCTAAAAGAGAGTAGATATGTTGATATCAACAATAGACAAAATCAATAGAATGAATTCGTCTTCAGAGGATTTAGTAAATATATCTAAATTATGATTGAAAAATTGAGTTGATGATTATTGTGACAACTCAGTGTAGGATTAATGACATCCATTCTAGTCTGACTGGAGCAGCTCCATATAAAGCCTATTAAAATAGACGAGACACATTCGAGTAAATTGATCAATTAACTAAGTCGATTAATAAAGATAATCAGGATGGTGAAAATGGTACTAAGCTCTTATAATCTAGAATCAAATGCAAGTGTTGATTTTTATTTTAAATTACCAGAGTTAAATTAAAACAGATGCCTTATACAACTATACAAATATACGGATACGTGAAACGTTCATGATGCATAGGAATCAGATACGAGACGTTTATTGACTTCTTGAGTTTAGTCTTTCGACACGAGAGAGACACAATTTTTACTTTGCTCACCGTTCCATCTGACCCAACAAACGCGCGGCGCATCCCATAGGCCACAAACTGGACTGGCCTCGTCCAGCTTCAAATCTCAACTGGTCAAGCCCAGCTTTTGATCTCAACTCACTGCTTTTTCAAAATCACCAAAATTCCCAGCCCATCGCTTCAGGGCTGACGTCATTCACATGGCAGTCCCATTTCCTATCTGGGGTTTTTATTATTACATCTATGATTGTCACATCCTCAGCTACGAGCGTGGACACCTGCGCTCAATGTGTGT
The DNA here is from genome assembly GCA_963585895.1 of Sepioteuthis lessoniana. Taxonomy (NCBI): domain Eukaryota; kingdom Metazoa; phylum Mollusca; class Cephalopoda; order Myopsida; family Loliginidae; genus Sepioteuthis; species Sepioteuthis lessoniana. The sequence goes on from OY757928.1 coordinate 63,312,252, forward strand.
ACCTGCACGTGCACAAAGCCGAATAGTTCTAAGCATAACTAAAAGTCCCATTTCCTATCTGGGGTTTTTATTATTACATCTGTGATTGTCACATCCTCAGCGTACGAGCGTGGACACCTGCGATGAATGTGTGTACCTGCACGTGCACAAAGCCGAATAGTTCTAAGCCTAACTAAATCGAATAATAGGATATAACCAACGAAAATCGATTACATATATATATATATATATATATATATATATATATATATATATATATATATATATATATATAACACAGATATGTGTATATATGTCAATGTAAACAGCATTATATAACACTTATACAAGCTAGTTCAGGGATGAAAAGTAAACCTTCCGAGGCTATAACGTGTCTCCTTTCAACACTGAGGCACAGATACATACACAGAAGCGTACGAGAATATTATCATTTCATTTTATTTTTTGATGATAAAGATTGCACTATGAGACAAGTTAAACTTCGCGACGAGTGGGTTTCATTTGAAAGAGAACGTCTAGTTGTAGCGTAGAAAAAACTCTATACCCTTGATAGAACAACAATCTAGTGGGGGAAAACTTTGAAAAATGAATTAATGGGACATTATCTAAAAACTGAGATCAGCTACATAAGCATTGACTTCGATAAACAAACCACCTGTGTAGTTCAGATATTGAAAGACGAACATTACTATATATTACTTCCAGGCCATATCCAGTATCGACACAGTGCTAGTATATAGATTCTAGCGGGTAATCCTGCCTTTGTACATCCATGAGAAGGGGTCTCTGCTTAAAGGTTCGTCCTTACTTCTCCTGTAGACTCCCCAAGTCTGGTTCGTGATAAGTGGTTGCTTACCGTGCAGCTGCTGTTTTATTGGGTGTTGCCTCCAGGACATGTTCAATACAGCTAGCAGACTACATTGTAATTACTATTAATTAGCCCCTTTTCTCATATATCCATCTGAGGCTGGTGAAACTTCTCGTAAGGTATTTCCAGTACTTGTGTGTGTGTGTGTGTGTGTGTGTGTGTGTGTGTGTGTGTGTGTGTGTGTGTGTGTGTGTGTGCCTTTTCTTTCTATTCTTCTTGTATGTATGCACAGTGTTTTTTCATAAAAGATTTATAATAATGACCATTAAAATGCACACCAGTATCATTTTTAAGAAAAAACTGAGTTTTATTCGGAATATACCAGAATTTTAAAATATCTCTTTAAATATTTTACGGACAAAACGGATATTATTGTGTATTATTAGTTACCAAATTCTACAGAATGAAGTTGTTA
>OY757928.1:63318629-63438629 GCA_963585895.1 Sepioteuthis lessoniana
CAGAACGCTGTTCCGGTAGGGCATAGGTCTACTATAATTTTTCAAATCAACAATTTCACCCAAAACAAAATAACCCCTCTCTGCTTCGGGAGTTAATGGATACTATTTACCAACCCCTCCGCTCGGGCAGGATATGACACAAGGTCAATTTTTAAGCGGAGTTTAACAGGTTTGAATTCAGAGTTTTCCGTCTCCTAGACTAGTTGCCTAACCACGGCTGAAGAACCTAGTCTATCTTACTATTTACCCATAGCTGGAGGGAGAATAATTGGATTCATACCTTTCCCAAGGGTATTAGTGCTATGTGAAATGCAATCAGTCTCGTCCAGGATTTGAACTCGTATCGCCGTGTTCATTTCCTACGGCGATTATGACTACACCACGGGCACCTCTATTTGGGAGTTAATGGATACCGTCAAAGAGGAGTAAGTTGTATAAAAGTTATCGTCACATGAAATTGAATTGGTGACATGATTTCGAATCGTTGACCAGGCTGTTTAAGTCTCACCACTTGATAATGGCTTAAAGAGATACAAATATCCATCTGTTCCTGGCTTCTTCCACAGCTATGGGCAAAGAATGGGAATGTCGTTGTTTTAGGCTTCATAAAGCAACCAGCCCGAAGAAAGAGATCTCTAAATCAAAACAGCAGTACTCTTCTTTAGAAATGAACAGTTATAGCTCCCTGCTTTCGGAAGAGGGGTTGGGTAAATATAGATCTTACTATATGTGGTATTAACTCCTTGCTGAATCTATTACTCGTAGTAATATTGGGTTATTTCATAATATTTTCCTCTTCATAGCTTGGAAAAAATATGCTATTACTTCAGATAATTTCATCTCGTTTGTTAAGAAATACTTATGAAGTCAAAATTGTTCGCTTATTATACAAAAAAAATCATTTTATCTTTGAGTGATTGAGTGATTGATTTTAACTGCATGTCTATTTGTCTTCGGGTTATTTTATACCAAAAGGTTAAGGAATCATGAACAGGGAATGTTTATATTTACGTTTTTTTTAAGGTCTTTCTTAAAAGGTTTTGCACACATTTATCTGATATTAGTATTCCTATTTATTTAAATAATTTGCGCATCGTTGTTTGATTCCAAATGTTTTTACGTAAAACTAATGCAATTTATTCTATTACAAGACCTCACTTAGCTATTCATAATTAAATATAATCACTTGTTTGCAAAGATTTATTTGGGTTTAGGTAACTGATAACAATCTATAGTAAACAGTTTTAACTTCAAATGAATATCATTAAACTTTTTTTTTTAAGTTGAGATTGAGTATCTCAGTCTGTAACCGAAACTACGTTACCATCGATGCCACTCTTCCCTGATTTATGAACTTATATTCACAAAGATCATTTAATCATATTTACCAACCCCTCCTCTAAGGCAGGATATGACAGAGGGTCAATTTTTAAGCGGAGTTTAACAGGTTTGAATTCAGAGTTTTCCTCCTCCTAGACTAGTTGCCTCACCAAGGCTGAGGAACCAAGTCTGCCCTACTATTTACCCATAGCTGGAGGGAGAATAAGTGGATTCATACCTTTCCCAAGGGTATTAGTGCTATGGGAAATGCAATCAGTCTCGTCCAGGATTTGAACTCGTGTCGCCGTGTCCATTTCCTACGACAATAACCATTACACCATGGGTTTAGATAACTAATAACGATCTGTAGTAAACAGTTTTAACTTCAAATAAATATCATTAAACTCTTTTTTTTAATGGAGATTGAGTATCTCAGTCTGTAACCGGAACTACGTTACCATCGATGTCAGTCTTCCCTGATTTATGAACCTTATATTCTCAAAGATCATTTAATAATAATTATCTAATCTTAAATCATAAATGCCTAAAAAATGCCCATGTAATTAATGCGTTCAAAATCCTCTACTGTGTGTTATAAATCACGAAGGAGTAAAAGTTTATATGATGAATGGTGTGAATAAGGTGTATAGTAGTTTTAACAAAACAGGATTTACTTGGCATTATTGATTCTAATATCTTTTATTCACTAACGTATCAAAATATCGTTGTAAAGCTACATAATACATATGCAACGATACATACACATATGCATGCTGAAACATATTCAACACAATAATAAAGAGGAGCGGACACAGATCTTTAGAAAAATATACCTCTTACTTTATTGAAAAGGTTGTGTGTGAGAGGGAGTTGGAGACAGAACAAAGACTGCAACATACAGAGCCCCAAACTCTTCTGGCTATCACAGCCTTTCTTTCCGGTTCTCCTGGGCTGCTCAACCGGGGGCCTGGGGGCCAACCTCTGCTGGGACATGGTCGTCTTTCCAGCATCTTCTCTCCAACTGATCTGAACTTCCTGTTGCTGGGGTTATATGATAATTTGGCGCCCACTCTTCTTCCTGCGAGCGTCACAATTTCGCACTCAGTTCAACCCCTAGACAGTCAAGGTCACCAATGACCTCAAGATATCTTGGACCAGATGCACCTGTTATTTACACTGGTGCATTTCTTCTTTTGACAGCTTGGCCGGGTCGGAGGTCAATATGAAACAATATCCTACGAATACTTTTTAATAAGTCAAGTAAAATTCAATAAAAATGTGTAAACTTTCCTAAACGTTTTTATCTAGTTTCGTAAGTCCTTTTAATACAATATTTGATTTATCATTATTTGATACTCAATTGCATTAAAATGTATATACATTCGCCTGGGGTATGCATGTTTTCATATTACAAATACTTAACACACTGTGATAAAAATAAAATGTTAAACACATCGATTTGACCGATTGATAAGTTCCTAAGAGTAAATATCATCTTTGATGAGAGTGTAGCAGGGAGTGATTGCAATGAAGGAGTTCGCCTTATTACCCCTTAATCCCTCTGCAAATGATGCAGTCTGACCCCCCTCAATAGGATTGTTATCCGTTATTTGTTTATTTACAGCTGAATAAACAATCTAAGTGAACATCTTGGAAAGGTACAAATTCCAAAATATTTCCTAGGTATTTTTATGAGAGGAACGTAAATGTTTTAGAGGATTACTCGTAACGAATCCGTCAAAGTATCAAACTCAACGCAAAAGCAGAGCAGTTTTCCGAGTACAGAAAAAAAAAACCAGCGACAAAATAAATAAAAGCGTATTAAGATGAAATATACGTTGTCCTTTTCTTTCTTTTGTTTATGGTAATGAGCCATGGTTTATCAAAAACATATTGTGTTAATATTTTATGCGTAGTGTGCGCGTATATACGTTAGATGCCACTTTAAATATTTACGCGTTAGTCCTGATATTCTTGAGAGAATAATACTTAGTCACTGTGATGAAATTTTCACTGATATTGATGAATCATCTGTTTTATGAGACTGCTGGACATCTACTGATTAGAAATGGTGATTCAGTCAACATATACTGATTATTTTTTTGCGGAAAAATTAAGGGTGAGGTATTTCTGGAAGAGTTAACACTCGTCGATCTTTTTTTCTATTTTTAGATTTGGTGAAATACATGGATTAAGAACCGTTACACGTGGTATGAAAAGATATATTTCTTTATTGATTTTTTATGGGCATTTGCTTAAAAAATCGAGTCTCTATCTTTATAAATCTCTTAGACGTCCTTTTTGAGTATTTTCTGTACGCAAACATTTCAGTTATAATTCATAGTTTTATTCTTCCCTTAAGCGAAATATTTTAATATATATAAGCATAAAAAAATAACTGATGTCTAGTTAAAAAAAAAAAAATAGCCAAAAAAAAAAAAAAAAAGAACAATACAAAATTGATTTTTTCTATCTAAGAAAACACATTTTAGCTCATTCGTTACTTTGAAAATATAATGATTAATATAAAATGGTAAGTTTTTATCTATTTATTTTAGAAATAGCACAAATCTTGCGAAAATTAATGATCTTTTTTATGCATCTTAGCTGATGATTTTAATTTATTTATTTGTTAATCTAATAACATCTCTTATCATATTACACCCCAATTATCTAGACTTGTGTGCTTCGTTTTTTTGCTGTTGTTTTTTTTTTTTTTTGTTGCTTTTCAGTGAAATATTAACTTCTTCTCCTACTTATATGAAACTGAGCAGAGTGAATGTGCTAAATCTGGGATTTTGCCAGCGATAAAATACAGATCAAAGAATGTAAATCATCGCAAGATTGTTATCAAAGAAGATGCTAAAAGAGAGTAGATATGTTGATATCAACAATAGACAAAATCAATAGAATGAATTCGTCTTCAGAGGATTTAGTAAATATATCTAAATTATGATTGAAAAATTGAGTTGATGATTATTGTGACAACTCAGTGTAGGATTAATGACATCCATTCTAGTCTGACTGGAGCAGCTCCATATAAAGCCTATTAAAATAGACGAGACACATTCGAGTAAATTGATCAATTAACTAAGTCGATTAATAAAGATAATCAGGATGGTGAAAATGGTACTAAGCTCTTATAATCTAGAATCAAATGCAAGTGTTGATTTTTATTTTAAATTACCAGAGTTAAATTAAAACAGATGCCTTATACAACTATACAAATATACGGATACGTGAAACGTTCATGATGCATAGGAATCAGATACGAGACGTTTATTGACTTCTTGAGTTTAGTCTTTCGACACGAGAGAGAGACACAATTTTTACTTTGCTCACCGTTCCATCTGACCCAACAAACGCGCGGCGCATCCCATAGGCCACAAACTGGAGTGGCCTCGTCCAGCTTCAAATCTCAACTGGTCAAGCCCAGCTTTTGATCTCAACTCACTGCTTTTTCAAAAATCACCAAAATTCCCAGCCCATCGCTTCAGGGCTGACGTCATTCACATGGCAGTCCCATTTCCTATCTGGGGTTTTTATTATTACATCTATGATTGTCACATCCTCAGCTACGAGCGTGGACACCTGCGCTCAATGTGTGTACCTGCACGTGCACAAAGCCGAATAGTTCTAAGCATAACTAAAAGTCCCATTTCCTATCTGGGGTTTTTATTATTACATCTGTGATTGTCACATCCTCAGCGTACGAGCGTGGACACCTGCGATGAATGTGTGTACCTGCACGTGCACAAAGCCGAATAGTTCTAAGCCTAACTAAATCGAATAATAGGATATAACCAACGAAAATCGATTACATATATATATATATATATATATATATATATATATATATATATATATATATATATATATAACACAGATATGTGTATATATGTCAATGTAAACAGCATTATATAACACTTATACAAGCTAGTTCAGGGATGAAAAGTAAACCTTCCGAGGCTATAACGTGTCTCCTTTCAACACTGAGGCACAGATACATACACAGAAGCGTACGAGAATATTATCATTTCATTTTATTTTTTGATGATAAAGATTGCACTATGAGACAAGTTAAACTTCGCGACGAGTGGGTTTCATTTGAAAGAGAACGTCTAGTTGTAGCGTAGAAAAAACTCTATACCCTTGATAGAACAACAATCTAGTGGGGGAAAACTTTGAAAAATGAATTAATGGGACATTATCTAAAAACTGAGATCAGCTACATAAGCATTGACTTCGATAAACAAACCACCTGTGTAGTTCAGATATTGAAAGACGAACATTACTATATATTACTTCCAGGCCATATCCAGTATCGACACAGTGCTAGTATATAGATTCTAGCGGGTAATCCTGCCTTTGTACATCCATGAGAAGGGGTCTCTGCTTAAAGGTTCGTCCTTACTTCTCCTGTAGACTCCCCAAGTCTGGTTCGTGATAAGTGGTTGCTTACCGTGCAGCTGCTGTTTTATTGGGTGTTGCCTCCAGGACATGTTCAATACAGCTAGCAGACTACATTGTAATTACTATTAATTAGCCCCTTTTCTCATATATCCATCTGAGGCTGGTGAAACTTCTCGTAAGGTATTTCCAGTACTTTGTGTGTGTGTGTGTGTGTGTTGTGTGTGTGTGTGTGTGTGTGTTGTGTGTGTGTGTGTGTGTGCCTTTTCTTTCTATTCTTCTTGTATGTATGCACAGTGTTTGTTTTTTCATAAAAGATTTATAATAATGACCATTAAAATGCACACCAGTATCATTTTTTAAGAAAAAACTGAGTTTTATTCGGAATATACCAGAATTTTAAAATATCTGTTTAAATATTTTACGGACAAAACGGATATTATTGTGTATTATTAGTTACCAAATTCTACAGAATGAAGTTGTTAGGAAAACTAAAACTACCGCATTTCTCAAAGTAAAAAGAGCATATATATATATATAATATATATATATATATATATATATATATATATATATATATATATATATATATATATATATATATATATCGTTTACCAATTCGAGTAACTCTACATTAAACCTTTTGGACGAAACTAAAAGACAAACTATACTCATAATATATATATTATATATATATACTTTTTTTGTTTACATTAGAGTATGTTAAAATGAACCTATTAATTTCATATATTTGCTTACAGATAACAATTAAGATAATTCTATGTATTATTTCTATCAACAACATGTATAATCTACAAACTGACTTGTCTAGGATGATATGAATGGGTATATTTGATGCGCGCAAATATTTCGAGAATTTTTTTGAGAATAAAAATGACGTTTAAATATCAGTCATTACATTCTATAACATAGCGTCCCACTGATTACTTCTGTTTGTCAAATAATTTCGTATAAATTAAGGCACACCGTTTCCTATAAAGAACAGATTTTTAAAATTATTTTCAAAAATATTAATCTGAGCCTACTTCGTATTTATGCCAATTCGGATAACACAACATTAAATTTTTTGGACGAATCTAAAAACACAAACTACACTCGATTATATGTAGCCAAGCGTTTAGAGTGTTCACCAGTGACCTGCGAGACCGTAGTTCAATTCAATTTCGTGCCATATAAAAAATAAAAAAATGGGACTTGATGCGCCCTTGATAAACACTTAGCATTATAAGGTATGGATCAAAGGTAAAGTGGAGCAATTTAGGGAAAGAAGTAACACCCTTTTGCTCTGTCTGGTAGCTAATAAAAAGGGAACATTGGAGTCTCCCTCGACTACGGCCACCCACTTTACTTTAACTCACAATCTTTATTTATTTATTTTCTGTCCATCTACACACACACAATATATATATATATATATATATATATATATATATATATATATTTATATATATATATATATATATATATATATATATATATATATATATATATATTGACCATTTTATTTATTTATACAGAAAAAAAAATGACAGAAAATTTTTTTTGGACAAGTATAGGAAGAAATGTCCGTTATAAGTTGGTTGTATGTTTCCAACAAAATCAGTTTGTGAATGTACGAGTCAACGTACGACCCTCAATCAAAGATATTTGAAGAAATATTTTACTGCCGTAACTGTTATGTCACAGTATTTGTCAGAATATAGTTGGTTCATCGGGTCTTAGTTAAGTCATTCTCTCAGACCCGCATCAAAACATATCTTAAAGATGCCTTCCGAAATATTTTCCCATTCTGAAATTCGTGCCATTGGTGGTGGGGGGGTGATAAATCGATACAACTTTAAACTTTTAACCTCTTGCCTAAACGTATAACCCCCAGTTTTATTGCCAATCACTTGAGGCGGCTAAAAACGTTTATGATTCAAATAATTGTTTATTCTGATTCCCATCTCGGGCTGATTTCTTCCTGCTAGGTCATCACATGGAATTGACGATATCCAACATTCTGCTTGAGTGAAGGATTGTATATATATATATATATATATATATATATATATATATTATATACATATATATATATATATATATATTATATATATATATATATATATTATATATATATATATATATATATATATATATATATAGTATTGAATTAATTCAGAGGGCCGTTACTATGCCAAATAATGATAATAATAATAATAATAATAATAATAATAATAATAATAATAATAATAATAATAATATTAATGTGAGTCCTAATTAATTTCAATGTAAAATTTAATCGTTAGACATTTTTTTTATAAAAATAGTGTCTGCAGATGAATTATCATTTTGAAATTAATTAGACTCAAATGATTATTAATTAGCATTGCAATAGCCCTCTAAATTAATCTAATACTATAAAGTAAAATAATTTGTGTAATGCTTAAACCAAATTAAAAATGCTTACATATATATATATATATATATATATATTATATATATATATATATATATATATTATATATATGTATATATATATGAAAGTATATATATATATATATATATATATATATATATATATATATATATATATATATATTATATATATATATCATCAGCATCATATCGTGCTGGCAGCACGGATATCCCTGACCCTCTCTCGCCACTTCTCCCTATCGTTCATCGCCTAGGCAGGTCTTCAGGACAACAACCTGTATTCTCACATAGCTGCTGAATGTACGTTCGTGCTGGTCGTCCTGCTTTTGCGCGGCCATGTGTGGGGATCCATAAGAGTACATCTTTTATGAGTTCATCTCTGCTTCTCCAGCAATGTCCTGCATGTCTGGTTCGCCTAACTTGAATAGTTTTCGTGATAGGGGGGCCTGTTGTCAAACTTCGGGTAAACTAGTATTCAAATCAAGTGTGCAATGGTTACTCAGTTGTCAGTGCTTATTTTGTTTTATTGTCTTATCTTACATGATATCATTGCTCTTTAATTCTGTACAAAAGCACTGTATACGGGGAAATGGATTAGGAACGCGTTTATCGTTAAATTTTAATCATAATCATCTTTCCTCGTCCCTCAGTCTCTCTCTCTCTCTCTCTATCTATCTATCTATGTCTCTCTCTCCCTACCTCTCTCTCTCTCTATATATATATATATATATATGTGTGTGTGTGTGTGTGTGTGTGTAGGTCTGTGTGTCTGTGCTTGTGTGCGTCTTTGTAATAAATCTCGAGTCTTGATAGAGTTTATATTACCATGATAAACAGAAGTTCAATTTCGTCTACATCTACGTAAAATATAGGTTTCGTTTGTTTATTCTATTTTTTCCTTTTCCTTTATACTCACCATTGTATATTTACATATGTTTCTATCATTGTATATTTTTGTAGCTTATGAACATTTATAAGACATCATATATATATATATATATAGTATATATATATATATATATATGTGTGTGTGTGTGTGTGTGTGTGTGTGTGTGTGTGTGTGTGTGTGTGTGTGTGTGGAGAGAGAGAGAGAGAAAGAGAGAGAGAGAGAAGGAGATGTAGATAGGTTATGTCCCAGTAATCTTTATTATATTCTGACACACACATAACCCCCATACTTACATGCCTACATATATATATATATATATATATATATATATATATATATATATAATATATATATATATATGTATAACTCTGTGTGTGTATATGTGTATGTGTGTGTGTGTGTGTGTGTGTGTGTGTAGACAGTTATTGTGGTCAATTTATTTTTCACTGTTGATAGATTATTTTTCATCTCCATCTCGCTGCCTATTCCTAAGTGACTTCAAAGGGGTAAAACAAGCAGAAACCCGCCTCCCTTAACTGGAGATCTTCAATGAACTCCAAGTAACTCTCTCACTGAATAAATTTTAGTTTTATAACAAAAATACCAGTCGGCTGTTATTTCCCACGTAACATTGATTTTCTTTTTTTTTTACTCTTGTTTTTCTTTTCTTTTAACTCTCACATTCTAGAGTTTATCAACTTCGGACTGTATCCATTTAATACTGCAACCCCCAATTTATTTGTTTAACGTCTGTTTACAAGATTATTTTTTACTTTATTAAAAACTGTTCAAATAATTTCTCTCGTTCTCGTCTGTCTTTATTTCAGTTCTTTGTGTTTTGAATCGTGAAAGTAAAATAAAAACGTTCTGATTTGTTTAGTGGCTTGAATTTCTTTTGTAACTTTGATATTTGAAACCGTCTACATTTTTTGGCAAATGTTTTTGAATATAGCAATATATTTTCAGTTGTTTTATTTCGCCTTCAAATCGAAGATGTTTTTTCTATCTTTGAAACTGCTAGTTAAAAGCAAATTTTGCGACTTTTCTTCTGCCGTCTGTCATTATTTACGTGAAAAATACCAGAAAATTCCAACTGAGAATATCAGTCTCTCCATTAGTCTTTAAGTAGAATCACAAACAACATACATCTATACCTATATCGATTTATTTATTGATCTGTCTATCTAACTCTTCCTCACTACTTGGAAAGATATACCCACGTTATTCCGGTATTAAAATTCATATCAATTCAGATAAATACATTTAAACACACATGCAAACATCCACCCACTCATATATGCAATTTATGCACACAAAAATAAAGATAGAAAAAAAATGGAGCAAGTCATATAAAGATTTGCCAATGTACTAGGGAATACTTTGAAATTTCAAGTAACGCGGATGTAAGCTTCTGTAACGGAATGTGCTGTAAAGTGAGGAAAAGTAGCTCATTATTTTGCCGTGTGATGTCTTGCTGATTCGATTGAGTGCTTATTTTTTGTCGACTACGGGACGAGTCAGAACAACAAACTAAAAGGCTGTTATTACTCTACCTATTGGGTTTATTCTTAAGTTGGGCAATATTTTGAAAACGTGAGGTAAAAATCGGATGATTTTGCTGAGGTTGTAAAGCTAAAGAACCCCACTGAACAGTGAAATGCAAAGATCACCTGATATTGTACTAATAGCACTTGCCGACAAGTTTCTATTGCTTGAAGCAAAGTCTGGGATTTTACGGGTATAGTTTTACCTTTCCGAGCCTGATCATCGAGTTTTTTTGCAACTCGATAAAAACTTATTAAATCAACTGTTTATTATTTTGTTATCAACCTATCTCACAACAATTGTTTTGGTCACTTTTGATAGTGTTACGATCCTGTTCGAACTTGTAAAGAATAAATCCCCGACGTGAACATTCTAGGCACTAGTGGAGAGGTTAGGATTAACAGATAAGCTAAATTCAATCGGAGAATTTCGCTTATCAGTTCGTCCTTAATGTTTCTTTATCGGCCAGAAATATTTTCCATGAAAAAGCTTGAGAGATGGTAGGTAGGTGGCTGCATATAGCTGTTTTGACGGTGGCTCTTCATATATTATAATATATATATATATATATATATATATATATATATATATATATAAATATATATATAAAATCTGAGGAAAAAAATCCAAGGGGTAGGAGTATCCAGTTAGAGTGCTTAATGTCAAGGGGTCTCGACTGTGTAACTAATTTGGGATTAAGAATGTATTAAAATATATGCGCTGAGCAAAAAACATCTTTTATACAAAAAAATTAAACAATTCAATTCTTTGTGCCATAATAAAATTTATTCCCGATCTAAGATGACCCGCTTCGGATGGTGAACGATGTTCAGATGTTTCACTATTTGAATATCATTTGGGTATGTTTATATTGCTTTAATGAGAAAATTAAAAAGATTTTTTTTAATTAAAAAAAATAAATTCTCTCTTTCGCTGGAAAGCAATATAAAGATACCCACATGGTATTCAAATTGTAAACAGTAGTTTTCATTACCATCTGAAGAATGTCATCCTAGACCTGAAATAAATTTATAACGATATCAAAGAATATATATATATATATATATATAGGGGGTCCTCGATTATTAAGGACATAGTCTTTGAGATTGCATTTACATTGTATCTTTCATAGGTTCAAGTACATGTTTTTTCGACCAGAACTGCTGAACTCTTCAGGCAAACAAATGATAAAATGACAAACTCAATGACAAAAACATATACATTTATAGAAAATGTAGGAGGAAGAATACATTGTTGGTAAATTTACGGAAAATAATTTTAACTGTAATGCCTGTAATCCTTTTTTCATTTCTCCTATTCTTTGCACCTTAAGATTTCTGGGAAAGAATTGTGAATAAAAGATTACTTCATTAGAATGTTGCAGCAGATAATCGAAGTTGATCTTTTCTAAGGAAGAATATTTAATCTTAATATATAGATCTTCAAGAATTAATAGATATTGTTGTTTTTTTTGCTTTTGGGTAATCTGAATATGTTTTCCTTAATGATTTTTCTGTATTTGTGCGATTGGTCCTGAATGAATTTTAAGGTGTTGAAAAATTGAACAAGTGTAGGATAGATGAAAGCCCAACGTCTCAGAAAAGAGTTGTCTTTAGTTGGGACTGATATTTTCTTGTAAAAATAGATAAATGAGATGAAACAATCGGTTAAAAATGGTTTGATAAGTCAGAAGAACTCAAATGTTATTTTGTTTGGCAGTATCAATACAAAAAAATAATTTAAGTCTAAGCTAGTTCGTTTTGTTAGATTATTAATTGTCTCATATGCTCACAATAAAATGGAGAGTGAGTACCCATAATGTTAAAGATAACTTACTGGGCAGTGACTTTGTAGAAAGCGAGTTCGAACTCCAGTCGCGCAATTACGTTCACTTTTGGATGATAAACCTTTGTTAAAGAAATAAACCTACTCATACTTCCAGCTCTAGGTTAAATGATACCCTATAAAGTAATTCTACAAGGGTTGCTTCATCATTAAATAACTCACGAAGGTTGGTATACTATTAAAACACCTAAACTGATCTGATCTATAAAAGATACAATGCAACCTTCATATATAAATTTGTTCAAAAAGTGAACATGATTGATTATAAATACCAAAAGTTTATAGCACTATTCAGTGGTAGATTGATGCTCGGCCTGATTATATATATATATATATATATATATATATATATATATATATATATATATATATATATACCAACACCCTTGCACAATATATATATATATATTATATATACGGCCTACCAAAAGTTTGTGTTTATCACCCCGCTGCAAGGGCAGGATGTGACACAAGGATCATTTTTAACCGGAGTTTGACTGAAGTTACTCTAAAGTTTTCCTTATCATAGACTAGTTACCAAACCAAGGTTAAAGAACCCAGTCTACACTACTATTTATCCATAGCTGGAAAGAACAATATAATTCATACCGATCATGAGAGTATTATTGCTATGTTAAAGCAATAATCCTCGTCCAGGGATTCGGACTCGTTACCACCGTGTCAATTTTCTATGACAATAACCATTACAACACGGCTATCGACCGAAAGTTTTAGCCACTAGAAATTATTTCTCTGAATTTATATGAAAGGTGTATTCGTCATATTTAAATAAATAAATTCACTTATTGGGTACATGGTAACTCTTCTATGACATTCAAACTTATTTTCCTTCTAGGATTATAGAATGATTTGCATTCAGCTTAGCAATTGTGTTAACACCTGATACGTTTTCTGAACTGTTGAGCAGCAATTTGCAAATATTTCTAGTCCATTGCTTGTTAAAATTTCAATTCGCTCTTGATTATTGTGCAATTGAAATAATTTTGAGAAACCGTTGAAATTCCAAGAACTAAACAGATTCGTATGAAAAAGAGCCCAAGTTGAAAATCATTCTATTAAAGGATTTCCGAGCCTCAGATTGGTTAACTTTTTTAAACAAAAAAATATGGCGCATTATTGCTTGCAGCAACATGCAGAAACCGACACAAATATTGTCAGAAAAAAGACCTGGGAGGCTCAGACTAACATCTATTGTGGAGGATCGTGTCTACTAAAAACGAACAGAAGAAAAACAACTCCCAAACTAAACACTGAATGGAATTCCACACGTCAACATTCTATACTTTTTATGACTATTTTTCGAATACTTTTTTCTGTTGAGATTAAACGATGTGTATCTATTAAGAAACTTCTATTAAAACAAAAAGAAAATTATTTGAAAAGATTACAATGGTAACAACAATATATTGGACTTTAGAAGATTAGGAAAAAGGTCGAAGGTCTGATTAGACTAAACTTGAGTTCTATGGTAATAAAGGATTAATATTTGTCAGATGAACTTCTTCTGAACGAATAAATGGAAATTGCATTGAGCCAAATGTTAATCCTGGTGGTGGTCCAGAAATGGCTTAGGATATTTTGGAGGTGAGATTGCTGGACACTTTCTTCAAACGAAAGGCATTATGCAGAAGGAAAAGAATTATTCAATTCTGTAGAGGCATGTAATTCCTTCTGGCTGCAGCATTATTGGACTCAATTTTGTTTTGGAACCCGATAATGATCCAAAATACAGTTCAAAATTATGCTAAATCTAAAATCAAGGGAATATAAGGGAATTTTAAAATTCCTGACGTGGACGCTTTAGTTTCCAGATTTCTCACTTAAGGACTGGGACAAAAATTATTGTAATTTCTGAAGTGAACTGCCTAAGAATTAACGCGAACAGACAACCAAGTACTTGGACACAACCAACAAAATCTTAGAAAGGATACCAAGATATTACCCTGCAATAATAAATACTCATTGTAGATTATTGCATGATTATATATGAAAATTGAAAATATTTTTTCAGTACATGAACCTTGATTTTTTTAATCAGTTTAAAGCATTAGTTGGTTTCTTTGTTGACTGGCTTATCAAATTTCGGTGATTAATTTATGTCATCAGTGATATTATTTAAACCATTGCTGGTAGTTTAGAGGAAAAAATCTGTGTCATCCAAAACCTTAGGTCATTTGTGTATATATATGTATATATATATATATATAAAATTAACCTAAAGTGTATATATATATATATATATATATATATATAAAATTAACCTAAATTTTATAATTGATTCCATTGTCTGGTGTTGAGCACTTTAGTAATTGTAGCATTGCAGGATTCGCGGAGGGTTTTTTGGTTTTCTTTTGACCACTGACTGCGTATCTCTTGATTTTTTTCAAGGGGTCGGACGAGGTTGGCCTTTTCTTTCTTTTTGACCCAAATTCTTTTTTCTTTTTCCCCTGGGCGGTGATTCGAGATACTTTTTTCTCTTGTTCCTGGCCAGGTTTTTTTTTTTTTTTCTGGTACCGTGAATACTGGTAGATATTAGATTAGTAAATATATATATATATATATATATATATATATATATATATATATATATATATATATATATATATATATATGGCTGAAGAGTATGATACTAAGTGTAAAGTAAATTTAGGCGCGTTTCAATCCCAACTTGAAGCGTCCTACGCATCTTGCCACACTGAAGATTTGGATACAACAAAACAGTTTGTCTGTACATTCTAATATATATATATATATATATATATATATATATATATATATATATATATATATATATATAACAGACAGCATTATATATGACTGAATAAAACGCTGATCTGCTGTTCAATAAATGTTATCTCTTTAAATTGAGCAAAAACTTTGTTGAAAAACAAATTTTCTCAAGTTAGAGAATATAACATTCGTCAAAGAGTTTTGATTTTAAGAGAGAAAGTAAAGATTTATTCTTGAGATGGAGTAGTTTTTTTCACCTTTAATCTGAAGGGAAATATTTTTTAGTGTAAAGGATTTGTGTGTTTGGGTGTAACAATGTCGCGGAAAAAAACAACGTTATGATGCTAATCTCAGTTAGAATGTGAAATAAAACACACAGGGAGCGGGGTATTTCTATAGTAGTAATCTTAATGAATTTCTGGAAACAATTACATATTCGTTTAATTTAAGAATATTAAATGATGTTGAAATTAATTGCATTCCTGAATGGAGAGAACGTTAAATTTTTATTCAAAAATGATGAAATGTAAGTTCGATTCATAGAGAATAATTCCATGAATACTAAAGAAATATTTCTTAATTTCTATGTGTAAGATTGAAGTGGGCTCGAATAAATGAAACAACATGGTGATTTATCTATGATTCTAATTGTCTGAAAAATATATTTAACAACCTAGGATGGAAAAAATTCATTAGATTATTTTTGATTTTGATCCTTCAAATTTTTTGCAGCAAGTCAGGTATAATCCTTTGTGAATCTAATGTTTTTTTTTTTTTTTTTAACCAGGTGGTACATGCTGATTGGTGATAAATTGTAAAAACAAAAAGAAAAATTAGGTCTTTTTTGCATAAAAATTAACATTTTCCCATGTGTAAATCAGTGGAATTCCCATATATATATATATATATATATATATATATATATATATATATATTGATTATGAGGTTAAATAAGTCATCGTTGTTGTCCAACGGATCCCAGAATTGCGAACATGTAGCGTCAGGTACTAACGCTTCCATATGAAAGTTCTAAAAGCAAGCTTGAAATTCTGAGAATATCATTTCGCGAACGTGTAAACACCTTTTTTTTTCATAAATTTAAACATGTCAAATTTCATGTCAAAGAAAGTCTATTTGCCCCGAATGTTACTGCACTACTCTATTTAACAGAGAAAACGGCTTCGAGCTGAAAAAGAAAAGAAGCACAAGGTACCCCGCAAAAACAATTTCCGACGCTGACTACTCCGATGACATAGCGTTACTGGCGAATACACCCAACCAAGCGGAAACACTACTGCATAGTTTGGAACGAGCCACTGCAGGCATTGGCCTCCATGTCAATGCACAAAAAACTGAATATATGTGCTATAATCAAGCAGGTGACATTTCCACACTAGACGGAACCTCTGTGAAACTGGTAGACAAATTCACCTACCTTGGAAGCAGCGTTTTATCAACCGAAAAAGACACACGGCTAACGAAGGCAGGGACAGCTATCAATAGGCTATCGATCATATGGAAATCAGACCTGACCAATAAAATAAAACGCAGTTTCTTCCAGGCAGCGGTCGTGTCGATACTGCTATATGGATTCACTAATTGAACGCTAACTAAACAGATGGAGCTAGACGGCAATTACACAAGAATGTTGCGAGCAATATTGAACAAGGCACAAGGCACCAACTATATGGTCACCTACCTCCCACCACGAAAAGTATCCAAGCTAGACGAACCAGACATGCAGGACACTGCTGGAGAAGCAAGGACGAGCTCATGAGTGATGTACTCCCATGGACCCCCGCATATGGTCAAGCAAAAGCAGGACGACTTGATTGAACATACATACAGCAGCAATATGAGGATACGGGATGTAGCCCTGAAGACCTGCCAGAGGCGATAACGATATAGAGAAGTGGCGAGAGAGGGTCAGGGATTTCCGTGCTAGTGGCATGACATGATGATGATGATGATGATGGTAACTTTATTTAAAAGAGATCTGTGGTTGAGTTACACTCATTGAATCAACATGCAGCGATTCTTTTAGACACTTCAAAAATGTTTTTTTTATGCTGAAGATAAAGAACGTTTTCACGATCCGAAAAAATTAAAGATGAAGAATTGTTGTCTCCTCATGGAGACTTATGTCAGGCTGTAAACCGAACATGCCGAATCATTAGGAGTTGATCACACAACAGTTTTGAAACGTTTGAAAGCATTAGGAATGATTCAAAAGCACGGACATTGGACGCGGTACGAATTGACGTTTAGAAACGTTGAAAGGCGTCTTGTCACGTACGACCAGCTGCTTCTGTTATATAAGTAAGGAAATGTTTTTTTATAAATTACTTTTCGTTAATTATATTTTATTATTTAGTTGGTAAGTCTTTGAAGTACTCGGCGTCGCTTAGTTCAGGTGCTATAGTTAGACGGGTACTTTTACGTCCATGCGGAAATGATATGACAATCATCATTTGTCATAATATGCCTCAAGACAGGAAATGGATTGTTCGGTTGCTGGAGTGAATTAAAAGACCTTCAGTTGAGGTCGACCATTGAAGTGCACGGCTGGGTTTTTCAGATCTGATTATATCCGATCATTTTGGCTCTCGACCGCAGAGATGAGTTGAGATCTTAGACACCATAAGATGCGACGTGCGTGGAGGAGGGGCTCAGCATATTATGGTTAGCATATGGTTTTATGATTTGGATCTCTCTCCTCGAGTCACCAAGGACTGAATCCTCAAATTAATAAACTTGTTCCGGTCCGAAACATCAGAGTCGGCCCGTATTTGTATTATTATTGAGATCATCGTGATCATATAACACTTCAACTGCTTCAAAGGAAAGTTTATAGCCGTAACGTTACCGCCCTCGCCCCCACACACGTTAACTTTCTTCTAACCATTTCACTTCTCGGCCGGTGATCAACTAGTGGTTCCGAGGGCGGTAACGCACATTTCTTGCCACTACAAGAATACGATCGGGGGGACAGGAGAAAATAAAACAAACGAACAAACACGAACAATGCTTGGGGTTAACTCAAGAGCAGAAGGAGAGTTATGCAACACTTTGCATTCCTGGTAGCATATATGGACTAACGCTAGCGTGGGTTACTAGCGAAAATTCCACAAACAACTGGAATGCCGACTCATCTTGACTCAATCTTCTTCGCTGGACCCTATCTTCTCTGCTACTGTCTCCGGAGTCGACCACATCTGTCCGTGGTTCCACGCCAACTCCTGTCAGCTCCTTTCTCCGACCAACTCTCTTTCGTCTCCCCTTACCACTTCTGGATACGGCGAAATGGCCTGGCTGAACATCACTTTCATTCTAAGGAAGATGCCAAAAATGGGTTATCCTCTAAAGATATGTCGTTTTTCCAATCTGGAATTCAAATGCTCAAAAAACATGGGGAAAATGTTGTAGCTAGCGATGGACAGTGCTTTCAGTTACATGTCTCTTACTAATTTTTGAAAATAAATCATTAGTTTTCTTAAGAAAAATCAGGGAGAACTCATTCAATGTCTTAACATATATATATATATATATATATATATATATATATATATATATATTTAGTAACTCTACTGTAATTGTTTTTTTCAACAGCAGATTATTTTAATATTCATTTCAAACTTCCCAAAGTTGTCAGCTGACCCAAGTGTGTAAAGTGATGACAAAAAAAATCATTACTTCCTCACAAAGAAAGACGATAAGTCTATATAATGTAGTGGGAGAGTAACAGAAAGCATATCAGAACCTTTTTGATAAAATTGGTCTCTGTATCGATTATAACATAAATCTCATGACGAGATTGTAAATCGATTGAAGGAATTCTGAATCAGGAGTTCTACCCAGTATATAATCTTAATCTTTTTTTTTTCATTTTTAAGGGCTATATGTTTAGAAAAATATTAGTCGATTGAACTTACACGATGTAGAAAGTTGTCTCGACTTTTTACTTAAGCTATCAACATGTCATCCTATTTTATTGCAAGCAGTTAAATTCCGTATTTAATGTCCTATTTGTGGGGTTAGACATGACATATGGAGACGTAGTTGGTATATTTTTGACCTTGTTAAAAAAGCAGAATTCTATGTCAATTTTTAGGATAGAGATGTTTTCGTAAGTTCGATGTAGATTTTTTATAATATAGTTTTTGTCTGTTCGACAGTTTCCCAATGAATAGATTAATTCCTAAACGATGTTGTCTATTAATTACGAATTTCTGTGTGGATGTTATGGTTGAGGTTCAGATTGAAAGTGTTTTAGACATTTGATAATAAATTATTTACTGTTTATTCTTTATATTTATAAGATCGACTTGGAAAATAACTGTTTGCATATCTTATGTTGAAGAGTTTTATTCGTAATTCTTACTCATTCTTTTTACGATTGAATTGATTACTGTGTTGTCTTTTTGATGGCTATTATTCACATACACTTACACACATTTACATATTTATTATTAGAATCTTACACTAATAGAGTTTTAAATCAGTTTTAGTATCGGATGCATGTTAAGCTAGTGCATTATATCCTTATGCATCAATTATAAAATAATAAAAACGTGTTCAATACTGGCTAACCTGAGAATCGGCAACGTGAAACCTGAGTCATGAGTCTTTTTCCTGTTTTATTATTATCGTATTTTATACTTTAAATATTGATTCGACAATAATGTATTTTACTGATGCCTCAGTAAACTAAATATAGACCTACATTCATAGGTACACTGGTGATGCCGATAGTGTAATGATTGTTGTTGTAGGAAATGTAAAAGGCGATACGAGTTTGAATCCAAGATGAAACTGATTGCATTTCACATACCTCCTATATCTTTGTGAAAGGTATGATTTCTATCCCCAGCTATGGGCAAATATGGCAAACTTGCATTTTTAGGTTCGGTTAGGCAAAAAGTCTCGGAGAAAGAAAACTCTGAATTCCAAAAGTAAAACTATTGTAAAAGATTCACTTAGAGTCATGAAATGCTCTCTCTCTCTCTCTCTTTCTCTCTCTCTCTCTCTCTCTCTCTCTATATATATATATATATATATATATATATATATATATATATATATATATTATGGTTATCGTCGTTGGAAATAGACACGGCGACATAACTTCAAACCATCGATGAGACTGTTGTATTTCCCCATAACGTTAATATTTCAGGGCAATGTATAAATCCAATTATTCTCCCATCTGTTCCCATAGTAGGGCAGATTGGGTTCTTGATTTGGCGACTAGTCTCGATTAAGGTTAAATAATACTTCATATCGGCTGAACTCAGCTTAAAAAATGACGAAGAGTCGCATCCTGCGCGTGTAAAACAGTTGGTAAATACATCGAACCACATTTACAACAAGACCTGACTTGGACCAAACTCAAATCCCAAAACGTATATATGTAGCAATTGAATATAAAGATACGGGGAAATTTAGGATGATTTTTTCAGTTATATGCATAAATAGTTTCTGGTTTTTGTGCGTGGGTCAACAGTCATATCTTGTATATGTGAATGTATGTGTGTAGGAAGTTTGTCGAGGCATAAATAGGAAAACAAATATACAACTGTATACTATATATATATACATATATATATATATATATATATATAGAGAGAGAGAGAGAGTTATTTCCATATATGTATATGTATAAATATATATAGTTGTATCCATAAAACGGACCTTTAAGATGCGGTCTTAGGTAGTAAATGAAGCGATTATAATCACTTTCATTCCAGATCTGACGGTTATATAGCGTTAAGCAGGCAAAGAAGCATTTAGCTCGACAAATAACTAGAAGACTGTCTAATCGTGATGACGTTAATGTTCCACCTTTTCAGCCAATTTTTCTATTAATTTTCTGTATTCGTGTTCTAGTTACGCAACTATGTAATGTAAATGAGATTATTCTCCCTAGTTCTAATTTCGTGACACATTAATAAGATTGATGAATACATCCAAATTATTTAACGATCGAGTAGAGACTTAGTTACAAGTATGATCTTTGATCACTGTTGATCTATAAATTTCAAATATTTTATCACTAGAAAAACAAGAATATTGAACTCATTGGCTTGTTAAAATGTCCCCAAATCAATAAATAATATTGAATATATTCATCGGGTATACGAGGATTATTTAGAATTGGAAAGAAATTGGAAAGAAGCAAAACACAGATGTTTTTTTGACAAAGAATATCCTAATGATCTATGAAACAGTTTTGCATATCTATCTATCTATCTATCTATAACCGTTATATAAATTATTAGCATTAACAGCAACCACCCGCATAATATGACGCTTTTCAAACGAACTGAGCACTCCAGTATCCGATAGCACAAAATGTAAGCAAACGAAAGCAAACAAATAAGCGTTATAATTCCCGAGCTGACGTAAATCACCAAATAGCTGATTGGTAAGATACCAAGTCTAGTGTTAAGTTAGCGGGTTTCGATCGCAGCTTCAAGCGTCCTGTTTGCCTATCCACGCAGTCTGTGCGTGGATAATATATATATACATATACATATATATATATATATATATATATATATATATATATATATAGGTTAATGTTGTACCAAATAGAATGGATACTTGAATTCAAATTCCGGTCGATGTGGCTGGAGTTTCACTTCACCTTAATTTTATTGGGAAAAGGATGAGACTATGCTCTTTATTAATGATGTCATATTAGTTCACACTGGGTTCTATAGCTTTTGTCTAGTAAGCATACTAGTAGAAGCCTGAAATCAGACCCCTTTACTTCGCATAAATGTACCTCGTCCAGTATATGAACATAAGTCACGAATTACATTTCTTATAACATTTTGTAACAGTAAGCAAAAGTACACACTTACAAAAACACACGAACACACACAAAACACTCGGACACACAGACACACAGACACGTATATATATATATATATATATATATATATATATATATATATATAGTTGTGTGTATGTGTGTTATTGTTGGTCAGCAGTCCTTCATTTAAACATGTTTGATTAAACAATAAAGATACATTTTCTCTATATATACAAAAGAGTTTTTTTAAAGGTTTTATGTTCTTTAATCCAACTATACATTTGCATAATTTTTACAAAGTTATAAAAAAAGATTAAAACTTTTTTAACAAAAAAATCTGGAGAGTTACGAAAAACCCTTGCCGTTAGCCTATAACGGCTCGAAAGCGTTCGGGACAATTTTGATATATTCACGTAAGAACACCGACCAGAAAGCAAAACACTTGTCAGGAAACTTGAAAGAATCCTAATAAAATTATATAGACAAAAACTATACTTATTACTTAATCGAACATATATATATATATATATATATATATACATATATATATATATATTGATTATTGTCTAGATACATTTGTTCGTTCCAAAATGCATGGAAAGAAATCTAGATAGAAACTGCATCAAAATTCGACGTCCTATTTTGAAAAAAAAATGTCCTGTACGAAACACCTAACATGACAGTTGTATGGCCAATTACCTTCCACGCCACCAACCATCCATGTAAGAAGAAGACCTACAGGACAGTGCTGGAGAAAGAAGGGCAAACATAAAAGGGATCTTCTCTTATGGTCATGGACTTGCCAGTGTTAGCCGACCAGCTAAGACTATGTGAAGACATTGGATTTAGTTTGGAGGACACGCGGGAGCGATGGATGATGAGGACAGATCGTGAGATAGAGAATCAGGCAACAATTTAGTGTCGGTGTGGCTTCAGTATATATATATATACGTCAGTGTGTGAGTGCGTTTTGATGCGTTCTTCTATTTATGATTCTGCAAAGCTATTCTGCAATAACAGTTTGTGTTTTTACAAACCTTTTCAACACATTATCTGGCCATTCATCTCTCAGACGTATATCATTATTATTATTATTATTATTATTATTATTATTATTATTATTATTATTATTATTATTATTTTGCCATGAAGCAAACCATAATATGTTTCCTGCTTTATGTAAGTTGAAATACTTGTACTTCGTTTCCTGTTGGTATCATCGACTCGATAGTCAAATTTAACGCGAAGCAAATCTTAGAATACTCAATTCTTTATGTTAAAAATATAGTATTCATATGATTGCTTGTACAGGGGCCCGACCATATTTTTCGGACACTTTAGTATTCGACTTTCCGAGTACCATAGAGTGGTGAAATTCCTTCAATAGAATAGAATAAACATATAAAGACAATACCTGTAATAAAAATGGAAGAAAATCGATTAGGTAAGGAAAAATATTTAATTTTCATTATTTTTTACAAAACACACGCGACATTATTTTTCGGACATCGTTGAAAAACTGTTAATAGTCTGTAATATCACCTTTCTTCTCAATAAATTTTATCAATGTCTCTTAATAATGATCAAACATATGCACAATAACATCTCTACGTGTTTCTATTAGTTGTTTTTTTGGCTCCTAGTATTCGTTCCCATAGTTGAGCCTCTTTCGTTATTTCAGGTCCATCATAGACAAGTTGCAGAAGCATTTCCCAAACATTTTCTATTAAATTTAGATCTGGGCTTCCTGCAGGCCATTCCAAAGTAGTCATATTCACTTTAGCCTTCCATTCTTTCATGAGTTTTTACACATGGATGCTGCAATTGTCTTGCTGTAGAATGAAATCATTCCTCATCTCTCTTCTTATCCTTGGTAGGGCTTTCTCGTCCAGCAACTGTTTGTAGCTTTTGCTGTTCTGTCGTCTTTTCAGCCACTCCAACCATATATTTCCATTACCAAAGATCATACCCCAAACCATAACTCCTCCTCCTCCTCCTATCTGTCGTTTGTTCAGTACAACAGGCTCACCCTTTCTCGACCAAGTACACCATACATCGGGCCCATCAAACTTGAAACGCTTCTCATCTGTAAATATAACCTTCTTAAAGTCAACATGCTTTGTTAACCATCTTTTAGCACACTCCAGTCTTGTTCCTTTGTGTTTCTTTGTCAGTGTAATTTTTTTCTTAGCCTTTGCATACTTCAAACCAATATTATGCAGCGTTCTTTGTACTGTTCGGACGTTTGCATCTAATTCACATTTCTCCTTCACTTTTCTTGCTGTAACCTTTTCTCCAGATGCCAAAAGCCGTGTCACAGTCCTCTTCATTCTCCTTTCAGTCCTCTTGCCAATTGATCTTTTCTGACCTCTCTTCTTTTTCCGCTCGGAGTTTGTCTTCAGCATGTATTCGACCGTTGATTTCGACAGCTTCAAATCCATGGCGATCCTTCTGATGCTGAGACCATCTTCCCGCTTCTTCCGTACCAAACAAACGACTTCTTTTGAATGCATTTACCTCATTAAACTTAAGTGTTTTGCCAAGAAATGTCCGGACTATTTATGCTGTTAGATTGTCTTATGTTAACATAGTAGTAGGGGCACCAGTGCCCCAGAACAGTGTACATGCAGAAAATTTGCCTACAGCAACATATACATGAACATAACTCTTAATAAAATAGGATTTTTTATCATGTCCGAAAAATATTATCGCGCAAGTTTTCGCAAAAATCACAAAAAAGTAAAATCATCAAAGCCGAACTTGAAAAAATGATTACACTAGTAGTGGATTTTCACTCCTCAACTACGTACTTGCAATCTCAAAAGTTTTTGGCACTAGTGACCACCTTGAAGTACTTTTTTCAAAGTGTCCGAAAAGTATTGTCGGGCCTCTGTATGAATGCATGTGCCTCTGTGTGTGCGTGCGCGCGCTCGCGTGTGTGTGTGTGTGTGTGTGGATAGGTGAATAAAAGCTGACATAGCCGGAAGAAGAACAATGATTTCCTCGAAATACTGCAGACAAATTCATTTTTAGATGTATCTGTTCCCACCGCTTTCGATGTAAGTAAATTATAATTTGTTCAACCTTTTCGTTGAGTTATTAGCAATATTTCCACTGATATATATACATTTACAAAATAGGTTAATTTTGATGTATTATTTAATTTAAATTCCAGGCGAGCTATTATCAAATACATGTCCATTTTTTAAAAAAAATATTTTCATGCTCCGAAATTCTGATGACCTAACTTTATTTGCACTATAGATTATTTCCCATTAAATCTTTTCTCTTCAATTTCAAAATTGTAAAATTTTGATCATTGCAGTATTTCGCATAAATCTGAAAATTTTCCATGTATACACAACTCTTTCTGAAAATACTATAATCCTTGAATTTGCAACGATATATATATATATATATATATATATATAGAGAGAGAGAGAGAGAGAGGGGTAAAGAGAGTAATATAGAAAGTTGCATAAAGAGATAGATAGATAAATACGAGTATATTTTTTGTCATTGAAACGGTTCTTCTAAGCGAATTCATCATTTTTCACCCACGCGAGGTTCTTCTCCTTCAGAGCAGCTTTTGTTTCCACTACTCCATCAGATTTGACAGTACCGAAAGTTTGTCCATTTCAAAGTAATATTTATTACTAAAATTGTTTCATCTCAGAGTTTGGGACAAAAATCAATCAAGCAATGTCTTTCTTACGTCCTCTACACTCTCTTTGAAAGAATATGCCAAAAAAGAAAACAAAAACAACAAAACAATGCATATACTTTCATGCATAGATTTATTCCCTCTGTTTCAGTGCAATAAAAATCATAATAAATACATTTATATTGTAGGCTGGTTGTCTGGTTATTAGGTTGGTTGGTTGGTTTGGTTAGTGGATTGGTCGGTTAGTTAGTCGGTTGCTTATTTGGTTGGTTAATAGATTGGTTTATTTTTCCGTTGGTTAGTTTGTTGGTTTGTTGGATGGTTGGCTGGTCAGTTGGTTCGTTCATTGTGTGGTTGGTCAGTTGGTAGATTGGTTGGTTGGTACGTCGTTTGGTTGTTTGGTTGGTTGAGTGGTTGATTTGTTAGTAGATTGTTAGTTAGTTAGTCGGTTGGTTGGTAATCAGTCGGTTAGGTGGTTGGTTGGTCTGTCGTATGCTTAGTCCGTTGGTTTGTTGGTCGGTTTATTATTCCGTCGGTGGGTTAGCGGGTTGTTTGTGGTCGCTCGGTTGGTTGGTTGGTTTGTTGATTGGTTCGTTGAATGGTTGGTCGGTCGGTTGCTTAAACCGTTGGTTGGTTGGTTGGACGGTTTATTATTCCGTCGGTGGGTTTGTGGGTTGTTTGGTAGGTTGTGGTCGGTTGGTTGGTTCATTGGTAGGTTGGGCGATTGGTGGGTTGGTTGTTTGGTTGGTTTTGATGGAATGTTTTAATTATGCCAAAATTGTTTGGTTTATTTCATGCCGAAGTTAGTTTAACACTTTTCATCATCACAAAAATATTCCAGGCATGTTCTTTCTTTCTTTCTTTCTTTCTTTCTTGTTTGTTTGTTTCTTTTTTTCTTTCTTTCATACCATGTCAAACTTCGTGAATTATTTTATGCCAAAGTTACCCTCTTAGACTGTAGTTATGTCATTTAACACATAGCCGGGGAAGCAGAAGAGAGTTCTTATCTTTCCCAAGTTTATTAGTCCAGAAACATCAGTTGTTTTTCGAGCTCACTTAGAAAGTTATCACATTACAGCATGTTAACCTCTACACCATGTGTAGTCCTTCAATATAAATTCACAGTCATTTTAAACGACAAATCACTTTATTTTAAATATTTTTTCCGTAAATCAGATCCCAACCAAATAACAATAATCGTCAATGGGGGTATGTTTCAGTGAACCACGAACAAGTAACGGCACACAAACCAAAGATTTATGAATTTATTCTTTTAATGAGAATGTTTTAAAAATTTCAACACAATCAAAACTTTTCGTGTTCTTTTTATATTACACCCATTGTAGGAATTTTCTCTCTAACAAACCGTAAATGTTTAATTTTTCTGATCTTTATAATTTTTTTACGATGCAAATTGTTGTGGTCTTCAGATAAGACCGGTGGAAGAACAATTCAAACAACGGGTGATAGGTAAACGTTATTGTATTAGAAGAAAAAGGACGGAGTAGACGTGGATATTTACTAAGCTTTTTTCTTAGATGTGGCACAAGGCCAAATGAAAGGGGCACCCAATGAGACTCGAACTCATTCATGTAGGTTTGCTAGTCCAGCTTGCTAACCATTACACCACCAGAGGCGCCTAGGAAGTAGTAGCCGTGCTCGGCTTGTAGTCCGTCTGTCAAATGTCTCTTAAGGTACGAGAAGTTGTCATTCCAGAGCGAGTTAATCTCGGAGAATATGTTTAGGTTGGACGAGTCCATCTTTGGGGTATGGTAGGAAATGTCCTCATAACACAAATGTACCGAAATATCGTTGACAACGCATTCAACGCAGACACATGCATGCAAAAATATAATCACACACATACACGAGGATTATTAAGTGCAAAACCAATCCTTGTAGAAAAATAGCATGGATACTATTTAACCCAAGACAAAGGGAATAAGAGAGTTCTCACATTTTTCAGGGTATGAGTATGAATGAGAATGTAATACCTCGAGTGGAGTTAAAACTCATTTATTTCGACGCTGCAAGTTGAACAATTGAACGACCAAATAGTTTTAACTAAATCCTTATAGCTTCGTTAAAAAAAATTGGAATCATAGTAAGCGTTGATACGTTAATGAGACGACTAGAATCATCATCATTATCATCATCATGTCGTGGCGCTAGCATGGATATCCCTGACCATCTCTCGCCACTCTCGCCACTTCTCCATATCGTTCATCGCCTCTGGCAGGTCTTCAGGGCTATATCCCGTATCCTCGCATAGCTGCTGTATGTATGTTCGAACTGGTCGTCCTGCTTTTGCTCCGCCATTGGAGTTCATCCCTTATGAGCTCGTCCTTGCTTCTCCAGCTGTGTCCTGAATGTCTGGTTCGTCTAACTTGGATAGTTTTCGTTATGGGAGGTAGGTGACCGTATAGTTGGTGCCTTGTGGGGTGTTGCCGCCAGTACGTGTTCAATATTGCTCGAAACATTTTTGTGGAATTGTCGTCTAGATTCTTCTCCAGCCGTTTAGTGAGCGCCCAAGTAGTGCATCCATACAGCAGTATCAATACGACCACTGCCAGGAAGAAAGGGAACCAGAATCGACGTAAACAACGAGAAGACAACAACATAACTATAAAATATGGGAAAAAGACAAAAAAAAAAAACACGGAAAAAGCAATTATATGGATATTTCAAGAGAGAAACAAGCGAAATCTCTCACCAAAAGACATTGGCATTGCTAAAACAAAGGAAACCTTAAGAGAGAAACTAAACCCCTTTTAATAGCAGTCAAAAATGCCTTTTGACGTTAAGTAGCGTCTCATCAACCGAAAAAGACATCGACACACGACTGACGAAAGCATGAACGGCTATCGATAGGCTCTCGATCATATGGAAATCAGACCTGACCGATAAAATGAAACGCAGTTTCTTCCAGGCAGCGGTTGTATCGATACTGCTATATGGATGCACTACGTGGACGCTAACTAAACGGCTGGAGAAGAAGCTAGACGGCAATTACACAAGAATGTTGAGAGTAAAAATTGAACAAGTCCTGGCGACAACACCCCACAAGACACCAACTATACGGCCACTTGCCTCGCATCACGAAAACTATACAAGCTAGACGAACCAGACACGCAGGACACTGCTGGAGAAGCAAGAACGAGCTCATAAGTGACGTACTCCTATGGACCCCCACATATCGCCTAGCAAAAGCAGGACGACCAGCTCGAACTTAAATACAGCAGCTATGTGTGGACACAGCATGTAACCCTGAAGACCTGCCAGAGGCGATGAATGATAGGGAGAAGTGGCAAGAGAGGTCAGGGATATCCGTGCTGGCGACACGACATGATGATGATGATGATTAAACGCCATACTACGTTAAAGCAAAAATAGATAAAAACACAACAAAATTGTGTGAGTCGTTTATGTGCTGATAGAGACAAAAATATCAGTCATATCGTATGCGATAAAAAGATTATAAGACTAGACACAACTGAATGGGGAAAATGATCAACTGTAAATTGTGCAAGAAACTGAAATTTTACCATACAAAAAAGTGGTAAATACGCTTACCATAATCTGTCCAGGAAAATGAGACTCACAAAGTTCTCAGGATATTTTGAGATGCCAACGGATCACTTAATCTCGGCCAGACAAAAGTAAAAAAAAATAAATAAATAAAAAATTAAAAAAAATATATCATGCCAAATAGTGAACCTTGCCGTTCCTGTAGACTATAGAGTAAAATTAAATAAGGGGAAAAGATATATAAATATGTTGACATTGCTTGAGACGTAAGAAATTATGGAACATGACGGGAACGGTGATACCATTGTCTTTGCTGCATTAGGGGCAAATTCTTAAAGGATAAGTAAAAGGATTGGAAGACGTAAAATTCAGAAGACAAGAGAGACCATTCAGATTGCAGCATTACTATTATTAGCAGGAAAAACTGAGAAGAGACCTTCAGATTTGAGGAGACTTCCTTTCACTCAAACTATGGTTAAAATCATCAACCAACGTCGGTGTGAAAAATTCTCAAACAAGTAAAATTATATATATATATATATATATATATATATATATATATATATATATATATATATATATATATATATATATATCTTTAAAGAAAAAAACAAAGACCGATCATTTTAGGATTATAAATTCATTTCCATTCTGTTTTTCAGTTTCTGGTGTGAACCAAAAACACGAAGAAAAATATAACAGGACTTCTTCAGATCCAATGGATAAATAAAACAGAATAGACACGTGGGGGAGGGGAAAGGGAGAAGGGATTAAAAGAGTTATCTCCTCGTTTTATTGAATTTCCGATTTTTATTTACCTATTAATTTTATTTTCAAAATTCTTCCGTCAGTTACAATTACGGTAATTTAACTTTTTTATTTATTTAATTTATTTTCTTTTCATGTTAAGTTCGATAATTAACTTTTAAGAGAAATATTAATGCTTATATTAATTACGATACTATTTATTTAGCTACCTATTTGTTCCTTGTGTGTATATTGGACAGGAAAATTTAAATGTTCAGCCCCTGAATGATTTTCTTGTCCTGAAGGAATTACTCCCAACTCTGGTTTAACTGGACCGAATAATACTATATATATATATATATATATATATATATATATATATATATATATATATATATATATATATATAAACATTACAAATATTCTCATTTGTTTACTTTGGGTAGAGACTGATTCGGCATTCATGTATGAACTTATCAGTGTAAGCATAAATATACAGCTTCTGTTTTTGTTTTTTTTGTTTTTGTTTTTTTATGAATATGTCTTAATCTAATTTTCTTCTCAGTCTGTTGTAAAAACTCATAAACAATGTGCGATGGCCTCGGGAACCAATTAGTTTTGTGGAAACATTGAGCCAAACAGTCCGACAGTACACTGACTAAATGATAAGTCCAGTTGCTTTTTGAATGACTTCACCAATAGGCTGATAAGAATCTGAAGAGATTGTAAAAAAAAAAAAAGAAATGCTTTCTGTTTTTGAAACATAATATTTCTGTCACATTTGTTTTCGATATACAATCGTGGGGCTTATTTTTGCTATAGATATAATTTTTTTCTTTGATGAAGGCATAATCCGTTTTTATTGATATGAATATACACATTTTAAAACGACTACCGTTTTCGTAAAAAAAAAAAAAGCCTCAGAACAACTTGTAACAGCAGGAACTATCCAGCAAAAATGTTTAAGTGATAGATGCAATACGTGGCAGTTCCAACTCAAAGAAAAGTATAACTCATTTCAAATTTAGCCCTAGTTATTAGGTTTCATTTTCTTATTTAATCAGTTTTAAGTTAGAGATATTCAAGAACATGACTGTTAAAGTTTTAAATCGTATATCTTTAAACTCAGGAACAAATCCTCTCCAATGTCAACCATTTTCTCTGTTTAATGGTTTATCAGTTGTTTATCAATGGTTTTTTAACTCTAATATCATACTTGTACAAAACATTGATTGAATCTTTTAGACTACCCCACTGAATATAAGCGTATTCTTGATCTCCATTGTTGAAGATGGGGACGACTAACATTATGGTAGCATAATTATCACCATCATAGGAATTAATCTCGACTACGCGAGGTCAAAACTTAACGAGTGTGATTTTAATTGACATAGCAGTAAAGCACCAGCGAAAAGCAAAATCCAATTCTTCATCCAGATAAGGACAAATAGTAAGTTAAATTGGGATCTAATACCTGAAAGTGATATCTGATATAAGAGAAAGAAAGCTTAATTCTAACACGACCTGACAATTATGAGAAACAGGTGCCCAACATCTCTTAATATATGGGCAGTTTTGATGTGATCCACATTGAAAACGTAAATGGAACTGGCATAAAATTGAAAATAAATAAATAAATAAATAAATAAAAGAATAAAAATGTCCCCACCCACTAAAAAAGAGAAAATTGCTTTAGAAGCAAACATTATAGGATGCCTCGTGACGTCCAAATCTTAGAATATAAATATATATTTAAAATATATATATCAAGCCTTGAACGAGATTGGCCAAAAGAATCTTTGCTGCGTGATCTTCAAAGAAATTTGCGTCAGAAGAATCTGTATTTTATTTTTTTTAAATTGATTTTTCGTTACTCGTAAAATCGTTTGGTGAACTGTTGTATTTTAAATAAAGACTTTTTAATTCCCAAAATAATTTTCAGCTAAACTATTTCAAAATCATGAAATAGATTTGTTAAATTCAACACCTCAATTTCTATATAGCTCATCTATGACTTCTCCTAATCTTAGGAAATACGTACCTGGTGTAGCCTGAAAGTATTTAGTAAGAACAGTCCACGTTTTTCAAAAAACGGGGAAAGCATAGGGAGCTTATTATTTATAAAAATATGACCAACTTTAACGGAAATAAAGTTTCAAAATAAGGCAGTAACTATAAACCATGAAGGTAATATAGGATATTATAATATCAAACTGGAAAAAGCCAGGCAAAGATGGAATACACGCTTTCTCGTTAAGAAATTCACCCCAAGACTAGCACTAGAAATGAGCAGATGCCTTTATGGAGCACACGTACCACAATGGAGGACCAAAGGAAGGACTACATTGATCCAAAAGGATCCAAGCAAAAGAACCATACCAAACCATTACGGACATAAACTTGCCTGCCTATCATGTGGAAAATATTAACATCACAAATAAGGGAAGAGATATACAACTCGCTAACAAGCCGCGGATTGTTCCCTGAGGAACATAGAGGATGCCGTAAAGGATCGAGAGGCACAGCAGAGTTACTTAACATAGATCAGCTTATTCTTAACGAGAGCGAGGCCAGAAGCATCGATATAACGACTTGGGGACTACACAGAAATGCACGAAGGATAATTGATTACAGTCATCAAAAACGATACTGACAACACGGTGGGCAACAGAATGACAATAAATAGGAAACAGAAATGGGAAGAAAAACAATTCTATAGGTGTTTTAAACAACTAATAAACAACATCTCACACAATAAAAACTGGACGTAGCAAAGAAAAGGAAAATTTTAAAAGAGAAACACAATCTCTCACAATGGTAGCACAAAACAACGCCATAAGAACCAATCGTATTGAAGAAAGAATAGATTGGACGCATCAAAATAGCAAATGTAGATTATGTGGTGATCGATACGAAACCATTAATCATATCAAAACGAATGCATCAAATTAGCACAGAAGGAGTATAAGACTAGAAATGACTGGGAAATGTGCAGAATACTGAGAAAAGTCTGGTAGACTTGCTGTCATTTAAACTTCATTGAAAGACCATCACCTAAGCTTGATGCGAAAAACTCTTAAGGTCTAATTAATAATTATAATGATAATAATCACAAGAAAAAGATTAATTCCTTTAAGAACTTGGGTTATATCAAGCTTTTTTAAAAAAAATATGAAAGTGGTAGGATAGTTAGTGTGTTCACTATTGGTCCTTGAGACCTGATTTCAATCCCAGGTTGAGTCATACAAAAGACTAAAAAACTGGTACTTGATGCGTCCTTGCTTAACACTCAGCAATATAACGTAGGGATCAAGGGTAAAGTTTTGCAATTCAGGGAAAGGAGTAGTGCCCTCCCCTGCGTCTTGGTGTAGTAGCTATCGAAAAGGGAGCCATCGGGTCACCATCGAATACGGTCGCCAACTTTACTTACTTACTTTATTGGAGATTCTGATGAAAACAATATGAAGGGGTGTCCTCGTGGTGTAACGGTTAAAGCGATGGACAGCGGAATCGTAGTACGCGAGTTCGTATTCCAGTTGTGCTATTACGTTCACTTTCGGGCAAATACCCTTGGGAAAGGTATGAACCCCTTATCCTCCCAGCTATTGGTTAAATAGTACCACCACTGTTCTTCTAGGAGAATGGCTTTGGCATTAAATAACCAAAAAAGAGTTGATATGCCATTAAACAAAGAAACCAAACCAAACCAAACCAAACCAAAACAATATGAATATAAAGCCAAGATAGAGAAATGGATTTTGGCATAGAAAACCATGTTTTATCATAATGAAAAGTAGAAACAGACAAAGAACGGAAGGAATTGAACTACTAAATCAAGAAATAATCGGAGGACTTGGAGAAAAGTAAATCATTCGCACTAAAGTATATTGGCAGCGGATTCTATCAAACGCGTGAAAATCAAAAATAGGCAATAAATAAATAAATAAACCGAAGAAAAGAGCTAATCAGAAGAACCAGTAAACTTCTGGAAACCATGTTCTGTAGGATAAATCTTATCAAAAGGATAAACACCTAAGCAGCCCCACTTTCAAGTTAAGCGGGGCTACTCATAAAATGAACAAGGATGGAATCAAGGACAAACACAACAAGATTATAGAAAAACTAATTAAATCAGGTAGTAACTACATTAAAACCATTAAGAAAAAATAACGACAAAAACGCTAGGAAACAGATATCAGAAGGAAAACAGCCGTATGAATATTTCAAGTCACAAACTTGCGAAATCCCAAACGAAAAGGACCGGGTATGGATTCGACAGAAAAAAAAAACCTTTAGAGAGCAACTGAATCTCTTCAGATAGCAGCACAAAAAGCCACCGAGACGGCTTATATCAAAACAAAAATCGATAATAGGCAAGAAAATAGCAAGTATAGGTTACCTGGTGACAAATGCGAAACGCATAATCAATTTATAAGTGAAAGTGGCAAATTAGCTCAAAAGGGCTATATGAATTGGTACTACTGGGTTGGGTAGGTGATCGATATGGAATTGTGCAAGAAAGTGAAATATGTTCATACTATTAAAAGGTATGTGCTCTAACCAGAATCCTTCCAAGAGAATGAGAGACACAAAGTCTCTGCTATTTTGAGATAAAAAAAAAATCACCTGAACCCGGCTAGAAAACGAGGCCTAGTGATTATAAAACAAAAAGAAGTTACTTGTCAGAAAAATGATTTTGCCTTCCCAGGGTACAACAGATTGAATATAAAATAAAGTGAAAAGAGAGTAACGTACTTAGACCTTGCCCGAGGCCTTAGAAAGTTTTGGAGAAGAAGAGTGCTTGTGATACCAAGCATGATTAATGCGCGTGGTATGATTATCCTAATTACAGCATTTTTGAGATCAACCAGAATAGTTAAAAGAGTCCTGAAGACGTAAATAAATTTGCTGTCATTGAGTCTTCACTGAAAGACTACCTGCTAACACCGGTGGATGAATATCACAAACTGTATAATTATAATGATGAAAATAATTATAATTATGATTATAATAAAAAAAATCTAAACTCAAGAATCATCTAACAGAAACAAACAATCCAAGAAAAGAAAGATCATCCACATTAATGGTTCATCAACTTTCTTGGTTTATCTAATTTTAATATTATCCTTGTAAAACAAACAATAGAATTGTTTAGCTAACCACACTGAATATAAGGCTATTCTTGATCTCCATTGTTGAAGAGGGGACGACTAACATTATTAGCGTAACTGTCATTATTATAGGAATTATACTCGATGACTCGAGGTCAAATCTTAACAAGTCTGATTTTAATTGACGTAATGGTAAAGGACTATATATGGAGTAATAGTAAGTTTAATTGGGATCATAAACTTGAAAATGGTATCTGATCTAAGTGAAAGAAAGCTGAGAAACAGACGGCCCAAATCTCAAGGTATCACAGAGTGATAATGAAATAAAGCGAGTCCTGAAGACCTAAAGTGATTTGGTGTCACTTAGACTCCAGTTAAATATTATCAGCTAAGACCGGTGAACGAATATCAGAAACTCCATAATTATAATGTTGCCAATAATAATGATTATGATTATAATAAAAAAGGGAAACTCAAAAAGGACCTTCCTAATTAACGAAAGAAAATTCATCCAACAAGTCAGTGAAAAAGTAACAAATACAAATGAATAATCTGATGCAAAAGAAATAAAATATATCTGGGGAAAATATGGAAAAGAAAGAACCTGAAAATTAGACCGAAGAAAGAAATACAAATACTTTCAGAATACTTTCATGCAGAAATACCACTGGACTTACAATGAATAACACCCAGGAAAGTACCAAACGTGAAAACCCCAGACCATAATGGCATTCATGGATTCTGCTTCAGAATATTCATGCCCATCAAATTCGTATTGTGTAAGCAACTGAGAAGTTGTCATTACAAAACAAATATAGCCGAAGGAATAATGAAAGGATAAAAACTTCCTGATTAAAAAAGTTCTCTCCTACATAAAGGAACGAACCCTGACAAAATAGACCGAAAGCTAAGTTTTGCTTATGATGCAGAAAATCCTAACCGCACAGATATGCTAAGGACTTTCACATTATAGTGGAAAGAATGCATCAAAGGAAGAATAGGAACAGACAATCTACTCTTACGTTATCAGCAATTCTTCAAGAGGTTAAAATAGGATGAAGAATTTCATGAATTTACGATAAAAAGGGCTATGATGTGATCGTAAAAATTTAGATTTTAAATTGTTTGAAAATATCCATATCGGATAAAGTCATAAAGGCCAGGAGGAAACATGATTTCTTATTAGCTCAGGTGCTTGACGAAATAAACGGGTTTGATCTCCAGTCTCATTATTACTGGGGCTTTCAGACTAATATCCTTGGGAAAGACACACCCTGCTGTTCCTTTACAACGAGGAATGTGGCATTAAATAATCCACGATGTTTTATATGCCATTAAAACAGAGAACTAAAAGAAAATATAAAATCATCGCGAACTTCATGGAAAACGAGAAAGTTGAATTAAAAGGAAATATTAAAATGTCCAAGCATCTTTGAAGAAGAAACACTTTCATTTGGTAAAGCAACGCTACCACAAATCACATACTTAGAAAATCCATCGTGGTCGATATATTCACAAAAATCTTTAAAAAGTATAAACTACAATATGTATATCGATGATAACAGGATATTTTTCAAAAGTGAAATACGAAGTGCAAACCCTGATACACTTTCTAAGAATATACAGCTAAGATATAGGAATGGGCTTTGGTATTAAAATGTACCATACGGCTTATTTAAAGTGGAAAAAAATAGATGGAATTGTACTATATTATTAGCAAAATACAAGAACGTTTCAAAAGAAAGAAAGTTATAAGGACTTGGGAAAATTAGAAGCGTCAAACAATCTGAACTGAAAGAAGAAAAAAAATTACCTCAAAAGTACCTCAAAAGAAGAAGAAAACTTCTCGAAGGAATACTCTGCTGCAGAAATCTCATCAAATGATTAATACCATGGTAATTTACTCGGATTACTTTTAAATTGGACAAGGGAGGAATTCCTACCGATGGACCAAATGATAAAGAAACGATGTATAAGACCTTGCACCTGAAAAATTATATTGACAGATTATGTGTCAAGAAAAGAAGGAGTAAGAGGACGCGCCAGCTTTGATGGTTGCATAAGTGCAACAATTCAAGGTTTCGAGTAATACAGAAAATGCGCACAGAAAGAGTATATACAGCAATTAGTAACAGCAATGACAACATGGTGACAAACATCAACAAGTTTAGAAAACAAGAAAGGAAAAAAAGGAACAGCAGGAATACTTCGGTGGACAAACTGCGTAGATGGCACGGCACACAAAAAGATATGATGGCTAAACATGGTAAACTTCAAGGTAAAATCTGAATCTGTTTTAATTGCAGCACAATATTATTTGATGAGGACGAGTTATATCAGAGCAAAAAATTGACAATATACAACAGAATATCTAGTGTTGGTTGCGATGACATAAATTAAACGCTTATGTGTATTATAAGTGAATGCAAAAAACAAAACAAAAAAAAAAACAGACACAACTAGAAGACAAGACTAAGCCTTACTGGACAGGAAAGATGATCCACTTAGAATTAAACAAGATATTTAGATTTGACAGTACCTCTAAATAGTT
Organism: Sepioteuthis lessoniana; assembly: GCA_963585895.1. Lineage (NCBI taxonomy): Eukaryota > Metazoa > Mollusca > Cephalopoda > Myopsida > Loliginidae > Sepioteuthis > Sepioteuthis lessoniana. The sequence continues at coordinate 63,356,247 of OY757928.1, forward strand.
TATGTATAAAAACAATTCTATCCAGGCAAATGCAACCAATCAAATTCCCTGAAACTGTGATTCTGGTTTCGTTTGGTTTTAAGGCATATCAATATGTTTAGGTTATTAATGCCAACACCATTTTCAGACATAAACTGTTCTATTTCAAACAATTCAGTTTAGCATGTAAAAGAGTTTTTTCATACAATTCAGTTTAGCATAAGTACACAGTTTAGTTCAATTTGTCCCATAGATTGGACCTTATCAGTAGCAACCACTGTGTGCCACAGTGAACCTGGGAGCGATGGCAATGAAGTGGAACTCAGCATTCCCCAAAGCTGCAACGTTATTGTAGACTCTTCATCAGATTATTTAGTGTTATATCTACGACACTTGTTGGTTGGGTGTTACTACTGTGCAGAGAAGCAATCCGTGTATTCTACAGCCCCAGCAAACCAGGTAACCTGGAACTTGGAGATACACATAGAACCAGCAGTCTACACAGTGAAAATTTTTAAAAAAGAGAAAAGATGAATAATTAGATCTTGCGTGTCAACCGTATCTCTTGATCGTAAGGCTAATGATGATATCACTTTTAATAAGTGAGTTTCTAATGATCTCTGTCTGGTGGAACTATGATCAGAGGAAGAATCGAAACCATACAGACCACAGCATTATTCCGATCGGCAAAAATAGAAGAGTACACGAAACTTGATGAGACATGCTGTCGCTTGTTCCCGAAAAAAAAAAACACCTGTTAAAACTGGTGTAAAATAGTCGCAAGGAATGCAATAATAAAGTACAGTCTTTCCATTGTTTCTGAAATAGAACTGATGAGATAGAAAATCAATCTAAAGAAAAATGCAATTACTGAGTAAGTCTGGAATTTTTATTGTTCGTTTCGACTGTTTATGTAATAAGATTTCTATTTGTCTGCTCCTTCGTTTTTCTTCTCTTAAAGAAATGTCTGTGTAATATATATATATATAATTGTCTACACACATCCACACTTAATCACGAACGTTGCCAGTGACGTGGGTTCAAATCATGGACTAGAATGATTGGGTCTTTTAATTGGAATCATTTTGAGATGAGGCTTCTTAATCTGAGAATTAATTTTTATTTATTGCGGACTTTTTGTCCTCATCTTGGTAGTTTTTGTGTTGTTTCTTCTTTCACTACGTTTCGGCCAAATTTCTTCAGGTGATTTACCACGACCGCGGATATCCCCAGTAATTACTGACTTCCATAGTTGTTGTCTATTACACCAGGTTTTTTTGACCAAGTAAACTTCTGGCCGGCTTGGTTAGGATTTGAAACCGCTATCGTCTGACAATGCTCACCTGGAACCTTACTGACTCAACGCCTCTATCCGCTGCGCCACGGGCCTCGAAGGGCGATCCAGAAGGATTGTTTGGTCTTATCAATCCTTATCTGGTCTTCCAGATTCGGGTCCGTACCGAATTTTTGTACTTGTCTTTTAATTGGAATCATTTTGAGATGAGGCTTCTTAATCTGAGAATTAATTTTTATTTATTGCGGACTTTTTATCCTCATCTAGGTAGTTTTTGTGTTGTTTCTTCTTTCACTACGTTTCGGCCAAATTTCACCTCTGGCCTTCTTCAGGTGATTTACCGCGACCTCGGATAGGAATGCTGAGTCTTGTAACTGTATCCTCAGTAATTACTGCCTTCCATAGTTTTTGTCTATCTCTACGGTTCCAGGTAAGCATTGTCAGACGATAGCGGTTTCAAATCCTACCCAAGCCGGCCAGAGGTTTACTTGGTCAAAAACGTGGTGCGATAGAAAACTATGGAAGGCAGTAATTACTGGGGATACGGTTACTTGAATTCGTTTTGATTTACTTTTTGGTGATAACCCGTGGCTTATACAATTTCAATAAAAAATATATATTTTTTTACGTAATAAGAAGCACAACGTGGGATTAGGGTCGTTTAGCAGACGAAATTAGGAAAGCAGTTGAGGATATTGTCACAAAAGAATAGTTAAAGATAATGAAAAGTATTTATTATTTTCCATTACACTCTATCAAGTTTTTAATCAATTTTTAGAAAATGTTATGCCCAAAAGTATTAGTGAATTGAACACTTTTTTTAGACTTCAATTTCTTAATTAATTTACCACCATAAAAGTATGAACAAAAAATTAACATGAAAGCTTTGATTTAATTATATTATTTTAACTATGATTATGAAATTTTTGTTTAGGGCTATTCTTTCGGATATAGTGTATGAGGCTGAAGATATAAAAACTGGGAATATCACTAATACTGACAGACTGATATATATTGAATTATATATATATATATATATATATATATCATCATCAAGTCACGCTCCTAGTACGGATTTCGCAGATTCTTTCTCACCATCCGTCCTAATTGTCTATCGCTACCGGCAGCTCCTCTAAACAGCAACCTGTGACTGTGCAGTCTTGTTGTAGTACTGACACCAGGGCTGCTAGGAAGAAAGTGCATTATATTTTATCGGTCAGATTAGACTTTCATATGATCGATAGCATATCGATAGCAGTCCACATTTTCCCTAGGTGAAATTTGACATCACTTTCAGTAGATGAGGCGTTGCTGCTGAGGGATGTAAAATTGTCTTCTGATTTCCGAGGACCAGCATTTAAAGTGATGATAGCTCCTTATCGATTAAAACCTACGCACCCCTTTGTTTGCGTTCACGTAGAGATCAATGTATCCTGCAAACTGTCCCAGGCTATGCAGCAGGGATTCGGTTTAGGCAGCTGTGTTTGCAAGAAGTGCTATCTCATCCGCATAGTCTTCGTCCGTTATAGTTTTTGCGAGGTATCATCTGCTACTTAACATTTTCTTGTAAAGCTATTTTCTTTTATTAGATCTATCAATATTCTAAGTTCGCCGTCTTGATAGATTATTATCAGATATGTTAGTTATGCATCTCCTTGCAGAACTCTAGCAACAACGTCGAAGAAGTTCAAGTGTCCATCTTTTGAGAGAACCGTAAGTTTCGTATTTCTATAGAGCGTTATTATGGCTGTGGCAGTTTCTTTAGGGAGACCATAAGCTAGAAGTAAATGCTCTATATATACATACAACATATATTTTTGCCGACCCTAAAATGTTGATTTGGATTTGTATTCATTTTGCTGACAATGTTCATAATGTAATAAAAATAACAAAAAAATGTGGTTACTTATTTCTAGTCGCTGAAAATCAGCTCTGAAAACATACGAAATATTTCAAATAATATGAGCCAGAAGAATATTTTTCTGGTTTAAAAAAAAAATCTTTTTAAAAAATTCAAATAAGTTTATCTCATCGGTTTTTCTAAAAACAAGTTTGATTGCAAATATATTTTCTGTTTATCATATAAAAGGAAATTTATATTACATCTTGCCACAAATATTCGACCTCCATGTGTGTTTGTGAGTGTGTCCCTGTATATGTGTGTGCTTCTGTGAATGTGCATGTGTGCGTGCGCGTGTGTGCGTGTGTATGTGTGTGAACGTCTTCTGTATACAAATGTGGATTTGTGATCTGTTCTGCTGACTTCGACATTCTGCTGTTAATATCAACTATTCTAGTGTTGACAAAGGTAGGGGTTTCAACTGTGACAAATACATTTGTTTAGAAAATACTACAGAAAAAGAAACAATATATATATATATATATATATATATATATATATATATATATATATATATTAAGCATTGTCAGTTAAGTATCATCTTTGCAACTAACACAGGCAGGGATATCTTATGAACTGTATTCAGGTAAATAATGATGTCGAATGGTAAAATCGGTTAGGTTGCAGAAAACACCTACTGCATCTCTGCAGAGAAGTCCCGGATATGGCACTAAAGAATCAGATGGTGAGGCTTCAGTATTGCTGAATTTTGGGGGAATGCAGAATACACGTTTTTGCCATTGCTCCCAGGTCCACACTGGACCGGAGTGGTAGCACCTATCAATATGTTAAATACAACTAAACTATGTATTTATAGGAGTTCATAGAAGGGTATTTCTTCAAAAGTGAACGTAATAGCATGGCTAGAGTTCGCAGTCCATTGCTTTTACTATAACACAATGAAGATACCACCCTTAATTGAATAGTTAGTAAAACATAGCAATGCTTGGAGCCGTTTCACTTTCATGAGTAAATTAACTTGTTTAAAATTGGACAGTTTTTGACATTTAAAGTGTTTACTTATGCCAGACTGAATTGTTGGAAAGAGAACCGTTTATATGTATAAAAAGGGATTTGGTATTAAATAACCAACAGTGGTATATGCTGTAAAACCAAACGAAACCAAACCAGACCAAACCAATACTCTAAATTATAAGTAATATTCATATGTAATATATGTAGTATATGTAATAAGTATAAGTAAAAAAATTATGAGCCTGATTAACATCCACTGTTATATCACCATCATCATTATTAATGGGTGCTGCTAGCACAGGTTTCCGTTAATCTCTCTGTCTATCTGTCTCTCTTTCTGTCTCTCTTAACCCCTCTGTTTTAATTGGTCATCGATCTGGATAATTATGTTGACGGTATTCAGTGTTCACACTGAGTTTATGTATGTAAGTCTGGTCGGTCAACACTAGTGTGTCCAGATATAGGAAAACGTCTAATAGAAAAGGCTTCTTGCTTCATCAAAAGTGCCCAACATCTCTTCCATGACTGAATTGGACAATTTCTAAAATTGGAAGTCAGTCGTTATACACTGGGTGTTTTCTTGGATACCGCCTTCAGAATGTGCTCAAAACAACATACAACATTCTTGTGTCGTTCACTTCTAGCTCTTTCTGAAAGCGTTTTATAAAAAAATACAGTAGTACCGACGGGACTACAGATTAGAAAAAAAAATCAGTTTTATTCTACCAGAGATCAGAATTGCATGTGTGTTTCTTTTATATGTGTCTATGTGTATATATGTGTCTGTGTCTGCATATATGCATCTCTGTGTGTATACGTATCTGTTTGTGTCTGTATGTGTCCATATGTGTTTATCTCTGCGTGTTTGTGTTCGTTTGTGTGTTTGTGTTAATAAATTCTGCCTACATACTTCCATATATTCACTTGGATGTGAGTTAATTGCTGTGAAAAATGTTTATATATTGCGTGTTTGTATGCCTGTATGCACACAGATTAAAGAAGATTAGCAGAGATTAGGGAAGAAATGGCAATGAGAGAAAAAAGAGCGAAAGAGAAAAAGACAGATTAAAAAGTTTCAGTAACACCAAACTCATCTAACCCTTCAAGCGGAAAAAAAACTTTCAAGTTGATTAAACATTGGTGCCAGAGGCGACCAGGCTAGGCATTAAAGATTGAATGGTATTATTACTTATGAACTGAATTTTTCTTTTTTTTTTCTTTTATGTTATTCCAACGCAATGCTCGTCTGCGTACAATATATTATAATATTGAATTGTGGGAAAGTCAAACTGAAAGCAATGGTTGTTATCGAAGTTAAGCCGTTATAAACCTGTTCATTTGCTGGGTGACAACTTATGAATAGCAGGCAACTTATGCTAAAGTAGACTAAGTAAAAATTAGACTAAGTAAAATTTAGTACATAGCAATAACACCAAAATTAGTCATTAGTTTTGCCATGTGTATTTACCAACGACTTTGCAAGAGCAAGATATGACAAAAGGTCATTTTAAAAGTGGATTTTAAACGATTTGAAGTCTGCGTTTTTTTTTTCTTAGACCAGTTCTCATTGTAATGTTGAAGAGCCTAGTGTGCTCGACGACTTACTGATACGTGGCGGGAGAATAGTTAGATGCATCTATTTCTTAATGGTATTAGGATTATCTTATATGCAAACAGGATTTGGTTTTGTCATATTCTGAGAACATTAGGCTCAAATCTGCATCTTTCAATGCTTTACCTAACGTCGAGAAGGTGACTGAACAGATTGGACTGGGAGATGCCGTGATCGCTCAATACTTTCCGAGTTCCGGTGGATTAGAATCTATTGTTTTAGGCTTGATCGTCGAAGCTCTTGCAACTTGAGTGGAATTTCTTGAATCGTTTAGTTAGTGTACTGAGATCAGCTGCACTAATACATTTCGCATATAAGTCCAAACTAGAAAAATATATGTTCCCTAATTAGTCTAAATTCAACGTTCACCTGGGTGGCTTTAAAATCACACACTTATCAGCGTACTAGCTTCCAAGAAACTACTAACGTCACCGAGTGCATTCCGCGGTTTGATGTTCTTTGGTTACCTTATATGCGTGCCTCATGGCATGAACGAAGAAAACATTTAACAGAGTACTACCAAAGCATTCATATCAGATTTGATTATTAGCAATGGATCGCAATACTTGAAACAATTTAACTCTGTGCAAAAAAACATATTAGAGTAATCCATACTTGAAAGCATATAAATGTGCTGAAATAAAAAATAATTAATTGAAAACAGGTAACAGTGTACAAACAAACGAACTCTGGTTGATTTAAAAAGGGCATCATAGAAATTATTGGTTTACAAAATTACAGCAGGATTTGGCATTTAAATACCTATGTTAAGTGATATGTCAACACACTAGGAAACAATTATCCTAATGTCAAGATATGAATCGGAAAAAAGGGGACATACTTTACATAAACAGGGAACATACTTAAAAAACATGTTTTCTTTGTTACTGATAATATTTCTTTTCAATACAGCATTCGAGATCAAAGTATACTAAAATCGATTGATGTGTCTAATCTTTACCCAGAAAGAAGACTAATAGGTAAACAATTTTATTGTGGTAACACAAAAAACATTTCTTTTAAAACTAGAAAAACGTATTTAGATGTCCGTCCTAATTTCATAAAATGATGAGAAGAATGAGACAAAGCTAAAATCGACATAGGGTTTTAAATTTTTGGAACGACCCACATATAGAGGTATGTTATAGGCCTGACGTAAAGCTAGGCTAGTTTTGATCCCAGCTTAAAGCGTTGAACGTGTCTAAGAACACTGAAGAGTTTGATACATCATAACAGTCAGTCTGTGAATGGCAATATAAATGATCTCCGCCTACGGTGTTTGTGCAATTTGTCGAAGGAATAAACAGTTGTCACTCGTGTAATACAAATATTTTCTAACAACTTGAGCACTTCAGCATCAAATAGCGTAAAATGCAAACAAATGTAAGTTAATATATATATATATACATTAAATTCCCTGGCTTGCGTTTGGTCTTTTGCTGGCTGAAAGGTATGTTATCGGCCTGACGAAACGTAAGGTGTGTTTTGATCCCAGCTTGAATCGTCCCGCGTGTCTAGCGACTCTGAAGAGTTATGATACAACGAAACAGTCTTTCTGACGATTAATATATATATATATATATATATATATATATATATATATATATATATATATATATATATATATATTGCTTTTTCTCCATGCATTTTCTAAGTGTCCACACTGAGCATCCATATTGTAGTATCAATACAGCAACAGCTTGGAAGAAAAATGGTTTTATTCTACTGGATAGATCAAACATCTATTTGACTGATAATACGGTTGTATGAAGAAATCTAAATGGAAACTACACAATATGTTTCATGTTGCTTTGGACAAATCATGGAAGCTACATCCCGCAAAGAAACAGCTATTTGGCCATCTACCTCTCATCTCAAACACCATTCAAATAAGATGAAGGGAAAAGCTTCGAACCACTGCTAGAGAAGAAAGGATAAACTAAAGTGTCTTTCTCCTATGAACTCCCACACATGAATTTGCCAGTGGGCGCCAACCTGCAGATATTTACATCAGCTCTGTGCGGATACAAGATGCAGTCTTCGGGACCAGCCAATTGCCATAGATGATAGGGTTTGATGGTGAGAGATGGTCAGGAAATTCCATGCTCTTGGAGCTACTTGATTTTATATATATATATATATATACAATGTTATATATATATATATATATATATATATATATATATATATATATATATATATATATATATATATATATATATATAATGTTCAAAGACATATAGTCTTAACACAAACAAAGGAGACATAGCTGAACACCATTGCTGCGGTAACACACCACCACTCATGATGAAACTACAAAAAATATTTCATATTTGTACATTCAAATATGAGAAACGTTTGATAAATCTAAGACCTATGTGAGGCATGGTAGGTTTTGAATGACTTCTTTAGATAGATAGATAGATCGATAGATAGATATAAAAGTCACTCAAAAACACTGATTCCTTATTCAACAAATGAGACGTAGCCGAACATTTTTGTTGAGGTACCACAGTACCTCTTCAGATAAAACAAGAAAATGTAAGTCAGATTTATATCTTAATTTAAATGCAGGTGATGTCCACACAAAGGTGAGAGGCATGAAACTAATCTAAGACCATAGAAATTTTTGGCAACACTCGTAGGTTTATCATTGAACGTTTACATTCGGCTTTTTGAGCCCAATGTGATTGCTGAATGTTTACGAAAACATATATAAATAAATAAAAACAGTGTTGTTTTCCTTCAGTCAGGAGGTCAGTATTTTTTATCAACGGTTGTGAAATTATTGAGTAAGACCAATTGCGATTCGGGTGGTTTTGCATCGCTCTTAACCAACATAAGAAAGAGAGTTTCCATAAACTCATTCGGGCAAACCAGTGAATTATGGCGAGATAAAAGAGCACAAAGCTTCAAAATCACAATAATGTGATCGAGCTTTGGGGAAACTTTTCTATTCATTTAAACATTAATTTATACTGGGAAAAAACGACATTGTGTTGGCGTTCGTCCTGGTGCTTGGAATACGTTGACCGCATCATCTGCAAAGATCTAAGGTTCTCCAAAAAGTAATTCCTAGGTGTGACAGTAGATTGTATCCGGTTTCAACGGTTGAAAATATCCCAATAGTCAATTAAGTGTTCTTGGCAGATAATAACTTTCAAAGGTAGTTAAAAGTTTGAGTGTCATTGAAGGGTTGTAATTTGCTTGTTTGTTTGTTTGGGTTTTATGGCATATCAACCTTTATGGGTTATTTAATGTCAAATCCATTTTTATACATATAAACATTTCTATTTCAAACACTTCATTTTAGCATAAGTACACAGTTTACTTGTGAAAACATTTCTATTTTAAGCTATTCCTTTAAGTCAAACCGTTACAATTCAAGCAATTAAGTTTAGCATTAGAATAGTTTTTGTTTACACACAGTTAAATATGAAAACTGTGCTATTTCAAACAATTCAGGTTAGCGTAAATACAGTTTCAATGTCAAAAACAGTTCCATTTCAAACAGTTGAGTTTAGCATAGGTACACAGTTTATTTCTTTTTGACCTATACATAAGGCCCTATCAAGTTCTACCACTCCAGCCCAGATAGGACATTGGAGCGATGGCAATGAAGAAGTACTCCGCATTCCCCAAATATCGTTTAGTGCAATATCGAGGACAATCTTTGGGGGTCCTCCCCTTCTGCAGAGATGCAGTCAGTTTATTCTTCAGTCCCAGATGACCAGGCAAGGAGGATTGTAAAGTCATGTGACAAAAATCCTAAAAGGTAGAAATTAGATTTTAACAATAAATTAGTTAGGCGAAACTAAACGAAGTAACAGAACATAATTTTCTATCTATGGTCCAAACGTTCCCGACCAGTGTATGTTTGCTTGTCTGTTATTAATGGAATCTCAACTTTCTTGGGTTATTCTATGCCAAATCCATCCTTCCAGAAGTGACTTGCGTATGGAGTCGGTAATATCAATGAAATGGATTAAGGTAAATGTGCACACGGAAAAAGAAAATATCGTGTTTGTTATTTATAAATTAAGAAGGAACAGATAATCAAAGAAGACTCCAGAGACTTTGTGTTAACGCTGGTGTTAAAACCTGTATGAAGTGATAAGAATAATAAAACGTTTAGAGCAATAGTGTTCCAAGTATTCTCATGTAATAAAAATAATTTTCATACCATTTTATAGCAGGCTTTCCTACCTAATTCTGATAATTTTCAAAGATATTTTAAGAATTGTTCATCTTTAAAAATACCTTCATTAATTTAAAATTTAAACTATATATATGTATATATATATATATATATATATATATATATATATATATATATTGGATGAGACGGAGAGAGACAGATAGATAGATAGATAGAGAGAGAGAGAGAGAGAGAGAGAGAGAGATAAAGGGGGAGAGACGCGTTTGCGTTGTCATGCAGTTATTTAAGACTGATTTTCCAACCATATTTTTTTCTGTCGTCCTTTCTGCACCATAGATTGCCTTGTTTCTTTCTAAAGCACTCTTAATGAAAATGAAAATGAAAAAAAAAATGTCAGTAAAGCAATAACTACGTTCTGCGCAGCTGCTCTGTGTAACAAAGGAAATGCGGGTTTTGGCTCGAAATGAAGTAAGTGTTGCTTTCTTAAGTGGACTTAGTATTAAATGACTTTTTGGCAGATGGTAAGAAACTAATTGAATTTTTCTTTTGATTTTGTTGATGATGCGACTCTGCCAAGCAAGTGTGCACTTATTTTGATAAACACTTTGTCTTTTAACATAAGATATTTTCAGTTAGTATTAAAGTTCATTGTCGTGTTCTGCGTATCACAGTAAATTTTATCCGGTGGTGAGGCTCATGTTTTGGAATTTCGGGTAATTTTGAGTTCTGACCCTGTGTAGTAATACCTGTAAGGACCCCATCTAGGTGTAAACTACATGTACTTGGAAATAATTATTATTGGATTGAAAGAAAAGGAACTGTACAATTTTGTGAAAACCAATGATTATAATCAGATAAAAAAGGTGAAATAGAAGACTGAATAATATACAACTGTGTTCAAATTATTAATAATGGAAATATATTCTTGATATCATATAATTGCGTAAACAAATGATTATCGACAATTGAAAGTTTAATTCGAAATGTTATGAAATAGAAAATTGAAAATTTCGTCATGATTTTAATCAAACATTTAGGAATTAGTAAAATTTCGGTTTTGAATAAAACATAAGTTGTTGTTTAACCGAAAAAAATAGAAAGCAAACCAGACCAAAGCAAAGTGATGATGATAGTACATATGCAGTGTTTTTGAAGGACATTTACTATTGATTAATGAAAATATCAATCCCAAGAAATGTATACTCTTTATTAATCAACAGAGAAATCAATTCAAGAAGTAAAATCTAAACAAAAATATTCATCCATGTTCAGGGTGCAGAAGTAAAATATGCAATAATTTCCATTTTTTTTTTTCTTTTTGGCCTGGTTAATCCAGTTTTTGAAAAAAAGTGATAAATCTAAATTATCAAGATTAGCTCTATTATTTAAGCACTTGTAGATTAAAATTCAACTAAATATATGTGGCATGAAAAGAAACGACCAAGGACCTATGATTTGTTTAACGCCGAAACCAAGTCATTGTTTCTTTGTCTACCGTATACAAAGGAAAAGAGCTTTTTAAGAAAAAGGGGAGTGGGTTGGAGGATTGAACCAAAAACGAAATGAAGGATTCTTAACCACCGTAGATCTTGCTACGTTGGTTAAGGACACCGGAACGTCAATTTAAAATCACGCCTATGAATTGAAAGTCGACGAGAAAACTGTGGGGAGAGCAATTAAAAGATTTTTAGCCAGGACCTTAATCTGCCTGATTACGCTATATGAGGCGCTTTGAAAAAAAAAAAACAAATATATGCAAATTTACATCCAAATATTGGCTCTGTTAAGGCTGCTTTTGAGGAGGAATTAAATAAAATGTCTGAAGAATTTATTTTGAATTAATGCAAAGGTGTGTTGATATAATAATTGGAAAGAAAAATGGTGGACATGATAACTAAATTTTCTCTTTTGTGTCTATCTTCTTGTTTTTGTTCGATTATTAAAATTAAAATTAACATTTTTAATAAGAGTCATTTATTATTACAATAGAGTATTCCAAATATTGATTCCACACCTTGTATATGAAAAAGTTAACACAATGGAACTATTTATCGGGATGGGTGAGAAAACTAGAAATGCATGACAATTATTGAACACACTTCAATGTACAAAAGCCGATAAAAAGTGTCATTGGCTGACGAAGATACTCTAATGGAATTTGAAATTATGAAGGTTTCTTTTAAACACAGTCCCTCTTTCTATGGATTTTTTAGTGTATAGATTCTGAAATATATTTCCAGACTTATATGAACTATATCAAATTTAATGTAAATTGTATATTTTAACATAATTCCCCAATTTTGACATGAAAGGTAAAGAAATAAACATTTTAAAGCTTTTAAATCGAGGTGTGATTTTGGGATTTTCGAAAATACTGACTGATTTTAGTATGACTATTTAAAATCGGGTCTAAGATATTTTTTTAAGAGTTTGTCTTTAATCAGGAACATGACAAAAATGATGCGTTTACTTTTCTAACTTGATGGTCATATTTTTGCATCATGACTGCTTTCGGAAATATGTTGACAGATTAAACTGCCGAAGCTCTTTGACTTGGGATGTAATTCGTTTTCCTATGCATTATATTCTAATGATCTCTCGCCCACCGACAACCACTTTTCAAGAATTTTGATATAATTTCCAAAGGAGAAATGAAAACTACATTTATAAATTTTTTTGCCATTAAAACGTTTAGATTTTAATCGTACAGGTATAAATAACTTTATTAATGCATACATTTCGTGGCATCATATTTTCACTGATTAAAACACTATCTAAATTCATTAATACTGGAATGAAAGTTTATTTTAAATTCGGAAATTCGGAAAATATTTTCCGAACAACTAAATAAAAATTTCGAGTGTGAATAGATATATTTTTTTGTTTTTGTTCTTTTTATTTTCAGAATTTTCAAATAAGAAATGTAAAATATAAATGAAAACAAGACTATGCAACTCATATAAAATGTCTTGGCGTCTAGATATTTCAATTCAGTCTGACCATCTAAATGAAATTCAGACGAATAACTCACAATACTTTACTTTTAGTCACAGTGAATTTTCATCAGCATCTTTTGGCGAAATATAAAAACCTGCGAGTACAGAACATTCCATACTGAATAAACCTTCCTAGTTCCTGTCAACTTTTTCCTTTTCTTCTTCTTGAATATATCATTCATCTCCAGGGAAATATTGCAGAACGTTGAAAAACATTACAAGAATTTCGAACGGACATCAACTCATCATATTATAAGTATAGTTCCTGTGAGGGACATTTTGCATGGATAAGTGTTATATTTTAACCTTCGCCCCGGCCCAAAAATGCTATTCCTAGGTGATACACCGGAAGGAAGTGACACATTTCAATGGCCAGTAATCGAAAGAGATCGCGTGGGCGGATTAAGGCTTATGATATGGGACAAGGTGAAGATCTCATTGTGCCATTACAGTCATGCACCGGAAGAGAGTAATCTCTGAACTGCATGATAGTTATTTCCGCTTGATGACGATTAAACATCCGATTCAAAGATCCAGTAGGCGATTGTGTGGGCGTTGAGTTATTATTTAACTCAGTTGAGTTTGGGGTGCCAAAGGAGTTGCCAGCAGACTTCCAGACAGTAGAGACCAGATGTGGTAGGGAAGGCCACACCCGACCGAGGGGGCCCTCGGAAAAGCCCCGATGGAGTAGACCCCAAGACCTCTGGTTGAGCATCTAAGAGAACAAGAAAGACACAACGTGACGGTCATAACAGTGGGGTCAAAATATGAAGTTTACGTTCGGTCTCCAGCATCCTCTCACATGCAAACCCTTAAACAACCCTTTCAAACCCTTGCAATAACGAGAGAGGTGAATATTTTTCTAAAGAAGTCTTCTTGTGTCTTCCTTCCTGCATCTTAATTCTTCTTGCGTCTTCCTTCCTTCATGCGTTTTAATTATGGTGTCGTTGTGAAGCTGAATGAACGTGTAAATAACTATATAACATAACAGTGTTGAAAGACAAGGGAGCTATCGCGAAAAATACAAACATTCTATTCATTGTTATGTTCCACGTTGGAGAACACACCATCAGTCGCGATACTTTTTAAATACATATCGTTTGAAAGTAAAGTTTGCATTGTAGAAAACATAGGGCGATCTAAAGAGAATAATTCTGAAAATAATAACCTTCTGTGTTGAGTAAGAAAAAATAAAGTTACTATAACAAATTTGACATTAGTTTGTCATATTTCAAAATTGTTGATGGGCATTGAAATGGAACAAAAACACAGACAACTGGTTTGTGTAGAATAAAATCTTTGCTTTTATAATTCCTCGTAGAAACTGAGTAATTGCCCAGTCTAGATATGCCGAGACAGGGATAAGTAATGTTCGTTCAAACCCCTGAAATTAAGAGAAATAAGTTGAAGGTCAATTGTGTTGATCATTGATTGAATGAGTGATCGATTTTAAAGGCATATTAACCCCTCCAGCGTTATTTCATGCGTAGTTGTTTTACAAGTGCATTCTGTGTAAATTTACGCTTAATTTTTTTGTGTAAATAATTTTTCAGAGATTTTTACACAGTTTTATGATAAGAAAAATTCATACGTAATGTATATCATTATGAGGATCGGGTGAAACGTTCACAGGTTGAAAAGTTCATATGATGATGTTATATCTTCCAGATATGACTTTTTGATTGATGGGATCAAATAATTACAACACAAAAAGAAGAAGTGAGTGCACCACAAAAAAAAAAAAAAAAAAAAAAAAAATGGATGAAAAACAAATCTCACTTCGTCACGAGCTATGAGTGTGTCTTGGTCACCTCTGAAATTATCACGTGACCCTGCAAGTAGAAACAAAAAGAAGGAAGTTTAGCATCAATGGATTAGTTTAGTGTTAGACGTGTTACTGCTATGTAAGAACAGATGCCATAAGCAATTTGTGGACTGTATGTCTTATTAATCAAAGTTTATTCAATAACAAGAACCTTAAAAATGAATTTCACACCTATTTCGTTACTTGATGATAGAATTGTAATGTCTAAATTATTAGTTACTTGAATTCGTATAATTATATGCAAACAAATAACCATTATTAAATAGAAATAGTTACATGAAAAAATATAATTAATTGTTTTAGATAAGAATTCTTGAAACTATATGCAAATTATAAATATCAGAAAATCCAGTGAGGGCGTGAAATTCGGAACCACAGGACAGCTGTTTCGACGTTATTAGGTCTCATCAGCAGTGTATACCATGATTTAACTACCTGATGATCAAACCAGTGACCACAGAATGAAGAAACACTACCCCTGAGTTATTGGTCCACATTGCACACGGACGATGCCAAATCAAATATGCATGGCAATTGCGCGGCCCATTGACTTGGTGTGTATTGTAAGTTGCATCCAACTCCGACAGTGGACACGGTCACCTCCAGGGCTACCTCTTCCCAAGAGAATTGGAGGTATGAATCCTCGTAATCATAACCTCATAGACGAGAAACTTAATGGTAGAGTTTCTGTGGTCACTGGTTCGATCTCTAGAGGGTGACATCCCCGTATACACTGCTGATGAGACCTAATAAGGACGCAACAATTATTTAGTGGTCCTGTATGTCACGTGCAATGTTTGCTGGATATTCTGGTCATGATCATACAATTAATAATATAATGCCTCTTCATAAACAAAGGAAATGTAAATCTATATGCAAATTATAGGAACGCTTTGTCCCATAAATGTATTTGCCAACCCCTTTAAACAAGCAAGATGGGATTCAAGTTCCAGTTTTAAGCGACATTTTAGTGGTTTTGAATCAGTTTTTCTTCTCCTACACAAATTGACTTAACATGCTTAAAAAATAAGGAAATCATATTATTCAATCAAAAAATGGAGGAATAATAGTGGGATGCAAAACTATCTCAAAAAGATTAGCATTATGTGAAATGTAAAAAGCCTTGTCCAGGATTTGAACTCGAGTGAGTACACTTTCACTGTCAAAAGTAGTTCCTTTTCAGACAATTCAGTTTAGCATAATTACGTAGTTTAGATTCCATAGTTTAAATGTCAAAACAATCCAATGTCAAGCAATACAATTTAGCATAAGAACACAGTTCAGTTCTATTTTGCCCATAGGTAGGACACTATCAGGTGCTACCATTCCGGGTCAGAATGGTCCCGCGAGCGATGGCAATAAAGGAGTTCTCCGCATTCTCTAAAGCTCCAGCACTACTGGAACTTCACCATCAGATTGTTTAGTGTCATAACTAGGACACTCGTTGGAGTGGTCTAACCCATATGCAGAGATGCAGTCGATTTATTCTACAGCCTTTGCCGACTGAGCAAATATCTTGTATAAGTTGGAAGTATATGACAAGAAACGGTAATTGTTATGCCTCTCCCCAGGCTGGACTTGACATAAGGTCATTTTATAGAAAGAGTTATGGAAGTGGGTGTCACTCACAAGCCGAGTCTTGTGCACTGCTGGACAATGCTGGTCATAGGATCAGAAGGTGCAATGTGAACTATAATAGCCTTTACCAAGTCTCCCGGCACGTATGCCAGGTGATCTTGCTAGTTAATAGCTTCACTAGACCCTGAGGTCTAGTGCAATGAATTAGTAACCCAATAGTGGCCGGGCCTGAGCTGGGGGCAAAAAGGTCGTTTTCGTTTTAATCTGTGGAGTCTATGTTTTATACGGATCTTCACTTATCATAGGTAACCATATTGATTTCGTTACTATTTGATTTTTTATATGAAATTTTCCAGGTATTTTTTAATCATAATACATACGTTAACCGTGTTTCAATGGTGCCCAAGGTGTAAAGGTTATTGTCGTTGGAAATGGATACTGCAATACGAGTTCAAATCCTTGACGAGATTGATCACTGTTCACTTGGTAATAATAACCTTTAAAAAGTATGAATCAAAGCACACACCTCCAGTCATGTGTATATAGTTGGACAAACTGGGTTATTCAACCTTGGCTAGGAAACTAGTCTAAGAGAATGAAAACTCTGAATTTAAACTCGTTAAACTCTGCTTAAAAATTGACATTGTGCTATATCCTGCTCGTGCGGAGGTGTTAGCAAATACATAAACTGCCTCTTCCGGGTGTCTTATACACCAGCGAGAATCATCCTCTCTTATGCAGGGCTCATTTTCTTTCTCTTTCTTGCCCAGTCGGCTGGTGTTACAGAAGGCATTGAAGAAAAGTAAGACCCAACCCCAACGAGTGTCCTAGATATAATACAAAATAATCTGATGGGGAATTTCCGGTATTGCTGGAGCTTTGGAAAATTCCAAATACCCCTTTATTGCCATTGCCTAGGTCCACCTAGGCCCGGAGTGGAAGCACTTGCTAGGGTCCTATCTATGCGTCCAATAGAAATAAACTCTTTACAAATGCTAAACGGAATTGGTTGAAATAGGACCCTTTTGACATTAAAACTGCATAATTATGCTAAACTTAACAGTTTAAAATGGAACAATTTTTTTACATTGAAACTGGGTACTTATGCTAAACTGAATTGCTTGAAATAGAACAGCTTTTGACATTGAAACGGTGTACTTATGCTGAACTGGAATGTTTGAAAAAATACTGTTTCGACGTTTAAGTGTGTATAAACATAAAATCATATTTATATCAAACAGAACTGTTTGAAATAGAACTGCTTATATGTATAAAAACGAATTTGGCATTAATAATATACAATGGTTGATATGCCAAAAAAAAAAAACAAGAAAAAAAACCAAACCAAACTTTCTTCTGATTTCTCAGTGGCTCTTATTTTCATTATTGCTTATTGATCCTCATTCTTATTGTCTTCTGTAAGAAATATAATCAATATACTCAACTCATGATTTGTTTAGTTTTTTCTCCGTTTCCTTATTTAATGATATATCAATCTTCATAGGTTATTTAAGGTCAAAGGCACCACCATAAAACACTAGTCGTAATGTTACATAGCCAGATATACGGTGTGTGAAATAGACATAGGGAATCTAAAAACACGAAACTTTACGAAATTTTTATTCTCCTTTTTGAGTTTAAAGGTTTTTGGACATGAGGAGAGAGAGAGACTTAATCTTTCTATGCTGACTGCTTTTACATCGTCAGCTCTCAACCCAACCAACGCGCGGCGCCCCGTAGCGCATAAAGTCGTCGGACCTCGCCCAGCTCTTAAAGTCAACCCTCTTCTTCCGAGACAGGAACTCAACTAACTGCTTTTTCTCAAATTTCAGCCCACGCTTCCGGTGCATGACGTCACCCAAATACCCTGGTCCAATTTCTATCTGGGATTTTTATTTTGACATCTCTGAATGTTACATTCTCTCTGCGCGCGCGTGAACACTTGCGTTAATGTTGCACCTAACCCATGCGCTAAGTGAAAGGTTCTCAGCCTAACTAAACCGAAAGGCAAGATATATAAAACGAAATTCCTCCGCAATTATATTACAGTAATACTTAACTCATTCTTTTAACAATGGCATTCACTCAAAAGTGAATGCAATAGCTCTACTGATGTTCGCTTATACAAAACTACAATCTAGGAAGTTCGCCACTAAGCCATTGGGATTCCACAGCATGTTTCGTTGGCGTTAATTTGTGCAGCCTTGTTGTTTCCGTGTGATAGTTTCACACCAACTGGATACTTCATAAAAGACATCGAGTTCTAACTTTTATTTCAGTATCAGTGAACTTCTTGGGCAACTGCATTTTCACTAGCAGGATGAGGGTAATTGGTGCAATTACAAGCCCTAATCAAAGAGAATGGCTTCGAACTGACGAAGAAAAGAAGCAAATGATACCCCGCAACAACAATTACCGACGCCGACTACGCCGATGACATAGCGATACTGGCAAATACACCTGACCAAGCCAAAACTCTTCTGCATAGTTTGGAACGAGCAGCAGCAAGCATAGGCCTCTATGTTAATGCACACAAAACGGAATATATGTGCTATAACCAAACGGGGGACATCTCCACTCTAAAAGGAACCCCACTTAAACAAGTTGACAAATTCACGTACCTAGGAAGCAGCGTCGAATCAACCGAAAAAGACATCGAAACGAGGCTAACGAAAGCATGGACAGCTATCAATAGGCTATCGATTATATGGAAATCAGACCTAACCGATAAAATGAAACGCAGTTTCTTCCAGACAGCGGTCACATCGATACTGCTATATGGATGCACTACATGGACGCTAACAAAACGGCTGGAGAAGAAACTGGATGGGAATTGCACAAGAATGCTGCGTGCAATCCTGAACAAGTCCTGGCAGCAGCACCCCACAAGACACCAACTGTACAGCCACCTGCCCCCTATCACGAAAACTATTCAAGTTAGACGAACCAGACATGCAGGACACTGCTGGAGAAGCAGAGATGAACTCATAAGAGATGTACTCTTATGGATCCCCACACATGGCCGCGCAAAAACAGGACGACCAGCTCGAACGTACATTCAGCAGCTATGTGAGGATACAGGATGTTGTCCTGAAGACCTACCTAAGGCGATGAACGATAGGGAGGAGTGGCGAGAGAGGGTCAGGGATATCCGTGCTACCAGCGCGATATGATGATGATGATGACAAGCCTTATGCTACAAAACTTTATCCTCTCGACCCGATATAGTTTAGTCATATACAAAGAAAAAACTATATTAATGATTCTTTGTGTGAGCCAACTACTGTATCCAGTTGCCAATGTATTTGAGCTAAGATACGGATAGAAACGTTATTCAAAAATGTTGCTACACAAGACATATTTTTTCAAATGGGATGATGTTAATTTATTTTACCATTTCCTTCATCAAAGACCTTATCAAACCTGAATAACAAGTTTTTCTATTTTCTTTTTGGTGGTGAGGGACCAATGGACACATGGCAATCTCAAGAGCAATAACCTAAATTAAAAGCCAGCGTTTGAACACGGGTTGAGTATTGCTCTTTTGACTGAGGCTGCAGAATACACCGAGAGTTTTTCTACTGAAGGGTAAGACCGTCCCCAGCGAGTATCATGTATATGACGCAAAACAATCTGTTGGTGAGATCCCAGTAATGCTGGAGCTTTGGGGAATGCCGAGTATTGCTTCATAGCCATAGTTCTCAGGTCCATTTTGGCCCGTTGTGGTAGCAAGTGATAATTTCCTATCTATGGGTCAAATAGAACTAAACTGTGTATCTTAGTTAAGCGGAATTGGTTTAAATAAAACTGTTTTGACATTGAAACTGCGTACTTGTAGTAAACTGAATTGCTCAAAATAGCACTGTTTTGACATTTAAGCTGCGTACTTATGCAAAACTAAATTATTTGAAATGGAACTGTTTGTGTATACTTAAATGAAATTGTTAAATTGGAACAGTATCTGGCATTGAAACTGTACTTACGCTAAACTGAATTGTTTGAAATTGAACTGTTTTGACATATAACTTTTTATAAACAAAAACTATATTCATCATCATCATCATCAAGTCATGCTGCTAGCACGGATCTCCCTGATCCTCTCTCGCCTCTCATCTCTATCATCCATCTTTCCTGGGAGGTCTTCAAGGCTATCTCCTGTATTGGCACAGAACTGTTGTGTTAAGAGCTGGACGTTCAACTTTTGCTTGTCCATGTGAAAGGGTCCACGGGATGCATCGCTTATGAGTTCGTCCTTACTTTCTGGCAGGGTCCCTGATGTCTAGTTCATTTAATTTAGATAGTTTTCGTGATGGGTTCTAGGTGGCAATAAGGTAGCTTTTTTTGTTGGGTGTTTCCTCCAGGAATTGTTCAGTAGTGCTCGCAGGATTCTTGTGTAATTGCCCTACTAAGCTCGATTGTTTGAAATAGAACTGTTCGACAAAACTGAATAGTTTAAAATAAAAATGTTTTTTCAAATTATATTGTTTACTTATTCTTAACTGAATTGTTTAAAATAGAACTGTTTATCGAATAATAATGAATTTGGCATTAAATAACGTGGAAAGGTTGATATGCCGTAAAACCAAAACAAAGAGGCTGTGGATTCAATTTTCTACAATGATGAACCGTACAGTAAACGTGCCTCCGAATAACTATTGAAATAACGTTGCATACTTCTATTGGGGAATATATACCATGCTGGTTTATAGTCATAGCTTATATTACGTAGCTGTATCTTACTATTAGGCCGTTCACCTCCAGTACCCATCTAGTCCCTTCACTTCCTTCTACGGTCTGTGAATCGTTCGTGTAGCCATCTTTCTTCTTGTTCGTTGTTTCTTCTGATTTTCAAAAAAGAATAATCTCGACACATTTGTGTGTACACATTTTACATTTATATCTTGCCACATTTAATTCCCGATCTCCTGCGCTATTTGACAGGGATTCAATTATCAGAATACTGAGGAAATTCTATCTGCTCTGGTTGACGATTTTTAAATTTGGTTTTTTTGCTTAATGGCATGTCAACTCTTTTTAGGCTATTTAATGCCAAAGCCATGCTCCTAGAAGAACAGTAGTGGTACTATTTAACCCATAGCTGGGAGGATAAGGGGATTCATACCTTTCCCAAGGGTATTTGCTCGAAAGTGAACATAATAGCGCGACTGGAGTACGAACTCGTGTACTACGATTCCGCTATCCATCGCTTTAACCATTACACCACGAGGACACCCCGACGATTTTTTAGTAAGTTATTCTTAACTTCTGGACCCGTTTTGGTCACCCGATTTAAATCACCCGATTCAAGCAAAGTTTTGATTTGACCCGGGCTTCACCAAACATTAATCAAACAGCTTTTCGACATGGTTTTAAACCATTCTATCCAACTTGCCAAATAATAAATTCCGTCAATTTATCTCGTAAGACTTCTGTCAAAAGAATTCTTATAGCACCACGAATTATGACAAGAAAATACAATGGAGTGAGAGATAAATAAAAGCGTAATACATGAGATTTAATGTTTTCCTTAAAAAGGCTTAGTTAATAATATATAAGAAAATGAAACATTCATCCTAACGTTTTCTAATTTATAAAAATTCTAAAAGGCGAAAATTATAATAAAAAATCAAATACCGCTTAATTGGACGTTTATGTCAAATTGCTTTCATTGTGTGTGCACTTTTAAAATTCTGTTTCCGATTCATAAATCTTTAAAATTTCCTCATGTCATATGATTTCGATTACATTAATTATATCTCAAATTATTATTCCCAATGTAAATAAATCACTGACATAAGAATTGCCTCAGACGAAAAAAAAATATTTACGTTTACTTCTTCAATTATGAATATTAATAAAATTTTGTTTTGGGGCAAATAAGTAGGGAATCAGTTTGTTTTTTGTCATAAAGGAATAAAGGCATGACGATGCTTCTTTTTTTTTTTTTTCTAATAAATTAATGTTTCGTTGTTAATATTCACTCACTTACGAAGACGAACTAAGAAACACACACACACACACACACACACACACACACACACACACACATCATCATCATCATCATCATCATCATCATCATCATCATGTCGTCAGGCTAGCACGGATTTACCTGACTCTCCTTTGCCACTTGTCTCTATCAGCCATCGCATTCGTCAGGTCATCTAGACAACATTCTGTGTTTGTATAGAGCTGTATAGATAAGTTCTTGCAGGTCCTCCAACACTTGCTTGTCAGTGTGAAGTGGTCCACAGGAGAACGTCGCTTATAAGTTCACCCTTACTTCTCCAGCAGTGTCCCACATGTCTTGTTCGTCTGATTTTAATGGTATAAGAGATGGGAGGTAGGTAGCTGTACAACCACTGCCTTGTGGGATTTTACTTCCAGGATCTGTTTAATATAGCTCATAGCATTCTTATGCAACTCCCGTCTAGCTTCTACATCAAACGCTTAGTCAGCGTCCATGTGGTGCATCCATATAGCAGTATGGACACTGAGCCGATAGAATATAAATGTCGAAATAAAATGCATTTTTGTAAGAAAAAATGTAGATTTTAATTCAAAAGAAATAAATTGAAAGGTTGGGTGTATAACATAATAAATTCAGGTTCTACTTTTTTGCAAGGGTAGAATTATTTTGAACTTAATGAGTAAATATCTCTGTATTTGCGATTGAGGTAGGATCGAAATTGAAAAGAAAAACAGCAATAAATGATTTTTCAATGATTCGAACTGGCTAAAAAGATCTATTTTCAAAGAATCTATGAGGGAAATATTTCTTAAATTATTTTTGTATTTGATCCATCAACATTTTCTAGGCAATCGAACATTGTCGTCGAAATTCAAAATCTTGCTAAGATGAGCTGATTGGTTGATCAATTCAAAACAAAAAAAAAAAAAAAAAAAGCACACACAAAAAAACCCCAAACAAACAAACTAACAAACAAACAAACAAACAAAACAAGACCAAAACCGATACAAAATTACTGCTTCTCAAACCTGTTTTTTGTACAAGATTTACCACCTTTTTTTAATAATGAAATCAGTACAGATCTAAAATTTATATAATTTTTTTATCTGTTAAAAATTTGCAAAATAAGGAAAGTTCTGTTTTCTACTTTCTCTGTGTAGAAATATAACTTGGAAAAAGTCCAACGTATCTAAATATTTAGAACAAAATAGTTATGTCTTCTTATCACTGAGTGTTACGAATAATATAAAGATTAGTAAAAGGTAAAAAATAATACTGCAAATATCTCCTAACTTGTTAATCCAAAGACAAAATTAAATTGCCTTGAACACATTATAAAAAGGGAAACTGATGCACAAACACCACTGAATTTTTTTTTACAATTAAAAGTTATCTCTTAAAGGAAAGAAAGACATGAGTAAATTCAAATGAATTTAAGGAGTTATCAGACTTAACAATTTTTGTCTTAATATGTCTATGCATTCTAACATTTCAAATCGATAATTCTTTAAAAAAATGTAGACATATGTATTTTCTATATTTTGCAAATAATTAAAGCTCAAAATTTCTGCAAGAAAGAGCACCAAGATCAGCACTTTTCCCGTATATTATAGACAGAAATAAAAGGAAAAAAAGACCAAAAAAAGAAAAAGAAAATACTAAAATTCAAGGATGATTCCAAAATTAAAATCCATCCATAAAGCCTGATTCAAATGAAATGGTATTGAAAGACTAATTTTGAATTAAAACTTGAAAGTGTAAAGGGGAAAGTGTGTAAGTCTTATGAATTATGATTTGGTTTATTACATCTTTTTTAACAGGATAAATAATAAAAGAGGACGTTTGGCCTGACTTACCGGGTAAAACTAATATTCCTTTCTATGAAACAAAGCTCTCAATTTGTGATGAAAGCTCTTTACAAAAGAATCTTATATATTTATTTCATGTAGAGCCAACATTTTAGCTCAACATTCCTTGCGGGTTGGAAGAAAAAAAATGTTGTTAGAATGAAAACTTACACTATCGAAAGCACTACAAGTTTTGCACTGAAGATGTATACTTTTCTGACTATAAAACTAAGAGTAGACAAGAGGACCAAACTCAAAGATTTTGAAGTATTTGGCCACTGTTATTTTCCTCGACTAGTTACTAGATAACAACTTTTGAAGGAGTATACTATTATACAATCTGCACAAGAGTGTAGCATTGGGAACCATGACATTCAGCATTGTGAATGTGAAGTAGGGTGAATAAATCAAAAAGTGATTCAACAATGGGCTTCGACTGATGATAGGTTGAATAACATCATTAGTCAATGGATAGGATCAAATACTTTGGTCATGGAACTACTACTACTAATTTAAAAGAGTCATATCCGTAGACAAAAAAAAAAGCAAACTATTGATTATGATGACTCTGATGTTAACTCTCATGTCCAAAGCCCATCACCTGTCCTGTGGATAAAAAGGAGTACGTTCTGCTAAGCCTAGAGCTGTGGCCCCAGTGTCAGAAAAAACAGTTACAGAACTCCAACAAACTTACTCAGAAGATAAAATATTTTCAATATCGTAACTTTCACTGTTAGAACATTAAATTTAATAAACCACGTGACTGGGATTATAGCATCTTCAGCCAAGCAGAATATACACATCATATGTTTAGAAGAGAATATATATTATTTTAAAAACGACCCTAACTGTAACGGCGGAAGTTTGTGTCGGCATTTACAATAAAAAAATCCACCAGGTTCGCCAGCGGAGGTGTAGGAAAGCTTTTAAGTGCTCGTGCCATAATAGCGGAGAGAAAATTTGGATTTAATGGCAAACCCTGCACTAAAATCGACTCATGCTACGGTCCCACAAACGCCAGTGATGAAACGACCTCACAGCGAAATATAACGAAATATAATGCCTTATCCGATATATTCTCAAACAAAATGTTTTGATCTTCGGTTCAGACATGAAGGTTCAAAGAGGCTTAGGTTTTTTTTTAGGAAATATCAGAGCAGTTTTCGGAGTAATATATCTACAGCACAAACTTTTATTATCCATGGAACGATCGAAGGAGCACATTCTTGAAACATTGTTCGTAGGTTCTCCAAGGCATTTAATTCCATATACAGAGTAGTCATGGAGAATATGTTATAAGACTATGCTCTTCCTTAATAAACTTCTACTAGTTTAAAGTAAGTAAGAGTAAAGTTGGCGACCATAGTCGAAGGTGACCCCAAGGCTCCCTTTTCGATTGCTCCTACACAGTGGTGTAGGGAAGGACGCTATTCCTTTTCCCTGGATTACTCCACTTTATCCTTCATCCATACCATATAATTCTATGTTAAGCAAGGAAGCATCAAGTACCATTTTTGAGTCTTTGTTATGACTCGACGAAAACTCTAAACATTATGTCAATGTCCGGTTACACCAACGGGATTAATCTCTCATCCGATGGTGATAGAAACATCTTCCACATTGTCACGTGAATTTCTTGGGATATACACCAACATTGTGTGTTTATAATCTGTCTAGATTACGTAGTATAAATGTAGTGTAAAAAATCGTTTTATGAGGAAAACTAACTTTTAAAAAGTTGCATAATACAGGTTATTAAAGTTTGATTCAGTGTTTATACTTAATAAATAAAGAACGAAGCTTGTTATGCAGATATTTCCAATTGAAATGTGGACAAAAACATTTATTCAATTGACTTTATAGCCCTTTAATCAATTTGATGAGTGCGGTCAGTAATAAATTGTATATAAAAACTAATTCGCCTCATGAGAAAAGAACACTCAATATTTAAAGGAAATATATTTCTTTAAAAATGTGTCATAAGTACAATCATTTTACAACAAGAAACACCGGTTTTCCCAACTAGTATATATATATATATATGTGTGTGTGTGTGTGTGTGTGTGTGTGTGTGTGTGTGTGTGTGTGTGTGTGTGTGTGTGTGTGTGTGTGTGTATAGTTGGGCTGCAGACTTAAATTTTAGCATGTTTGATGAAATGACCGACTCATTTTGTCTATATCATTTTATTGAGATCCTTTCAAGTTTCCAAGTGTCTTGATTTCAGGTTGAAATCGGTGAATGAATTTACCAAAACAGTCCCTAGCGTTTTTGAACCTATCAAAGGCCATCATCTAAGCAATATAGGTTATTCAAAAACCCATTCTTCAATATAGTGACAAGGCGATCTGTGTCAATTTTCTACAATGGAAACTGTTCCCCCAGGAATATATATATATATATATATATATATATATGTGTGTGTGTGTGTGTGTGTGTGTGTGTGTGTGTGTGTGTGTGTGTGTGCTTATAACTTAATGAAATAATTTAGATTATTTTAAATTCTTTAGATTTTTTTCTACTCCATAAGACAAATTATTTATTAATTTCTCAAAATTGTTCTATATTAGGTCTCTCACTTCCTTTGACTTTGATTTGAAGCGCGTTGCTTAAGTGAATTTAGGGGTTTTACCTGTACGTTTCAGAAGACTGAATTAAGCAAACTCTTCATATTTAAATATTCAATACAGAGAGTTCCTCACTTATGCATGTGTGATCTTGTTCTATGTTTAGGTCAATAATGATATTCATAAACTGCAGATAATTTCCCATTTTCATTGAGATGCGATGGAAGGCCGGCTTGATTTATTGAAATAATAATCGCAGGAACAAAACTGAAAATGTATATTTGTAAATTGCTTTCATTACAGGAGATCAAGTGGCAAACCCCTCGAAATTTTGACTCTTCTTAAAGTCTCCAGAACCGACAACGCCTCCCCACTAGGATATACTATCCATTTACATCTTTAATCTAGATTTCTAGATAGGATATTTACTTTTATTTCATTTTATTTTTGTTTTCGTTTTTCGTTGTTTTCTATTTCATCTCTTGACATGAAGAAATTTATAGCGTCAAGTCTACTTCATATTTATTCAGCTAAAGTACACAAAGTTGTCTCTGTTTTGTTTTGGGTCGCGTCATGTTTTCATTCACGTTCTTTCTTTAGATTATTTCAGCGATTTGATATTATCCTTTGCTTCATTTCTCATACCGTGAAAGGATTAATCATATCTTATTAGATATCAACCTTCCATCTTTGTCCGCCATCTTACTGCTACTCTCTCTCTCTCTCTCTCTCCCTCTCTCTCTCTCTCTCTCTCTCTCTTTGCTCGCTCGCTCTCTCTACATAACTCCTTTTCATCGATATCGATCTGTCTGGCATTGACGTTTGATCTATAGCTGTCCATCTCGATGACGATACACTAATAAATTTGGTCAAAGAAGGCGTTCGAACACAAAGCTGGGATTTGAAAGTGAGTGGCTTCTCAGAAGACGTGAACGTTGCCCATGGTGAAAGCCGGAGCAATCTAGAAAGGCAGCGAAATGAAATGTGTGTGAAGATGTACTTGAAAGGTGTTGTGTTTTAATTCGAGGCATGAGTGATCGTTGAATAAACGGACTCTCAAGTGACTACGCAAACATATGAGCAACGCCTTTTAACTAACATATGGAAACTAATAAAGAACATCACTCAGAAAAGCCTATTCTTAATGTTCTACGTTGTCGTTCATTTTATGAAGAATTTTTTTTTCAGTAATCTTTTTCGATCGACCTGTCGACAGGTCTTTGAATACGCCGACTGCATCTTTTGCATAAGAGCAATAACTCAGTTACAATGAATTTCTACTTAAGACGTTAATCAGAAGACAAAGTAAGAACCCCCTGAAAAAATTAGATGAACTAGGGATGATAATAAAATGCATCCTGTGGTAAGGTTCCCGTTTCTAGGATTTGACAGTGTGTAGTCACTTACTTGTTGCCATGTCTACCGTGCCCATTCTGATCCACAGAGGTTGTAATTGGTAAGTTCCAATCTCTGAGTCAAAAAATCTGTTTAAAATTATAAATATTAAAACAATTTATAAAAATCGGTGATGTATGTCTTTTTTTTTTGTATAAATCTTCAAACTCTAATTGATTATCTGACTTTGGCATCAAATTACCAGAAAACGTTGAAATACCTTTAAACTAACCGAACAGAGTTTTAACAATTGAAATATTTTCTGTATTAGATAACGTTTTATTTCATATATGTAATTTATTTTCTTATTCTTATTTTTTCTGCCATTCTTACTGTCTATCAAAAATTCCGAAATGAATATCATTCCTGACAAAATTATGGAATTTGTACACTTAGAGGATATTCATCTAAATACTTTTAGCTGTAAATAATCTATTTATAGAAAGGCACAATTTTTTTTTATTTCATCACAGAATATTCTGCCTTCAAAAAATATTCTTAAAATCATAAAAAGTATCTTAATCAAAATGGTTTGATTAACGGTGTCAATTTTTCTTAGACATATGGAGGAAAATATTAGATATACCAATATTGATTAGTTGGTTGGTTGGTTGGTTTGTTATACGTATGGTTTTTAACTGAATAGTTTGTAGGTAATATATTTAAACAATACCTATTTTTTTCTCATGACTAAGTGATTTCAAGTATTACCGTTTATGGTTTATACACAGTTGACTAGTTTCACTTATTATTATTCATTGTTTGCACACAATTAAACGATTTCAAATCCTATATATTAATAGAAGAAATTCATGTTGATTTGCACGACTGTTACGCTTAGAGAAATTCGTCAGCAAGTACCAATCAAATTTAGCGTCTTTTGTAAACATTTACTAGGCATCATAACCAAAGTAAGCATGTTTTCCTTATGCAACTGTAAATGAATTGAAATTTACCGTGGCCACATAAAAATTACGTGTAAATTTTTTTTTGAAATTCTATGAAATTATATCATAAAATGTCAGGAAATTATTAAAATTATAATTTTTATATGGTCATAAAATCAGGAAAATAGTGCCAAAAAGTGATATCATATTATACTTGTAAAATGTTGATTTGATTTAATTAATAAATACAATATTTTGTTGAAAGATAAAGAAAAAATACAAGTATTTAACTTTTAAGAGTTTTTCATTTCTTTATTTGATTAAATAATTTTGTTTAAATATTTATTTTTTAGAATATAAATGGATGAATGGTGTTTGTTTTAGATACGAGTTGAAATAAATCAATAGTACAAAAATAATTTTGCAAGAATCTTTGTAATTCACACGAGTCTTAGAGAGTATAGTAAATATAGGAAATAGTTGTAGATTATCTATAGATGGAGCCCTAACAGGTACTACCACTCTTGAAAACTGGAAATAATAGCAATGAAGAAGTACTCCAAATGCAAAAGGCTCCAGGATTGCAACCTCACCATCAGAGTGTTTACTTTCATGTCCAGGACTCCGGTGGT
This sequence comes from Sepioteuthis lessoniana, assembly GCA_963585895.1. Taxonomy (NCBI): domain Eukaryota; kingdom Metazoa; phylum Mollusca; class Cephalopoda; order Myopsida; family Loliginidae; genus Sepioteuthis; species Sepioteuthis lessoniana. The sequence continues at coordinate 63,385,859 of OY757928.1, forward strand.
AGTGGGACTCTAACTCTCTGCACATTTGCATCAGCGTATTCTAATGCCCCCACCATTCTAAAGCCCCCATTCTGAGGGGAAATGGTTAAATTTATTATGAAAATATAATAATGTGTACTTGCCCCTCATTGTGAAATTCTAATCGATAATACAGGGAACCAAGGTTTTGTTAGGTTATCAAATATATAGTTATTTACCAAGGTTATCTTAGCAGTAACGCAAGAGCAGAAGTATGGAGCACTCAGTGAGAACTTAACTCATTAAAAATGATCGGCTAAACTATCTTAGTAACCATCACATTAAATGATGTATTAAAAAATGAATACGTAACAGTGAAAGTAGTATTAGACACCTTGTTCACACACACACACACACACACACACACACACACACACACACACACACATATATATATATATATATATATATATATATATATATATATTTCAGCATCCAAACAGAGGATTTTTAATTGTCAGAAATGCAGAAATCTTGCAGAGAATACGAACGGGGATGAAGGCATTTACCAGGAATTTGGATGTGCTAAAGGCAAAACTGGACAAGACCGTACAGAACAACTTCTTCAATTCAATAGCTCCGTTTTGTTTGCGATGTTATACGTAGTTGAAACGTGTCCTAACACAAAGATGGAAGAACAGTGACTGGTTACGGCTGAAAGGGGTATGAAAATATCTCTGCTGGAAATATCGTGGAATGAACTGCACCAAAGCCAAGTAATTAGAGAACAGATCGAAATGAAGGGCGTGATAACTGAGTACTGAAAGCATAATTTCCATTTGGTCTTACACGTCACAAGATTTCCAGACAAAAAATTGGATCGAAGAAGTTTTCAAGTGATATCCAAAAGACCAGAAACCACAATCCTGAAGAATTTTTTAAAGAGGTTTTTTTATTCTATATTTGGTTATAGAATTTCAATATTTCTGGACTTGGTAATGAATCTTACTCAATAACATCCATTCAGCAAAGGGCTTTGATCATTTGAAATCAGGATATTGACCAATTTTTGAAGGATATTCAAAAAAGAACCATACAATTATTAATGACTTCATCTACTAAGAACGGGTCTTTATAATAACTACCAGTGAGACAAAATTACTTTAAAGAAACTTCTTAATCCTAGAGCGTTTTTCTAATGCAACAAAGACAACGTAAAAAATTTACTCGACTGGAACTGCTTTACCTAAACAAAAATATAAATCAGGAAAGTCCTGATAAAAAACGAAAATAATTCGCAACGTATCGTTTTCTTTCTATTTTTATTTTTAGATGTCATCAGTATCATCTTATAAATTATTAGAGAGTTGTCTTTTCATTTTACCTAAGGGCAAGTTGTATTTTGATGGTGCACCTCTTCGAGGCAATGCTCGCTTTCAGTATGGCGCTTGCTTTTACGCACTTTTTCCAGGAACGAGCCACCGGAAATGTTACATCCTAATAAGTTTGATCTTCGAGGCTTACATGACTCAGCAGAAAACAATAATATTCTACAAGGAATTATACTATTCTGCAGTTTAAGCTTCGAAAATAATTGATATTTTAGAAGAAAATAAAACTTTTAGAAGAAAATAAAAAGCGATAAATATATATATATATTTATATATATATGGCACACTGATCCTCGACCGGTGGACGTGGTTGAATTCGGTACAGATGCGTAAGCTCACAGGAAGCGGGTGCGTGTCAGACGATTATATAACCTGCTGCCACAGACGGCTTGGGTCAGTTGGAGTTGCAGTTGCAGTTGGAGTCAGTTCAGTTCCAGTTGCAGTTGGAGATAGGATTCCCGCGGAGTGAGAACTAGCTCCAGACAGAGGGCTTGGGCCCTCAGCGACCCACGGATGAGCAGCCCAGCTAAGATGAAGAAGAAGTGCTGCTGTGGTCGCGAGAAGAACTTTGGGTCAATATGTAACTGTCTGTCTCCGTCTCCAACTCACTACTCACACACTAGCGACATCAACCCTTTCGAATAAAGTGTGAGAGGTATATTTTTATAAAGAAGTGCGTTCGTTCGTTCGTTCATTGAAGTCGTCATCATTGTTGACTATGTCTCCGCTGTATATTTGTATATGTATATTTGTGAAGTTTTATTACAGCTATACAACACGCAACACACACACACACACACACACACACACACACACATATCTATATATATATATATGTATATGTCTCGGTATCCGTTAAAAGGATGTATGTAAACAATAGTAATTGTGATTCATAACCGTTTAAACTTTACTTCGCTTCTACTGGTTCCTCGTGGCTGTAGGGTTAGAGGCTTGGATTGGCGTTTGAGTTAACTGGGTTTTGATCCCAGCTACGGGAAGCTAGTATGTCTAGCCACACTGATGAGTTCTGATAGAACGAAGCAGAGCTGTCTGTGGATGACTATATATATATATATCAGAATGCTTGTATAGCAAGACGATAATAACTTAAATAAGTTCATAATAACGTACAATAATATATTGAATTTTATTAGCTTGCGTATGATAAAAATTTCTGATATTCTTTCCAATATAAATATATATTTTCCTTCCTCACAAGAGAAGCATATTCAGACACGTATGCATACATTCATACCACACAAATATAAACGCATACACACACATGCATCTGTTTTTTTAATTATTTATGTTGTGTATGTTATTTAATCTTTGGGGTTTTTCACATCAGCGTTAGCTGATAGTCTCTCACTGAAGTTTGAGTTACAGCAAGTCCTCTGAAGTCCCCAGGACTCTTCTTAGTATTCTGTCGATCTCAAAAACGCAGTACTTTGGATACTATCCACTCATCATCTAATTTCTAATTCCTCCCGTCCAGTTATTAATCCTTCGGTGACTGTACAAATAGCACCAATTTCGATTGATATATATTTCACTTTTACGTCCCACGGTTTTTTCAATGCCCTTGTAAGGTCGGGGTATTTATCCTTCTTTTCACATCTTTTCCGCTTTACTCTGTGGTCAGCCGGGGCAGCAAGTCCACAATACATTTTTTGTTGATTATTATAAAGTCCAGTCGCCCGCCTGAGAGTAGGTGGTCCGTTTATATGTCCAAATCACATATTATTATTTTTATCATTATAACAATAACAATGTCATTAGTTATAATGATAATAAATAAAAATATAACTATTTGGCCATACAAGAAAATGGTATATGCACTAAGAAGAATGCATCATAGAGAAGGAAACATAATACAATTCTCTGGGGTTTGAGAAGCAAATGAATTACCAAAAGAACATATATGTCTTAACAATTAAAAAAAGCAATCTCGTGGATTGTACCGTTCCAGGGGACCAGAGAGTGAAAATAAAAGAAAACAAAAAGAGAGACTAATGGAACTTATCAAAGAATAAGAACAAATGTGTGGAACAGAAGGGTGTTGATGGTATCAATTAAAGTTGGTAGCTTTGGGTTGGTCCTAAAAAGCTGCGGAAAAAAGACTGGTGGAACTGAAAATGAGAGGAAGAATTGATACCATCCAGAACACTGTATTTGTTGAGATCAGTTACAATATTCCAAAAGATTCCTGAAGTATTGAGATGGCAGAAAAGTAAAGCCAGACACCGCTCTACTGTTATGAAATAGCCGAGGGATTTCGGTTCATGCCTTTGAGTTTAGTTAGGCTGAGAACCTTTCGGCTCAGCACATGGGTTGGTTGGGTGTAAGATTGAAGCAGGTGTTAACGCGAGTGCACGCAGGCGGATGGAAGTATCACTCAGATGTCATAACAGTCCGAGGCGATACTGGGTGACAAGATGCGGGTGACGTCACGCACCGGAAGCACGCCGAAGTTTGTGTGAGAATTTGAAGAAAATAGGAGTCGGGTTTTGGACGCCGAACGAGAAGGATCGATTTTGGAGCCCGCAGGCGCGAGGCGAACGTGCGCCCGATGGGGGCCGCTCGAGTTGGGGACCAAATGAATAAGACAGCATAGAAGATTGTGTCTCTCCTCCTTTCGTCGAAACCTTTAACTCAAAGTTAATAAAAAGGATTCGTACCTGAACAAGAAGTAGTTACGTGTTTTTGAGATTCCTGTTCTTTATATATTCTACCGTTATGAACATTACATGTCTATTTCGCACATGGCCATATTCGTGTATATGGCTACGCAACACTACTATCGGTGATAACGTTCGGACGAGACGATAAAAATAGCCGCTGAAATATAATTTTGAATTCGTCAAGTTATATTATCGAAATGCATTGCATGTTTACTGTATTTTCTGTTGGATTTTCGTATAATACTTGCGTCTGAAGATAAAGATATAGTGAAAGAAATACACAGAAAACATAATAGCTCAACATGTAAAGATCAAAATATCAATTATACCATAAAGAAAGAAAAAATCCACAAAGGACTTTAAACGAAGTTAAAATTTAATGATTTTCCAAGGGAAGTTCTTTTTTTTTTTAACCCACTTGAGAGTCTCTTTACTTTAAAGCTTATTGGCGCGACAAGAGCGCATATAATAACTCCTGGATCTAGTATACTCACAATATACCCCCATGACAAAAATGACAAACCGAAACATAACTCAACGTGGAACCCAGTCAACAGGTTTTGATATTATAATCCACATTTGCAACATGAGGGACCGGTTGGCATTTTGTGAATGTTTGCTGTTCTTTTTTAGGTACACCAACAGCAAACTATGCAATCATTCAAAGTAGACTCATCAACGCAGAAAATGGACTGAAGAAGACACCAGGCTTGCATTCCTTGGTTATTTTTGGAGCATCCCAATATAAATAGGGTATAGAAAAAGAATGATAGAAATGAGGGAAGTATGAGCTCGATTTTTTTAAAGTCAAAGACTCGCTGACCACGTTAGGATGATAATAAAGAAAGGTTGTTTTTCTGACCTTAAAATATTCTAAACTCACCAACAAATAAATTGAGAATCAGGTCAACAAGATCCTAATACCATATTCAAGATGATTGTTACTGAAAAACACGACGTCTCTCACAGAATTGAAACGGAGAGTAATAGAAATCGGAACACCCAACACCAGAATATTACATAATAAAGATTAACACAAAAAGAAAAAAAAATAAATAGAATTATGTCTTGAAAGAAAACTACATTACCATCGCTATGAAACTAAGCCTGAAAAACTGCCCAAGCATAAATTGAAAAAATAAACAAACTATTAACACATATCTTAACGAACAACATCACTCGATAAACCGAACTAATCTTTGCAGGATCGAAATTAATCTTGAGGAATTCTGTCCCTCCAAAAAAAAAAAAAAAAGAAAAAAGAACACGTGTAATACCACAGTACCCAGTAAACGTTTGTAGTACTATAGCACGGCATATACATGTTACATGTTAATGCACACAAAACGGAATATATGTGCTATAACCAAACGGGGGACATCTCCACTCTAGAAGGAACCCCTCTTAAACTAGTAGACAAATTCACGTACCTAGGAAGCAGCGTCGAATCAACCGAAAAGGACATCGAAACGAGGTTAACGAAAGCATGGACAGCTATCAATAGGCTATCGACTATATGGAAATCAGACCTAACCGATAAAATGAAACGCAGTTTCTTCCAGGCAGCGGTCACATCGATACTGCTATATGGATGCACTACATGACGCTAACAAAACGGCTGGAGAAGAAACTAGATGGCAATTACACAAGAATGCTGTGTGCAATCCTGAACAAGTCCTGGCAGCAACACCCCACAAGACACCAACTGTACGGCCACCTGCCCCCTATCACGAAAACTATTCAAGTTAGGCGAACCAGACATGCAGGACATTGCTGGAGAAGCAGAGATGAACTCATAAGAGATGTACTCTTATGGATCCCCACACACGGCCGCGCAAAAACAGGACGACCAGCACGAACGTACATTCAGCAGGTATGTGAGGATACAGGTTGTTGTCCTGAAGACCTGCCTAGGGCGATGAACGATAGGGAGGAGTGGCGAGAGAGGGTCAGGGATATCCGTGCTGCCAGCACGATATGATGATGATGATATGAATAATCCTTCCTCACTTTATTCGCCCATTTCCATATTTTGTAATTTTTTAAATATATACTCGAGTATCAGTAATATCCAGTCGGCGTCAGAAGATTATGGATGTAGTTTATTCGTATATAGAATATGTGAGATATTTCATATAAATATTTTGGAGTGCCCGATGATTGGCTATTGTTATATATTCCTTTTAAGGTTTATAGAAGAAATCTCACATACAGAGCGTATACAATGTAACTGAAGGAAAACTCAACCATGGTTGAATAGTTATTAGATATTATTTGAGCGAATAACATATATATATATATATATATATATATATATATATATATATATATATATATATATATATATATATGTGTGTGTGTGTGTGTGTGTGTGTGTGTGTGTGTGTGTGTGTGATAAAAATGTATATTTCTGTCAGCATACTGAATAGTAATGACGAAATGGGAAAAAGAATTAGTAAAATATGTTATTTTTTGCCGAATATGTTTCGCTATATTTAATATCATTTTCAACGGCAAATATGAAAAAAGAAGTATATATATATATATATATATATATATATATATATATATATATATATATATATATATATATATATATATATATATATATATGTGTGTGTGTGTGTATGTGTGTGTATGTGTGTGTGTGTTTAAAATACATAATATTTAGAAATAGTATTACATTTCCATGATAAATCTATTCGCTTATTAAAGCCCCGTAGATCGAATTTTGGCTATTTTTTTATTTTTTTTCATTATATATATATATATATATATATATATATATATATATATATATATATATATATATGTGTGTGTGTGTGTGTGTGTGTGTGTGTGTGTGTGTGTGTGTGTGTGTAAAATTGTGATAAAAAGGTATTTTGAGGATTATTTGGTTCATATTTGGTTTATTTAGTGACGCTAATGATTTCGGTTTTTACATTAAATCGTCATCATGGCTGTTTGCATGTGATGGTGTATCTTCTGAATTATTTCTTATTCTATCTTTAAAGTCGAACGAAAGAATGTAAAAGCTTTTAACATTCTATATTTGTAAGTAACGTTCAGTTTCAAATTCATGTAGCGAAATTAGGGTTCGAAATTAATTTCAAGCGTAACGTATCCCCCCCCCAAAATGTACATTGTGAAAAACCTGCCTCGGTCAGAGTAAGAATTTTTCTCTCTGAGTCCATTTTCTACGACTATAACCACAATATATATATATATATGAATGTATATATATATATATATATATATATATAAGTAAAAGTAAAGTTGGCGACCATAGTCGAGGACGACAGGAAGACATATTTTCAATAGCAACAACACTGAGCTGCGGGAGAAGGCGATACTCCGAAAGCTCCACTTTACACAGTCTACCTACCTTATAATGCTGAGTGTAGGAGGTATCCATATTTACCAACCCCTCCGCTCGGGCAGGATATGACACAAGGGCAATTTTTAAGTGGAGTTTAACTGGTTTGAATTCAGAGTTTTCGTTCTCCTACGCTGAAGAGCCCGGTCTCCCCTACTATTTACCCATAGCTGGAGGGAGAATAATTGGATTCATACGTTTCCCAAGGATAAGAGTGCTATGTGGAATGCCATTAGTCTCGTCCAGGATTTGAACTAGTGTCGCCGTGTCCATATCCTACGACGATAACCATTACACCACGGGCAGCAGTGAAGGAGGCATCAAGTACTATTTTTTGAGTCTTTAAGTAGTATGACTCGACCTTGGATTGAGCCCTTGCCGCCCGGGCCATTGGCGAACAATTTACCCACTATATATATATATATATATATATATATATATATATATATATATATATATATATATATATATATATATATATATATATATATATATATATATATATATATATATATATATATATATATATATATATATATATATATATATATATATATATTATATATATATATATATATATATATATATATATATATATATATAATATATATATATAACCATAAACTTTACACGGACGATGGGCTAATAATTATCGACATAGTACACTGAGGAAAGGGATATAATTAAGAAAACGTTATACTGTTTTTTTTTCAAGTTTGGTATAAACAGGATATATAAACTAATTTAAAGTAATTGATCAATTAGATATTGAGTCTAATTTGTTTTCCGGCACTATTTAACGGTTTTTGAAAAGGAATCAGCATCTATGCTACAATAATACTGTCTCTAATCTCCCTAAACATTTTTTAAAACATCCCTAAAGGCATTGAATCTCGTCTATGGAATAATTCCTTTAATATCGACATCTTTACCCAAAATAAACACATTTAGGGGCAGGTTTTAGAAAATTGGCTATAAAACTAAACTTATTTATAAAACAACGAATTAAACTAATAATACAAATAAGCAAATAAAACTAGGGATATTTAATGTTTAGGCCTCCTTACAATATGGCTGTAGACAGTAGAATAGGGAAATAATATTTTAGGATAATAAAAAATAATTTCCCCCTCTTGTTATATAATTAAGAAATGCTTTTTTTTATTTTAATCATTTTTCATTAATTATATTTTATCATTCAGTGTGGCTGACCTTTGAACTATAAGGGGTTAAGAGTTCAGGTGTGTAGTCAGTTGGTGCAGTTTACGCTGGTGCGCAAAGGATATGACAAACACCCTTGTCGTAATAAACCTCAGACAGGAAATTGGGCTGGAGTGTGGATACCGTCATTCCCAGATGAGATGGTCTGAGAATTTAGAAGATTTTGAAAAAGGTTCAGTTGAGGTCCAACGATGGTGTTGAGAAGTTGAGGTCCGACCATGGTGCTGAGAAGTTGAGGTCCGACCACGGTGTTGAGAAGTTTGGCTCCGACCATGGTGTTAAGAAGTTGGGGTCCGACGAGGCAGTTGAGGATTTGTGATTGGAGCATGCAGACAGATAGTTGAGCTTCTACCATTGGGGCAGAAATTGGAGTTTTCTGTCATAGAGTTGAGTTTTCTACGATTGCGGCTGCTGTTAAGTTTTTCGGGTCCCGACTAGTGAAGATGAATTAAGATCTAATACACTACGAGTTGTGCCGAACGTTGGGGGTAATGTTAGCATAGTATGATTACGAAAGACTTTTAAGAATTGTCTCTCTCCTTTTGTCGAGGAACCAAAGACAAAAAAATAATAAATGCGTTCGTATTTGAAGAACATAGTCCGCCTGTGTTTGTGCATATGTATATGTATTGTTGTTATTGTTATGACTATGGCTATGGTTATTAAGCATTTTAATGCATTGCATGAAATGTTTAATAAAAATAGGGTCAAATTAAGTTATAGTTGAATTGATAACTTGTCTATATTAATTATGAATAAGAATAAGAAGCTTTGGATGGAACACCATTTTGAGCCCCCCCCCAATGAAGTTATGCTTATAAAATTAGATACCCACTTAACGATGAATGCCAATACGAGTGCGTAGTTTATAAAGTTCAAGTTCATAGCAATAAACCATGTGATAAAAGAGTTTACATGAGATTGACTCAAGGTCCTTTAAAAAAAAGCATAAAGCTATTAAAGTAGCTTTACACATGAGAAATAATACTTTGACAAGTAAAAGTACGAATCACCGGATGGAGACACAGAATACTTTGACATGGTAGCAGGAGTATTACAAGGGGACACGCTGGCCCCGTACCTCTTTATCATTTGTCTAGACTACGTACTTAAAACAACGATCGACAAAATCAAAGAGAATGGCTTCGAACTGACAAAGAAAAGAAGCAGAAGATACCCCGCAACAACAATTACCGATGCCGACTACGCCGATGACATAGCGATACTGGCAAATACACCTGACCAAGCCGAAACACTTCTGCATAGTTTGGAACGAGCAGCAGCAAGCATAGGCCTCTATGTTAATGCACACAAAACGGAATATATGTGCTATAACCAAACGGGGGACATCTCCACTCTAGAAGGAACCCCTCTTAAACTAGTAGACAAATTCACGTACCTAGGAAGAAGCGTCGAATCAACCGAAAAGGACATCGAAACGAGGTTAACGAAAGCATGGACAGCTATCAATAGGCTATCGATTATATGGAAATCAGACCTAACCGATAAAATGAAACGCAGTTTCTTCCAGGCAGCGGTAACATCGATACTGCTATATGGATGCACTACATGGACGCTAACAAAACGGCTGGAGAAGAAACTAGACGGCAATTACACAAGAATGCTGCGTGAAATCCTGAACAAGTCCTGGCAGCAACACTCCACAAGACACCAACTGTACGGCCACCTACACCCTATCACGAAAACTATCCAAGTTAGACGAACCAGACATGCAGGACACTGCTGGAGAAGCAGAGATGAACTCATAAGAGATGTACTCTTATGGATCCCCACACATGGCCGCGCAAAAGCAGGACGACCAGCTCGAACGTACATTCAGCAGCTATGTGAGGATACAGGTTGTTGTCCTGAAAATCTACCGAGGGCGATGAACGATAGGGAGGAGTGGCGAGAGAGGGTCAGGGATATCCGTGCTACTAGCGCGATATGATGATGATGACAAGAGTAACTAATTATGTATGGGATGTGAAAAGGGAGCAAAATATAGATCGTATAATGAAATGGGAAATAAGAAAGATGCTATAAATACTGAGTAGGCGATAGATATTGCTTATTATGCATGGAAGAAAAGCTAAGCAATGCGTCATATAAGGATACTAAAGAACTGCTCAACTAGCAAAATGAGATTCTCAATATTTGTAGATTTAAGAAAGACTCCTTATTTGGATGAGAAATAACAGTACATATAAATAAACGTATGATTTAGCACTGCTCATGCCCCCGCTTCATCATGGTAAAACTACAACACATTCGGGAAGTTACTGACGAATTTATAATGACAACGTAACCATGTTTGAGTTTCCTTCTAATTACACTATATATATATATATATACTCATTAGAGTTGGACATCAGATTCTCTGAATTCGGAGATTTTCAATGTTCTATTTACGTATTTGACATAATAACGTACGGTATTTTAAAGCAGGAAAATATAAGCATATATATATATATATATATATATATATATAAAGTGTGTGTGTGTGTGTGTGTGTGTGTGTTCGCGCGCGCTGTTTTTAAGTATGAGATAGAATGAAAACGAAAAAACAGGATAAAAACACACAATCAACAAAGTTGATTCTCTCAGTCGTCAGTCGTTTTAAAACCTGGCTTTCCTGAGGAGCGTTTACGTGAAACTTACTTGGAAAACCATTTAATTTACTTCGCAATTTTCACCATTGGGAACTCAAAAAATCTTACCGATTAAACATTATTTTAGCATTAGATATGTGATCATTATTCTATCTATCTATCTATCTATCTATATATATATATATATATCAGAGAGAGAGAGAGAGAGAGTGAGAGAGTTAGTGTGTGTGTGTGTGTGTGTGTGTGTGTGTGTGTGTGTGTGTGTGTGTGTGTGTGATTTGTTTCGATTAGGTTTGGGTTAAATAAATATCACATGTTCATGGGTTATTGAATCCTTAATATATTCTTGTAGTTGAACAATAATGATGCTACACACACACACACACACACACACACACATATATATATATATATATATATATATATATATATATATATATATATATACATGCATTTTAGTATTTATTTGATTAAATGTGTACATAGGTGTATTTGTGTGTGTGTGTATGCGTTTGACGGGTGGGTGTTATATTCAATTACAATGAAGTAACATTCTTTAAAGTTATCTTTCTGTATATGAAGATTTTTGTCTATATATACAACAAGTAGTGTTAGCATATTGACGGATATGCACTGAAGACAGTTTACAAGTTTTTGACATTGTCTTTAACTGGTACTTCATTTATTCCCACTTGCACGTGCAGACATCAAAGTTGCAATTTAGATTCCAATCTCTAGTCTAATGTTTTCCCCTGTTTGTCTGATCGAATTTCGCTGTGACTTATTCTATTTGTTTGCCCATCTGTTGAAAAAAAAGTAATTGTAAGCCACAAACTGTTGCCAAATTTGTGCTTTTCTTAAATTTCCTTTATCGACAGAATAAATAGAAGAAAAAAAAAGCAGTGTAAAACCGAAAGAAACAGAAGAGCAAATAATTGCTCATAGGCAAGATATCTACTAACGAGAATTGGGCTGCGTCAGATGTACTTTCGGTGATGCTTAGGGTCAAGTAACAGCAATCTTCTTACTATTTTAATTCTTAGTTCATTTCCCTCTTTCAATGATTAGAGCATCAATATCTATGATTTGAAAGAGGATGTATGTTTGTCCTCTTCTGAATATTACTTATTTTGATATACAACAAGCAAGTATTCTATGCATTTTAATAGTAAAGATATTTTCCAATGCATTTTAAGTGTAAATCATTTCAAATTAGTTTATATCATAAAAAAACAACATTTCTGATGACTAGAGTAAAATCATTTCCATTGCGTTATATTAGTATCAAAAATATCAACGCGATTTATAGTAAGACATTATGTGATGCATTTTATCTTATAAAATCTTTCCGAATTATTTTAATAGCACATTCACATTAAAAGAAATTTCAAGTAAAATATTTTTTATGATTTTTTTAATGATTTCTAATGACCTGATAAACATTATCATAAAACCATCAGCAATAGTTTTATAACCGGCTCATTGTGCTAGCGGGTAGAGTGTTCACCAATGGTCCGGGAGACCTGGGTTCAATCCCAGGTCGCGTCATTCCAAAGACTTTAAAAATGGTACTTGATAACTCCTTGCTTAACACTTAGCAATAAAAGGTACATATCAAGGGTAAAGTGGAGCAATCAAAGAAAGGAGTAACGCCCTCCCCTACATCTCGGTGTAGATGCTATTGAAAAGGGAGCGTTCTGGTCGTCATCAAAGGGCACCTCGGGTGGTGTAATGGTTAGCAAGGTAGACTATCAAACCTCCACGAGTGAGTTCGATTCTCATTGGGTGCCCCATTCATACGGCCTTGTGCTATATCTAAGTAAAAAGCTTAGTAAATTACCCTTCTGGTCGTCTTCAACTACGGTCGCCAGATTTAATTTATATATATATATATATATATATATATATATATATATATATATATATGATTAAGCCATTTCATTTGTAGTTTAATAGTCAAAGGGGCTTTCATGCGTTTTATGTATTCTTTCCCTTGACATTTTTATCCTTTTATGAATTTCAGTATATTTCATAGTAGAATCTTTTTCCATGCAATTATAAAATAAATTAATGTCCAATGCACAATCTTGGTGGAACAATTTACCGTAAAATCATTTTTGACTTACCTTATAGGGAAATAAATTTCATAATAAAAACTTTTACAATGATTTTATATTTCCTATAAATTCCAATAATAAATAATTTCTAATGCATTTTTAGTTAAGTGATTCCCAATTAATTTTTATCGTAAAATTATTTCCAATGTATTTATATCATAAAGACATTTGAAATGAATTTTTTTGTAAAATCATTTCTAATGCATTTTATTGTGAAATCATTTACTGTTAATTTTTATCTTAACATGTTGTGCAATCATTTCATATAATAGACATTTCAAATGTATTGTAATTATAATTTTAAAAAAAATGCCTTTGTCGTAAAATCATTCACGATCTATCTTAATTGTAAGATCAATGTCAATACGTTTAATAAAGAAAAAAAATTCTTTTGCAATCCGTTTATGGAAAAAATATTTTTGTCAAGTTCTTTACAATGTATATTTCCTCGTTCAATTATATCTAATTCATTTTATACTTAAAACATGTGCTCTTAATTTTTATTGTATAAATATTTTATATACTTTTAGAATCTTATACCATACATTCATGCTATTGCCCAGTTGACTGGGGCTGTAAAATACACCAACTGCTTCTCTGCAAAGGGGTAAGACCTCCAAGCAAGTGCCCTGGATATGACACTAAACAATCTGATGGTAAGGCACAAGTATTGCTGGAGTGTTCGGGAATGCGGAGTACCCCTTCGTTGCTATCACTTTAAGATCGTCTCTGACCCAGAGGCTGAAAACCGATAGGATCCTCTCTATGGGTCAAAGAGAACTAAACTGCGTACTTATGCTAAACTGAACTTTTTGAAATAGAAATGTCTTGACATATAACTGTATGGACAAAAACTATACTTATACTAAACTGAATTGTTTGAATTAGAAGTGTTTGAATAAACTGAATAGCTTGATATAGAAATGTCTTTGACTATTAAACTGCGTACTTAGATTTAACTGCGTACTTATGCTAAACTGAGTCGTTTGAAATGGAACTGTTTTTGTAAGCTAAAGTTAGTTGATTGAAATGGAACAGTCTTTGTAAGCTAAAGTGAGTTGTTTGAAATGGAGCTTTTTTTTTAAATTTAAACTGCACGTACGATAAACTTAATTGTTTGAAATGAAACTGTTTAGATATTTTGCTGTGTGTAAACCAAATCAATATTTATACAAAACTGAATTGGTTGAATTACAACTGTCTCACTAAACTGTATAACTTGAAATAGAAATGTTTTTGACAATAAAACTTTGTACTTATCCTAAACTGAATTGTTTTAAATAAAACTGATTTCCTTATAAAAATGGATTTGATATAAAATAAGCCACAAATACCTTAAATCCAACCAACCAACCAACCAACATACTATGACCACATTTCTGAAGTATTTTAAATTTAGATTTTTTATGATTTTTCTAGTAAAACGATTTAAAATCCTTGGCAAATTATTTTATAATCCAAACTTTTGGAATACATCTATAGAATAAGTTTATTTCCAGTGTATTTTTAAAGTTACATATTAGTGTTAAAACATTTCCATTGCATGCTTATTCATGAACGTTTACAAAATATGTCTTCTATAAATTATCAAGCATTTTCAAATATAGGTAGCCTATTTCACATCTATATTTCCTTCTATATCTACATACATACGTGATACATACATACATACATACATACATACATATTTAAGTATCTTATAAAATAGGAGAAAGCTCTAATCTTCCTGTCGTCCATATCTTCTGGTTTGGCCATTCTAGTGAGTTTTCCTTTGTTTTAAGTTGACATTCTAGCTGGAATGTCCATAAAATACATGCAATAAAAAGGGGAAATATTGAGCAAAAATGGCATTAAGTGTTTTAACAAAAAATCACACACACACACACACACACACAAACACACACACTCTCTCTCTCTCTCTCTCTCTCTCTCTCTCTCTCTCTCTCCTTTAATTTCCATTTGAATATCTTTTTTTTTTCTATTTTGTAATATTCGATTTAATAATGAACACTATCTTCTCACGACGTGTAATCAAAAATATCTTAACATAAATATAATTTATAGCTCATCTCTGAAACTGTAGAATTAGTCTTGTCAAATAAGGGGACATTTCTTGATTCTTTTAATTTCTCGATTTTTTTAAATCTATAAACCTTGGAAAAAAAACACACGATTAAGCAAGTAGTGAACCCACAACGTTCAGCAGATCTATATCCGTGAGACTTTACTGTTGCATAAAAGGAAATTTTATCTCAGCTCTAAGAAATTTAAAGCAGAGGAAGACATTAAAAGAAATACAGCGGTACTGCTTAAGACAATAACAAAGGACAATTTCATAACCTCTCCGATAGATAGAAAACCTATGGGAATAAGTGAGTTGAATGCAAGGGAGCATGGTTTTTAGCATTTATTGTTCATTTTATTTTATTTTTATCATTTATGGTCGATTCTTTTCTGATAAATACCATATCAGCCAAGATATATTATTGAACACATTCCGTTATATATATATATATATATATATATATATATATATATATATAGGTTTGTCTGAGGGGGTGTATGTATATATTTATAGATATCACAATAAGATATCTAGCAATACCTATACGTCATCATATATTTGTATATGTTTCTTTTAATTTATTGCCAATAAGCCTTATCTTGTGAATAATTTCAAAATTCCCAGAGGAGTTTTACTATTCTTCTATTTTCTTTGATTCATTATTATTATTATTATTATTATTATTATTATTATTATTATTATTATTATTAATATTTACACCTATAGAGTTTTCCACATCAGTATTAGCTGATGGTTTTTCACTGGAGTTTTAGTGACAGCAAGTCTCCTCAAGTCTCCAGGACTCGTCTCAGTATTTTGGCCGTCTTCAGCAATGCTGTGCTTTGGATAGTCTCTACCCGTCCGCTAACTTCCAAGTCCTCCAGGCCCTTTAATAATCCTTTATTTACTGTGCCTAACGCACCAATCACAATTGGCACAATCGTTACTTTCATGTTCCACAGTTTTTTTTAATTCTCTAGCAAGGTCGATGTACTTATCCTTCTTTTCACTTTCCCTCAGATTTATTCTGTGGTCCGGCGGGACAGCAAAGTCAACAATTTTGCAGATTCTCTTTGTTTTGTTGATTATTATGAGGTCTGGTCTTCTGGCCGGGATTAGGTGATCCGTTTGTATGTTAAAGTCCCATAGGAGTTTATGCGAGTCATTTTCTAGGACAGGCGCCGGGTTGTGCATATACAATTTTTTTGTATGGTCGAATTGAAATTTCCTGCACATTTCCCAGTGGATCACCTTGCCGACCCAGTCGTGTCTCGTTTTGTACTTCTTCTGAGCTAATTTTGTATTTTTTTAAATCTTTAAGTAGAGGAATTATCTTGTGAATTGAATTACAATGACCAGAAAAACTGGCGAACTCTTACGCATCAGATACGGAAACACTGGACAGTTGTTTCGACCTTATTAGGACTCATCTGCAGTGTATAGCGTGAATCCACGGCTGGCGATCGAACCAGAGACCACAGATTGCAGAGCATAAACTCTACAACTGAATCAACAGTTGATATCGCACGCAAGGGATGCCGAATTAACTAGTCATGGTAATTGCAAGGCCAATTAAGCTGGATGTGTCTTTTAAGTTACATCCGTAAAATCTGGGCTTTAGTAACTCAATTCAAAATATCATTCCTCTACTTAAAAATAAAAAAAATGTATACATCTATATCATTGCCCTTGATGTCATGATAATTTCATGGATACGTATTTATAGTCTTCTTGGGAAGGCGTGGCCCTGGAGGTGACCGTGTCCTCTGTCACGAGTGCAGATTACCATGACTAGTTAATTTGGCGTCAGTTGTGTGCAAAATGAACTGTTGGCACATTCGAGGAATTGCGGCTCTGCGATCTGTGGTCGCTGGTTTGATCCCAAGTGGTGGAGGTCCTGATATACACTGTTGATGAGGCCTAATAGGGTCGAAACAACTGTTCAATTTTTCCGTATGTCATGCGTAAGTGTTCGCCGGGTTTTCTGCTCATGGTAATTCCATTATTATTTACGCATTTAGAGGTTGTTTTTTTTACATCAGGGTTAGCTGGTCTTTCAATAGAGTTTGAGTGACAGCAAGTCCCCCAAGTGTCCAGGACTATTCTCAGTATTCTGGCCGTTCTCAATAATGCTGTCGTTTGGATGGTCTCCACTCGTCTGCCAACTTTCAAGTCCTCCAGCTCCTTTAATAATCCTTTAGTTACTGTACCATAAGTACCAATCAGAATTGGTACAATTGTCCCCTTCACATTTCATTATTTTTTTTTTTTCAATTCTCTAGCAAGGACGAGGTATTCATCCTTCTTTTTTTCATTCTTTCAGTTTTATTCCATGGTCAGCCAGGACAGCAAAGTCAACCATTGGGCAAATTATCTTTTTTTTGTTGTTGATTATTATAAGGTCTGGTATTCTTGCCGAGATTAGGTGATCCGTCTGTATGTCAAAGTCCCATAGGAATTTATGCGTGTCGTTTTCTAGGAAAGGTGCTGGGTTGTGCATATACCATTTGTTCGTATGCTCAAATTTAAATTTCTTCCATATTTCCCAGTGGATCACCTTGCCTGCCTCGTTGTGTCTAGTCTTATACACCTTCTGTGCTAATTTGTTGCATTCGCTTATTATGTGATTAATGGTTTCATCTCTGTCACGGAATAGCCAACATTTGCTCGTTTTGATATGATTGGTTCTTACGGTTTGTTTTGTGCTACTATATGGAGAGATTCTGTTTCTCTCTTAAGGTTTCCTTTTCTTAGCCCAGTCTAGGTTTTCTAGTTTTAGATGTGTTTATTAGTCGTTTAAAACGCCCACAGAGTTCATTTTCTTCCCACTTTTGTTTCTTATTTATTCTCATTCTATTGTCAGTATCGTTTCTGATTGCGGTATCCATCCTCCTTCGTGTTTTTCTACGTAGTCTTCATGTCGTTATGTAGATGCGTTAACGCTGTCTTCAGTGCTGTCAAGTCCTTTTCCTCCATCTTTTCTTCATGCATATACTCTTTCAACGTCGTCTCTATAGTATTTAGTTTTCTTCTTCTTTTGTCCATTTACTTAAGTTCATCTCTGGGTCAATCCCAAAGGGTCCTGAATAACTAATGAGTGGTACATCCCAGGTATTTATTCCTTTGATAAGGTTTCTGCAAGACAGTTTTTTTTTCGAGTAGCTTTATGGTCCTCATGAGATATTCTGTCCTAATTTTTCTTTTCATCTGAACTTGTTTGATGGTGTCAACCTCCAAGATGCCTAAGTATTTGTAGGTTTCGTTTTCTCCGAATGTTCTTATCTTGCCTTGGTTTGGCAATTCCATTCCGTCAGTTAGATGTCGTTTCCCACTTTTCATTAAGAGCATGGCACATTTTTCTATACCAAATTCTATTCCTATGACTTGACTATATATTTTAACTGCGATTATTAGATTTTTCAGTTTTTTTCATTTTTTACAAATAGTTTGATGTCTTTCATGAACATTAGGTGATTATTCTTTTCCTGCAAATCTAATAAATTTGTTTGTGTATGTGCATTTTCTGAGTATGTGGTTAAGTTGCTACAAAGCAATTATCTTATTTACCAACCCCTCCGCTCGGGCAGGATATGACATAAGGTCCATTTTTAAGCGGAGTTTAATAGGCTTTGAATTCAGAGTTTTCCTTCTCCTAGACTAGTTGCCTGAACAAGGCTGAAGAACCTAGTCTGCCCTACTATTTTACCCATAGCTGGAGGAAGAATAATTGGATTCATACCTTTTCCAAGGGTATTAGTGCAATGTGAAATGAAGTCAATCTCGACCATGTTTTGAACTCGTATCGCCGTGTCCTTTTCCTTCAACGATAACCATTACACCACTACAAAGCAATTATGAATAGTAATGGTGATAGTGGAGCTCCTTGTAAAATACCTCTTTGGATATTTATTTCAGTTAAGCTTTTTCCTTCTCCTCTCAATCCCACTCTCCGGGTTTTCATTGTTTTCTCGATAAAGATTATGACTTCATGTGATGATTTGTACATTTTACGCTGTTTATTATCCAGTTTTGTGGAACCATATCATATGCCTTTTTGTAGTCAGTTCGGGCCATAGATATATTTTCCGCCAGGTCTTGCTCTCGTTTAAGATGTGCTGATATATGTTTAGTAACTCTGCTGTGCCTCTACATCCGTAGCACCTTCTATTCTGTTCCTCAGGGAACAATCAGAGGCTTGGTAGCGAGTAGAAAATCTCTTCCTTTTTTTTGGTTGTTAAAACCCAAATAAAGGAAGAGGTTTACTATTATTTAATTTACTATTTAATTTTCTACATCATCGGTTGGCAAGATATGGGTCTGTAGTTGTTTGTGACAGTTCCTTTGCTTGGTTCCTTTTGGATCAATGTGGTCCTTCCTTTGGACATACATTCGAGTACGTGTGCTCTTTGTATTGGTCTCTTCATTTCTAGTGCTTGCCTGCCGTGAATGGAGGATAATTTCTTGAATCAGAAACAATGTATCCCATCATGGCCAGGCGTTTTTCAATTTAATATCTTTAGTGTCGTTTTGAGTAATTCGATGTGTATTTCCTCTTTGGGGTCTTCTTCGAGCCATTTAAACTCTTTTGTCATATTGTTTATGCATTCAGCCTTTTCGTTATGTTTTTTGGTTGCCATATTTTAGTCCAAAATCGTTCAGTTTCTTTTGCATCCGGTCGTTAGTATGTTTTCGTGTCATTTCAACCAAGTTGTTGATATGATTTTCTTTCGTTGTTTTGGAATGTCCTGTTTTGTCTGTATTGTTTTACCTTGACTGGATATTTCTTTAATCTTCCTTCCTCGAGTTGTATTGTTATTTTTTCTCGTTTTGCCTTTTTCCTTTTCGTTCCTACGTTTTTCTGCGTCTTTCCTTTGTTTTATCATGTTGGTCTGTTTTTGTGGTTTTTTTCTGCGCTTCCAGTCAAATTTTCTATCCTGGTTTTGGTTTTCCTTCGTATTTTTTGGGAGGGATCCCAGTACTATTATTATTATTATTATTATTATTATTATTATTAAAGGGAAAATTGGAAATGTTAAAAGAATCTTTGTTAAATAACTTCGCATTTGTAATAAATAATCGTTAGAATTTTATAAAAGTTATTCATGAATAATATAATTAGTATTTTATTGTATTATTGGAAAAACTATTTGAATTAATCGTTCTCTCTTTCTCTCTCTTTTTCTCTCATTCTGTCTCTCTCTTTCTCAATCTATATATAAGTATGTATAATCCGAGTAATTTTTCAGAGTATACGCACACAAACATACACACATATGCACACGTGCGTATCTGTGTGTGTGTGTAAGTGTGTGTGTTTCTGTGTGTGTATGTGTGTGTGTTTGTGTGTGCGTGTGTGTTTGTGTGTGTGTATGTGTGTGTGTGTTTGTGTGTGTGTGTGTGTTTGTGTGTGTGTGTGTGTTTGTGTGTATGTGTGTGCATGTGTGTGTGTGTGTGTGTGTGTGTGTGTGTGTGTGTGTGCATACATTCCGAGCAAAAGTTACCAAGCATTCTTATAAATATATTTCCACTGGCATAAACATGGTAATAATTCTCATAGAAGATTTCTACTTAGCTTTTATATTTAGCAGCAAATGAATTGATATCAGATAAGAGGTAAACTTTTTTTTCATTTAATAGCTGAATACTCTGGCTTCATATGATACCTTAAAAAATATTGTTGATTATTTAAATTAATTGGATTATTCTTTTGCAAGCCATTTTGAGAAAAATATTATGGTGTAACCTAATTTTGAGGAAAAAATGTGGCTTCGTCATGTAAATAGTATTCTTAAAACACATTCCAACAGAAGTTTTCATATAACAAAATGTAGAGGAAGAAATATTTACAACTGCAACGAATTCGTCTTGGGACTTTAATGGATATTTATGAATATTTTTCTTGCATTTCACACTATTTCTATCGGGAAAAGTATTATCAAAGAGAAAATAGTACCAGTACTATTCTTTTATATGTAGAGTTTTGGTATTAAATAACTCGTTGGGTTTCATATGCCATCAAATAAACAAACCAAACCAACCTCACTCTCTGGTCTTAATGTTCATTTATTAATATCTCGCATATAATTACATTAAATTTCTAGTTTTAAGTGTTTTTTCTCTACTCTAATCTGTGGAATATTATCTTATAAACCATTAACATCAAGCCCTTTCTGATCCGTCATGTTAGTTACTGCTAGTGTGCCATCAATTTGTTAGATATATCAGTTTAAAAAAATATTCGTACTTGATAAGAATACTTAATCTTATATAATTATTTATATAAGTTAACTTACTTTAAAGTCGCTTACCATTGATTATAATTTGTTATTTGAAATCATGTAACCGTGTTCAAAAATTCTTTAGAAACTGAACAAAAATATAGATGTGATTGAACAATAAACGCCTTACCTTAAATTAACTCTCGATGTGCTACTATACCGTTAAAATTAATATATCAAACATTCAATCAATCAGAACTTTTGCAAAAGAAACTGTGTTAGATTTATACATAGAATATAAGTTCAAAATGTATTTACCAGGATACAACAGCTAGAAATGAATGATAATTCACTATATATAATTTGAAAACAATAGGAAATAAGAAATGACTCATATTATCCAGAAACATAGTTTGTGTTGCATATTGTTATTCTCGTTTTATAAAATATTACTAATTAGTAATTTAGGTAAGGATTAAAGCTGGTGATGTGAAATGATTAAAAAACATTGTTGCTCAGTAAAGTCTAAAAGTCTGAATTAAAATGAAAGCATTAAATCAATAACCACTTATATATACATATTTACCAACCCCTCTGCTCAGGCAAGATGTGACACAGGGTCATTTTTTAAGCAGAGTTTAACAGGTTTGAATTCAGAGCTTCCCTTCTCCAAGACTAGTTGCCTCACCAAGGCTGAAGAACGCAGTCTGCTCTGCTATTCACCTATAGGTGGAGGGAAAATAATAGGATTCATACCTTTCCCAAGGCTATTAGTGCTATGTGAAATAATAACTTATATATATATATATATATATATATATATATATATATATATATATATATATATATATATATATATATATATATATATATATATATATATATATATATAATGGTTGCCTCTAGTATAAAGCAAGGCTCTTCAAACTAATTGAGCTATCAGTAGCTGTTAAGCGGATATATGTAAACAAATACAAATGAATGCATAAACGTTTAAATTTCACCGTGGCTTAGGGGTATAATCTTGGATTGGCGTTTCAGTCAGCCAGGTTTCGATCCCCGCTTTGGGAATTTCGTCTGTTGAGCCACACTGAAGAGTTCTGATAGAACGAAACCGGTCTGTCTGTCGATGACTATATACATATATATCACCAGTTTAGTGATTGGCTCTTTTTACTCGTTCGGACAAACCTTAGTTGTGCTAATAAGCTGTGAAATACTTACCATGATTGTTAATTTAATTAGATATTTTATTATCTTGTTTTGTCTGGCCGTGAGTTTTCAGTTACCTATTCAGTTTGTTGAAATTGGAAAGTTCAAGCGCGTGCAACAGCGACCTGTCATCTCTACACAGGAAAACCAAATGTAAACAAAATAGATTCTTGTCTGGTAACCCCCACCCCAGTTAAAAAGAAAATAATCAATCTTCAACCGTAAATAGCTTCAATAGATTCTGTAACCTGTTCATTGAAGAAAAATGAATATGATTAATTTTAAATACCCCAAATATATGCTAAAATATACGTAAAGAGCTGATATTTAAATGCAGATGTATAATTAAATTTAGAACATTTCCAAATATCCAACATAAGATAAACTGGATTAGGAATTTAGATGATATTTATTTTAAAAGAATTGTTTCTTTAATTGATTGAATACTTTTGCGGCTGTTCTATAGTGAAAAGGGAGCTTTTGGAGTCTTGGAGATTAATTCGCATTTAGAATTTTAAAATTCTTAGAGTTGTTATTTCCGTTCTACCATTTTTTAGTTGAATAGCTGAGATAACCGTAACCTCTATCACTACTCACGTGACATAAACTAGATAAACAACGTATCAGTGCGTTCAACTGAGACCCATGTAGATATTGACAGGTTTTATGAGGAGGCAGGATGGCCTTGATAACCTTGGGACTTAACACTTGTAAAAGAAATAAATTCAAAAATAAATTAATGTAATTTCCATTATGCTAAAATTCCACCTACTACTATATACATCAAAATACAAGAAAAACACGTGATCTCCTTGTGTGCTCGGATACTGGAACACCCTTTTTATGGGTTCTTAATACTTTTAATGTTTTGACTCCCTTTCCTTTTCACCTGCACCTTTATATATATATATATATATATATATATATAAATATGAAATCAGTATATATATATATATATATATATATATATATATATATATATATATACACTCTCTTTCACCTTCAAATGGAGCGTGTATGTCTTCTGAAGAGACGAAAATTATATTCTTCGCCGAAATAAATTCCTAATGACACTCTAACCGTGGTTTAGTTTTCTTTTACTTACAATGTATACGTTCTGTAAGTGGGTTTTATTACATAAACCAATAAAGGAATTTATAACAATAGGCATACATAGAGCACCCCTTTGAATTTATATTAAATCCCTCATATAGTCTCTATATAATAACCCAAACACATAGTCTTAGGGTGCCGAATGGATATTACTGATATTTATATATGTAATCTTCAAAGTAATACTTTGTGTCTAACACATTGATCTAAACTAATTTATAGAAATAATTCATGTTCACTGCAAATTTACGAGAATTATGCTCAACCATTTCTTGAGGTCAGCAAGAACAGTCTTTTAGCGTAGACCGATTTTCGTATCTAGACTTCTACTATTTTGAAATGATTGCTAAATACCATATTGTTCTATATTTTCTCAGTTAATATTCCATGTATTTATTGCTTGGCAAAATATATATTTCATAATTCAAATAAACTAATGTATTTAAAGAATACTTTATTAATCTATTATCAAAAATTAATGTCGGGTCTTCTTTGTTATTACTTGATCTACTGCTAAAAAACAAGAAATAAGTAAAATTCCGGTAAATATGCTTATTCAATTTTTAGCCATAATACATATATAGGAGCAATACGATTTCTAAGCAAATCTCGCGAACAAATTTCTTTGTCCTTTGATTTTGAACTTTAATAATCCTTCATTGTTGATCTTATGCCAGACTTCATGAAACTTAGTAAACAACCTCAAAGACATAGAAGTTTTATAAAAAATGAATGTTCAAAATAGCTAGGTGACTCTGTCTTGTAAAGATATTCTATTATTTTCCCTTTTCTGCATCCTAAGATATGATTCAGTATTGCTCTATTTTTATTCTACCATTCAAAATGGTAGACTGCAGAATTAGTGGTTGAATTAAGCTTAATAAGTTCTGAAAATATTTCAAAAAAGAGAAGTACGTATACAAAAAATATCTTGAGGCAGATTTAATTTAAATGTCTTTTGCATTTCTTAAACACACACGCTATACGTTATAGAGAGTAAAAATACGTCTTCCCAAACGGGTGTAATGGGTTGGTGGTGATTTGGCTGGGTATGGTTGCCTGTTAGAAGAAGCATTTTGAATTTAGATAAATTGATCATGCATTGTCTTGTTACGCGGAGGATTGTCGTTACACATTCTAAATAATGCATATATTCCTTTACAAGATTACGCTATCTCCCCACCATATATATATATATATATATATATATATGTGTGTGTGTGTGTGTGTGTGTGTGTATTTGACTGTGTGTGTATATATATATATATATAAGTATATATATATATATATATATATATATATATATATATATATAAATATATACCTGTGTGTGACTGTGCATATATATATATATATATATATATATATATATCGCTTACTTTATTTAATGCTATCTACCTATGCATGTGAATTGATAATAGAGAAATGTCAGAGTTATATAGAGGAATAGATAAATGAGAATAATGAATATTTCTTAATAAATGCCAATCATAGACGAGAAAGAGAGAAGAGAGGATGTGCGGTTAGGTTTCTTTGTTTAATGGCCTATCTAATTTCCTGGGTTGTTTAGTTCCAAAACATTTCTTCTAAAATAAAAGCAGTGATAATATTTAAACATACCTGGGGATTTTAGGGAGTTGATAGGTGTCCCAAGGGTAGTAGTCCAAATGTGAAAATAATTATGTGACCGAAGTTTGCACTCATTTACTTCGAGGACGGCTTCAGCCACCTTCAGTTATTATGTCACGTGGCTCCGACACAGGAAAAATGCACTGAAATATTACAATAAAAACGTGGGTACAGGATTTTAGTCTCTTTTTTACGCTCTTCTCTATCTCTCTCCCTACCTCCCCACCTCTCTCGCTCTATCTATCTATCTATCTATGTCTTACTATATATATACATAGAGAGAGAGAGAAAGGATTAAAAAAAAACATTCATGCCAAACAACATAAATACGGAAAATTCTTACCGAAAACACAACAATATTAGAACAACAAAATACAAGCAAAAACTACAGACTCTTGAGGCACTACAGATTAGAAACATACAACCCAAACTTGACACAATTAATTTTGAAACCAGTGCTATTGTACGTAAATGTCTTTAGCTACTGGCGCTATTTATAGAAAAACATTCGAAAAGTAAACGCTACTCAATACAACAGTACAGACGCTCTTCTTCTTACAAAGTTGTAATGTGCGTACCAAAGTTACATCACTTTAGCAACACATCTTCCTCTGATGATGGCCCAAGTTGGGCTGAAAGTACTTTGGAAATAACTAATTATGGAACATTCATCAACCAATTCCCGCCGAATATCTTAAGATCAATACGGCAATTCAAAAGGATTAACAAAAATATGTAGACAAAAAATGTCTATTATGTTCAATCATATATACATATATATATATATATATATATATATAATGAACTGTCGGCTGTATCCTCAAAAAAGTCCTAACACAGCGCACAAAAAGTGCCCTGATAATGATGCTCTGTATTTGATTAAAAACTAAGATTTCGGAACTATAGGCGATGTGGAATCACATCATTGATGGTCGTACTCCCATCATCCCTCTGACTCAGAGGGAGATTAGTTTTTAGGATCTCATCTCTGGTTTTAATAGACCAATACAAAATAATTATGAGATAGAAAGACAGATGTTGCTATAACTATCTGAGCATCTTTTGTCAATGAAATAAAGTTACTTAAATAGTTTATTGTTTTCACTATTTTATTCCTAGCTATTATAAGTACGAAATAAATTAAATTAATAGTAATCATATAATTGCGTACAGATTGTTAGTATTAGGAATACTTGAAATCATATAACATTATGCAATGTATATATTAAAATAGGTATGCGAAACTCTTATTAAAAGTATAAAGATTGTAGTTATATTTACTAAGATAAAAAAGGTTTATGAATGAAATATTCTTGTTCTTCAGATCGTTCACTTGGCATTCAATAAATTTGAACCAGTTTGTATGATACTGTGTGAAACATTTATAAAAGTTGCCTTTTGATATAGTGTGAAACAGCAACGTCAAATTTCTTTCTTTCTCTATTCTTTCCTAAAATATTACCAATGAGATGAGATTTATATGATGAAAATGTATCAAGAATTGGCACTGACTTCTGGACACTCTCTCTCTCTCACACACACACACACACACACACACGCGCGCGCGCGCGCTCACACACACATATATATATATTTATTTATTTATATATAAATGGAGAGAGAGAGAGGAGCATGTCTGCTTTGACAGACAGATCTATTAATATACGCACGCGCGCGCACACACACACACACATATATATATATATATATATATATATATACATATATTTTTGTGTGTGTGTGTGTGTGAGTGCGTATAGTAATTGATCTGTCTGTCGAAGCAGACATCTTCCTGTCTCCCTCTCCGTCTCTCTCTCTCTCTATATATATATATATATATACTAAATAGCCGTTCACTATGAGGCATACATATGATTATGTTTATGTAGTACTTGATATATGCGTCCGCATATACAAAAGACTCAACTGCCTATCTGGCATATTTTTATCTCAGCGATGCCAAATGGTCAGCCTATTGCTTCGGACTGCCCGATTTTCGGCCGATAACCAACCAGTTGATGGATACCACTTGTCAAAATCCATCTTGAATTCCATTCTGACAATCTCGTAGTGTCATGATCTTGCCAACCCCATGAATCTAGCTGAAAAAGATTGGCCAAATTATCTTCAGAAATCCAGTGTTTACCTCTTCGAGTTGAACAATAGGAGAAAATTTCTACTTGCAGATGTCTTGGAACAGATCCAGAAATTATTTCTCTGTGGATATTATAAATTGTTCTATAGTGTTTTTGCTATACTTTTTCCTTATTTACTTCTGCTTTCTTTATTTTATAATTTAATATTTTGCCAATATAGAACAGAACAAATTTCATAATGAGTAAAGAAATAAATAAAATAAAAAATGTCTAGTCCTTGTGAAATGAATACTGTTAACAATCTTTTTAGAATCTGTTCGATGTCAGGGTTTTTGAGAAAAAAAAGATCATTGGTGTAAATTGCAATTATCCATGATTAAATTTTATTACTCCACTTCATAGATATCACTCTTTCTTTTTTATTAACAGATACTGATCTTTGTAACGTTCATATTTTCCTTTGCTTTTTCCATGTTTTTGCGTATTCAAAAATTTTATTGCTTGACGTAAACATGTTGGGAAACAATGTACATATACATCCCCCATATACGTGGTGTAATGGTTATCGTCATAGAAAAAGGACACAGCAACACGAGTTCAAATCCTGGACGAGACTGACTGCATTTCACATTGGGAAAGGTATGAATCCAATTATTCTCCCTCCAGCTATGGGTAAAATAGTAGGGCAGACTAGGTTCTTCAGCCTTGGTGAGGCAACTAGGTTAGGAGAAGGAAAACTCTGATTTCAAACCTGTTAAACTCCACTTACAAAATTGAACTTGTGTCATATCCTGCCCGAGCGAAGGGATTGGTAAATGTATATATATATATATATATATATATATATATATATATATGTGTGTATGTGTGTGTGTGTGTGTGTGTGTGTGTATGTGTGTATGACTCTTTATGTGTGACACTTTAACTGAAAGGATGTGAGATGGCGATTTTTAAATTGACTGGAATTTATGTAAAAGTAGTTTTACGTTTGCTAAACTGTTTGACGTCACCATCATCACCATCATGTCGTGCCGCGAGCACGGATATCCCTGACCCTCTCTCGCCACTTCTCCCTATCGTTCATCGCATTCTGCTGGTCTTCAGGGCTGAATCCATTATCCTCACATCGCTGCTGTAGGTATGTTCGAGCTTGTCGTCCTGCTTTTGCTCGGCCATATGTGGGGGTCCATAGGACTATAACACTTATGAAGCTCGTCCCTGCTCCTCCAGCAGTATCCTTCATGTCTGGTTCGTCTAACTTGGATAATTTTGGTGACGGGAGGCAGGTGGCCGTTTAGTTGATGCCTTGTGGGGTGTTGCCGCCAGGACTTGTTCAATATTGCTCATAACATTCTTGTGTAATTGCCGTCTAGCTTCTTCTCCAGCCGTTTTGCTTGCGTCCAAGTAGTGCATCCATACACTAGCATCGATACGACCGCTGCCTGGAAGAAACAGTGTTTCATTTTTTTATTCCCTTTTTCTTACGTTAATTTAGAGTGTTAAGAGAAGTGTTCGGCATGGAACTATTCCCATACAGCCATATCCGGAATTTCAACTTGTGTTGCTGATTTTTATTTTGAATTATTATCCATGTTACGCTACAAGCGCCATCTGCCACTTTTTACGTCAGTCTGTCTGTGTGTCTCAGGGTGTCGCTGTGTTAATAGGCAAATAATGTATTTTTAGACAGGCAAGGCTCTTTTAGTAAAATTGAAAATCATTTTCATCCTTTTCATTTATCAGTATTGTTAGAGTGGAACATCTTTAATTATAAATTTTCAATATTCTTGAATACATTTAATTAATAGTTGCTGTTTTTAATCATACTAATTATGACTGAAGAAAATGGAAATAGCGTACTAGAAACACAAAGGTAATAACAATAACGCAAATTATATATATATATATATATATATATATATATATATATATATATATATATAATACCTGATTTATGCTTCTTCGATTGACGTCAAACTGAAGTAAGAGACACTTTCCTCTACAACATTTGTGTTCAACGATTGTCATTATATTCGATGATAAGTCAGTCAAGAATGTCACGGATTAATTGTTCTTCTTCACCTTTTTTCTGTTTCTTCTTCTTATTATTATTATTATTATTAATATTATTATTATTATTATTATTATTATTAATTTTTTTTATTGCTTTAGTCATTGAGAGTTTTTACATCAGCGTTAGCTGATGGCCTTTTTGTGGCGTTTGATTGGCAGCAAGTCTCCTCCAGTCTTCAGGACTCTTCTCAGTATTCTAGCCGATCATAACAATGCTTTAGTTTGGATAGTCTCCATTCGTCCTGTTATTTCACAGTCCTCCATTCCTTGTAACAATCCTTTGGACACAGCACCAAGACCACCAACGGAACAATTGGTTTATCCTTTACTTACATCTTCTACAGTTTTTTTTTTCGTCCCATAACCAGATCCAGGTACTTGTTCTTCTTTTCGCTTTATCTCAATTGTAGTCTGCGGTTTGCCGGGACAGCAAGTCTATGATTCTATAAATTCTTTTTCTTTTTTCTGTTGATTATTATAAGATCTGGTCGTCTGGCCGAGAATAGATAATCCGTTTTTATCTCAGAATCCAAAAAGAATGTGAGTGTCTCATTCTCCAGGACAGGTTCTAGGTTGTGCGTATATCAATAGTTTGTAGAGTCAAACTTTGATTTCTTGCTCAGTTCCCAGTGGAACACCTTGCCCGCCAAGTAGTGTATAGTCTTATATTCTTTTTGTTCCCATTTGCTACATTCGTTTATTATGTGATTGATGGTTTTGTCTCTATCACCATATAACCTATACATACTCTTTTGTTGCGTCGTGTTGCGTCGTATATATTTTTGCTTTGATATGGCTGATCCTTATAGCGTTGTTTTATGTTGAGATTCAGTTTCTCTCTTAAGGATTCACTTTGTAAACCATGCCCAGGTATTTTTCGTGTCCTATATATCATCAGTTGTTTTTCTTCCCATTTTTGTTTTCTGGGGTTTTTTTCTGCTGGTCCTCATGTCACCAGAATTGGTTCCAGGGGCTGTGATCCGTCTTCCTCCGTACTTTTCTGCGTAGTTCCCATGTCATTGTATTGATGCGTCAAGCTCTTTTCAATGCTGCCAAGTACCCTTCCTCCCTCTTTTCTTGAAACAAAGACTCTTGACGTAATCTCTAGGATGCAAAGTCCTATATATCATCATTAGTTTTCTTGTTCTCTGGAAAATTCTTTGATCCACTTCAAGATTGGTCCCGTGCCTCTTACGAAAGAAATTGTCCAGGTATTTATCCCTATAATAATGTTATTAATGTGTAGTTTTGTCTTTAGTAGCTTTCTAGTTCTTCTGAGATATTCTTTTTGAATTTTTTTCTTTCACTTCCACTTGTTTGAATGTGTCAGCTTCCAATATTCCCAAGAATTTATATGTTTCCTTTTCACGGGCGTTCTGATTTTCTTTTGACTTGGTAGTTCGATTCCTTCTGTCATGTATCATTTCCTGTTTTTCATTGCAATTATGGCTAAATTTTTATGCCAAATTCAATCCCTATATCTTAACTGTATATTCTCACAGGCTTTATTTGGAAATTTTTCACTCTAATTTTTGCTAGTGGTCTTTCACGGTGGTCGAAAGGAAAGGAAACCCCCTCTTGTAGTTGGGAATTGTCTCACTATTCAAGGCAATATTTACAATGATATTGTTTTCATAGTCTAAATTCTTCCTCTTATTCCTAGATCCTCCTATCTTTTTACAAGACTTTGGGAACCGTTCCAAGCGTTCAAACTACAACTTATATCAGCGTTACCATCGTATTCCATAGTTTCTTTTTCTTTTTTTTAGTTCTTTGGTAAGGTCATAAAATTTGTATATATATTTTCGATTTCTGTAGGGGAGGTGCCCGTGGTGTAATGGTTATCGTAGTAGGAAATGGACACGGGGACACGAGTTCAAATCCTGGACAAGACTGATTGCATTTAACATAGCACTATTACCCTTGGGAAATGTATGAATCCAATTATTTTCCCTCCAGCTATGGGTAAATAGTAGTTTAGACTAGGTTCTTCAACCTTGGTGAGGCAACTAGTCTAGGAGAAGGAAAACTACGAAAACTATCTCTAAAATTCAAACTTGTTAGACTCCGCTGAAAATTGACCTACTGCCCGAGCGTAGGGGTTGGTAAATATGTAAATATTTTCGCTTTTTCTTATTTTCGCTCAGTGGTCCACTGGACTGGAGAAATCCACTAGAGAATGGATCATTTTTTTTTCCTTTGAAACATCACCAAGCTTCAGTGCAGGATTAGGTAATTGATTTGTGTATCAAAATTTGAAAAAATTGCGTCTCATTCTCTTGGATGAATTATGCTTTGTACATATAAGATTTGGTATGCTATTCTAATTTCAATTTCTTGCACAATTCCCAGTGAATCACTCTTTTTGGTGTCTACCGTTTTTTTGCTAATTTGCAGCATTTACTTACACTGCAAAAAATACTTTTATCTCTATCTCAACACATTTTACATTTGCTATTCCGATGCTTGTTATCGAAGTTCGCTTTAATAGAGTTGGTACCTATTACGTTTCTATGTGTAGAGTATGAGTTTTCCCTTTCGTAGCCATATCTAGGTCATTTTGTGTACAATCTCCCCAGTTGTCTCTCGAGATATCCTTTAAGTTCTTTTCTTCCCGTTTCTCCATTCTACCTTTTTGATTTTTCATTCCATCTAATGATTAGCTTTTCTTATTTCTTCTTAATGAATTCTGCTAATCTTGGTATTAAGACATCAGCGTACGCCTCGATACTAATGACTTATATTTCATCTTTTCGTGAATCATCTTCGTTATCTGTTGGATGTAAAGCCTTGTGAATAGTCCTCCATTTCCTTGTTTTATTTTCCATTTTGAGTATCTTAAAAAAAAACAACTGCTCTGGAGTTTGTCACTTTGCTGAGGTTTCTGAAGCACAGCTTGGTTTCCAGCATAATTCTTATTCTTCTGAGTTACCTTTTTTTTTTTATTTTTCTTCCATTTCAGTTTCTTTGATGGCATCCACTTCTTTTTTCAGAAGTATTTACAGTTTTTTTATCTTTTAGGATTTGGCAGTTTAATTTCTCCTGTTCTTACGCTTTCCTTATTTCTTTTTGTGAGTGTAGTGTATTTGTAATGTCAATTTCCGATTCTATATTTTTACTGTATGTTCATATTGTTTGGATCATTGTTTAAAGATCTTTCATTTTTTTTATTTTTCAAGTACCTTTATATTTATGTACATAAGGGGTAAATATTTTCTAATAATTTTGTAAATTTGTAGCCTCATGAACATTTCATAAATATGTAAATGACTGTCATCCTTGTAACAGCGAATTGCAGTGAAGAGAGTGAGTCTTCCTGGTAGATGTCTCGTTGAATTTCTAATTCTTCTAGGGTTTGATTACCTTTTGTTAATTGCACTTTCTTTTTTGTGGGGGGGTCTTGATGAAGTTTATGATCTTATTGAATATTTTGTACTTTTTCAGACATGATGTTAAGGAAGTTTTCCGGACCAACCCATTTAATATTCAATCCATGCGATGACTACATTTTGTGCCTTTTCTGACCTTCTTGAGGATCTGCTCATCTACGTATAGTAAATAATGTGTTTCTCTTTTTCTCCTGCGGTGTTCTTTCTATTTTGCAGCAATATTCCACAGCATATAAGCGAGTAATAGATTTCTCCTTTTATCTCTGCTGTAAGAATTTTCCATGTCATAGCGAAAACTTTCAATAAAGGCGCATGATTATTATTATTATTATTATCATTATTATTATTATTATTTATTTACCTTGAGAGTTTTTCACATTATTCTTAGCTGGTGGTTTTTCATTGGAGTTTGAGTGACAAGAAGTCTCCTCAAGTTGCCAAGACTCTTCTCTGAATTCTTGGCCAATCTCAACAATGCTGTATTTTAGGCAATCTCCAAACGTCCCGTTATTTTCAAGGCCTCCACTCCATGTACCAATCATTTTGTGACCATACTAAGAGCATCAATTACAGTTGGTATTGTCCTCACTTTCATATTCAAAAGTTTTTTTCAATTCCCTAGCAAGGTTGAGGTACTTATCCTTCTTCTTACATTCTTTTAATTTTACTCTGTGGTCTGCCAGAACAGCAAAGTGCATAATTGGCCAAGTTCTCTCTTTTTTTTTTGTTGATCATTACAATGTCTGGTCGTCTGGAGGAGATTAGGTGATCCGTTTTCATCTCAGAATTCTAGAGGAGTTTGTGCATTACATTCTCCTGGAGAGATTCTGGGTTGTGCATATACCATTTGTTCGTATATTCAAACTTCAATTTCTCTCTCAAATCCCATTGGATCACCTTGCCCATCCAGTCATGCGAAGTCAGACTTTCTTCCTGTGCTAGCTTGCCGCTGTCGTTTATTATATGATTGATTGGTTCGTATCTTTCACCACATAACCAACATCTGTGGTGCCTTATCTATTCTTGCTTTGATATGGTTAGTCCTTATGGCGTTGTTTTGTGTTGCTATTAGAAAAGATTCCGTTTTTCTCTTAAGGTTTCCTATTCTTTGACAAGTCCAGGTTTTATCGTGTGAGATGTTACCTGTTAGTCTCGTAAAACATCCATTGAGTTGTTTTTCTTCCTATTTTTGTTTTCAGGTTATTTCCGTTCCACTTGTCGTGTCGTTAATATTATTTCTAATGGCTGCAATTAGTTTTCCACTGCGGTTTTCTATGTAGTTTTCTAGTCGTTGTATTGATGCGTTAACAGTGTCTTCATTGCTGGCAAGTCATATTCCTCCCTCTCTTCTTGACACATATAGACTCTCCGCGTCAATACTGGGATGCAATTCCTTATGCATGGTCATTAGTTTTCTCGTTCTCTGGTCCATTTTTTAAGTTCTTCTCAGGTCAATTTCAAGAATGGTCCCGAGTCTTTTATGAGGAGGATTGCCCAGGTATTTATCCCTTTGACAAGGTTCCTGCTATTGAGTTTCGTCTCGAGTAATTTTCTGGTTCTTCTGAGATTCTCCTTTTTTAAAATCTTTTCTTTCACTTCCTCTTGCTGATGGTATCAGCTTCCAGTATACCCAAGTATTAGTAGGTTTTCTTTTCTCTGATCATTCTTATTGCTATTCTATTTGGTAGTTTGACGCTTTCTGTCATGTGTCGTTTGACATTTTTTATTACTAGCTTGGCGCGTTTTTCTATGACAAATTCCGTTCCTACATTTTGACTGCATTGTCACACAGTAAATATATTTGGGTCTCCAGTTCTTTTTAGTTTTTGACAAAAAAGTTTGATTTCGTCCATGTACATCAAGTGGTTGATCTCTGCCTGTTATTTACCGGATTTTTAATCCGGCTGTGCATCCCCTAACGATGTGGTTCAGTGGTATCATGCCTATCATAAATAGTAATGGTGATAATGCATCTCCCTGGAATATTCCTCGTTGGATCTTTACTTCGGCTAAGCTGTTTACTCCAGCTCTCAATTCCACTCATCAGTTTTGCATGATGTTTGGGATAAACTGTAAGACTTGGTTGGGTATTTTAAATATTTCTGAGACATAGTAGTATCTAGCTTAGGGAGACCATACCGTAGGCATTTTTGTAATCAATCAACACATTAGCTAGATTTTCAGTCTCATTTTACTTTTGGTTAGGATAGGTTAATCTATAAATAGTAGTTCCTATGTACCTCTGGTTCTCTTGTGGCATCCTTTCTGTTCCTCGGGGAAGATTCCACAGCTTATCAATGAATTGTAGATCTTCTCCATAATTTGTGCCGTAAGTATTTTCGATATCATCGGTAGGCACGTTAGGGGTATATAGTGGTTAGGTGCAGTTTTTAATGAGGTCTTTTTGGATTAGACTGGTCTTTCCTTTGTTTCGGGTATCTCAGTTTTCTGGATTCCTTTATTCATGTCCGTAGCAAGTCTGTCGTTGATGGAAGAGAATTTTTCAAACCAAATCCGTGTAAGCCATTGAGACATGGGTTTTTCAGTTTGATATATTCTAAGTATTGCCTTGAGTCCGTCAGAGTGTATGTTCACCTAAGGACTTTCTTCGAGCATTCACAGTTCTGTTTCCATGTTGTTTATCGATATTTTGCAGCAAAATAATGTTGTCTCTCTCGCATCTGGTTGTTGATATGGCTTTGCCCATTCTTCCCCAGATTGTTTGTAGAATTTGTTTTCGTTGTTTAGGAACGTCCAGTTTCGTCTATTTCATTTGGTCTTGTCTTGGAATTTTTTATGTCTTCCTTCTTTCGCCTGTAATTCTTGGTTGGTCTTCTCAAGCTTTTTTCAAGAGAAGGCAAAGTAGTTTTCTTTCCAGACGCGATTCTTCTAATTGTATTTATATTAGTTTTTTTCCTGTAGAGTCCGTGTTTGCGGTGCATGGGTCTTTGTCATGTAGTATTTGGTTAGGAGATTCTGGCATTCCTGTATTAGGCGTCTAGGTTTCTGTGTTAGGAGTTTGTTGATATGTTTGCCAATATATTTTTTGGTCGATTTCCAGTATTTCGAGGTCTGAAAACCAGCCATTCCTTGTTATTATCCAAACCTATTCAGCGAGCCTTTTTTTCGTTGCCTTAGATCAACGTAAATTGCCCAGATTCTGTCATTCTTTTTCTATACCCTCTTTTTGCCGGGATGCTCCTTAAATATTTTGTTATCCTCCCTAGTCCGTTTTCTACGGTGATGGCTATGGTGAGAGTGGTCGATGCGTTCATCGTTTTTGTACCTGAAAGAAGAATAATTTATGTACCTGGAAGAAGGACAGCCAACATTCGCATGATTGCTACTGGATCCCAGGAATTGATAATCAAGGGTGAACCTGCCGATCATGACATGCAAACCTGTTGTCTAGGTTTCATGAGGAGTATATTGTGGCTAAACCAGACTAAGGATTGTTTTTTTATTAAATGCGTGCCTGATACAGATGTGACCAAGAACAGTTACGATAAATGCTCATATACAGCAGGTTACAAAAAAATGAAATTAAAAATAAATAAATAGGTAAATAAATGAAAATATACTTAAGCTTCTACTGAGCTAAAATACACTAACCTGGCATATTTTATACTTTACTTCACACAATAGGTATCTGAGCTAGTTTCAGGTGCTCTTGCATCATCTTTTTGGTTTTATATTTACTGCCCTTATTTGAGACATCGTTTCCGCTAAGGCTGATCCTTTCATAGTATACATTTGGCTTCTTACATGACTCTTCACTTTAATTGAAGACGGTAATTATTCTTTATCAGCGCTTTCAGACTATATCAGATACATTACATT
This sequence comes from Sepioteuthis lessoniana, assembly GCA_963585895.1. NCBI lineage: Eukaryota > Metazoa > Mollusca > Cephalopoda > Myopsida > Loliginidae > Sepioteuthis > Sepioteuthis lessoniana. The sequence goes on from OY757928.1 coordinate 63,422,850, forward strand.
TTCAGCTATATAGAAAAGGCACCTGCAAACAATGTAGAATTTAGCACGGAAAAATCCAACAAATCTAATTCGTGCTTTCGAAATAGATTAACTGAAAAAAACTTCTGGGAAAATGCCCTTATTTAAATCACAAACATTCACCAAAAGATTTCACGAGCAACGAAATCTATTATGTCTTTTAAATTAAAGACAATTTTTACTAACTGGATTTTCTTCTTAATAATATAACACAATAAAGATTCGTTTATCTTTTCGGTTCGCTACTCCTATTTTTTAATAAACAGAAGAGGTCACGTGACATTCGAGAATATTCAATTATTATCATTATTATCATTATTATTATCATCATCAAATTAAGACTAAATCATTATTTAGAGAGTCTAATGTCATATGAGATTGATAATCACCATGTGCTGTAAACGCTAATTGTAAGATGTTTGTCGGCCCAGTCGGCTAGGGCTGTAACATACATAAACTGTATCTCTGTAGAAAAAGAAGACCCCACAACCAATGAGTGTCTTGTATACAATATTAAACAATCTGTTTGTAAGGCTCCAGTAATAATGGAACTTAGGGAAATGAAAAGTTCCTTTTTATAGCCATTGCTCCCATGTCGACTCAGGCCCGGACTGACAGTTCTTAATTGGATCCTATCAATAAAATAAGACGACTACTTGACACTTAACTTGAAAGCAAACAAACTACATAAGCTAAATTTAGTTGATTGGTATAGAACAGTTTGACACTTTATGGAGGTTCCCGTGGAGTAATTGTTATCGTCGCAAGAAATGGACACGGTGACATGAGTTCAAATCCTGGACGAGACTGATTACATTTCAAACAGCACTAATACCCTTGGGAAAGGTATGAATCCAATTATTCTTCCCCCAGCTATGGGTAAATAGTAGGGCAGGCTAAGTTTTTCAGCCTTGGTGAGGCAACTAGTCTAGGAGAAGGAAAACTCTGAATTCAAACCTGTTAAACTCCGCTTAAAAAATTGACCTTGTGTCATATCCTGCCCGAGCGGAGAGGTTGGTAAATATGGGTATAGAACAGTTTGATTATTTAACTGTATGTAAACAGATTAATAATGTTGAATTGAATTGTTAGTTATACATTGCAATACTTGAAAACATTTAACTGTATGCAAAAAATGACAAAAGTTGAATCGAAAGATTAGCGTTAAAAAGCAATACTTGTAACCACTTCACTGTGTGCAAGCAAATGATTAATATTAAATTATTTGTATTAGATATCAATACTTGTAAACATTTTACTGTGTGCAAAATAAATGAGTTCAGGCTCATTAAAATGTATCTACAAAAAGTGTTTAAGAACTGCATATTCAATGTGTTTGTAAAAACAGAATGAGGCATCAAATAATCAACATTGGTTGATATGCCATAAAAGTAACCCAAACTAAACGAAGTTATTTACCGTCATACTTGAAGCATTGGAAAAGAAAACTAACATGGGGATTACCATAATTTTATTAACCGTTTAGGTAAATCTTTTAAAAATTAGGGCAAATATCTTTTTTAAGTTTCAATAAAGTTATACTACTTTACAAACGTTAATTTTATGTTTCTCTCATATGAAAGCGTCTTTCAGGCATTACTTCGTTACGTTGAAAGCCACGTTTCGCCTCGGCTTTAGACCCAAGAATATATATTTATATATATATATATATATACTGTAACAGTGTTGGTTGTCACTAATTGACTTTGTGGGTTTGTGCCGAACCAAGAGCGATAAAGTCCTCCATATCTGGGGTAGAGCTATAATAATAATGATAACAACAACAACAATAATAATAATAATAATAATAATAAAAATAATAATTAGAAGAAGAAGAAGAAGAAGAAGAAGAAGAAGAACAAGAAGAAGAAGAAGAAGAAGAAGAAGAAGAAGAAGAAGAAGAAGTAAGTATATATTAGATTTATATAGTTTATGTCATGGAAGTTGGTCTGCGACCTTTGGTTTCATGAATTTTTACAAACAACAATCATCTGGCAGATAACACTATCTGCCTGATGGTTGTAGTTTGTAAAGCTTCATGAAAACCAAGGTCGCAAACCAACTACCATGGCATTAACTATATATATATATATATATATATATATATATATATATATATATATATATATATATATATATATATATAAGTTCTCTAAAATACCACAGACTGCATCATTTTTATGATCTTCAAGTGAAGACGTTCAAGTCTTCTTACTATTCTTCGTATTGCCTCGTCGAAATGGGAGAGAAAAAAAAACCAAAACCTAACGTGCCACCTTTCCGACAAAAGTGCCATATATATTTAGCTGTAAGTATTTGCCTAATAAAACATACCTGACACCGCACATTTATGTATACATACTTTTTTTTATTTGTAAGTGTTCTAAATAGGCAAACGATTCTATCAACTAATTATATTCTATAAACATTAATCTCAAAATCATTGTGATAGTTAATCAAACATACATCTTCAGATGAAAATCATTATGCTTAATAATTGTAATATGATTCCCAGCCTTAACTTTACTCCTGTCCTGTCGCTGTCGATTGCACACCTTGTATCCATCTATTTAGTCCCCGTTTCTCCATCTTCTCTCTCTTTCCGACTTATATGAAGCGCGATAACACTGACGACAGCAAATGCTGTTCGCTTACCCATCATCTTCACTGCATTATCTTGCTGCATTAATACTTCTAAATCGAGTTACCACAGTAGATTAATGGGCGTTGCCTGATTGAATTGTAGCCTTGCCAGTTTTATTTCAGATGGTCTGCTGCTCTTCGTAAAGTTGAAATTGCGTACATGGGGAACCCAAAACGACTCTTCAAAAATATACCTATTTTATTCATACCAATGTAATTAGATGTGTCGAAGTTTTTTCTTTGGGTTTTAGGTTATTGTAATAGAGAAGTTCCGAGTTCGTGCCCTCGAACCGTATTGCCAGATCAAAGAAGATGGGAATTTATTCATAAAGATACTTTATGAGCCGACTATCTCATATTTTGTGATTCTTGTTCTATTCACAAGATTGCATCATGTCTTACAAAAGGAAGATTCAACGCAAAAAGTTGCAAAAAAAAAAACAAAACAAAAAAATGTGCAAAGTTTTTAAGCTGGACATAAACAAAACGCTTGAAGAAACGGCTAGATTGGAACTATTAAACAATTCAATGTGCTTTTTCAGGAAAAATCCTGGAAGCTTACCCCTCCCCAAATGCTGCTCTGCAGCCTTCCTTCTTATAAACCATTCAAGTAAAAAGATCAACAAAAGCTAAGCCTAGCTGTTCAAATCAAACTCATAAGCAACGTTCTCACATGGACCCACCAGTGTTGAGTGACAAGCAAAGACGTACATTAGCTCAGTGAGGACGCCGAATGCAAAATGGAGGAGAAACCTTGAGCGATGAACGATAAAGTCGAAGGGAGAATGAGAGTACCATTTTGGAGTCTTCGGTGTAACTCGACCTGGGATTGATCGCCGGTCTTCCGTGCCAATGGTAAGCACTCTACCCACTAGACAAAGGCACCTGTCATAAGGTATAATAAGTATTATCATCGAGGCTTGGCGAAAGCTCCGATTCCTTCAAGTCAGTCACGTCATCCGTCCCATCATTTTCATGGCATATACTCTGGATCACATAGAGATTATGAATGTAAGTTTTTTCGTGATCGGCCAGTACTGGTGTGTTTATTATATAGTTTTGCACATTAATTTGACTTATTTTCTGTATCTGCACCCAGCATGTCTCACCCGACATTTTTGAGGTTATGAAGTTGGAGTTAACTGGTCGTAAAAATGCTCCCATATAGAATGTTGCTTCCAGGATTTGTTCAAATCAGTATGCAGCGTTCTTGTGTAGTTCCCATTTAGCCTTTCCTTCAAACACTTCGTTAAAATCAAAGTGGTTTAACAATATTACAGACATGGCTAACAGCTATAGCTGAGATCTAATGGAGTAAACATTTTTTTTCCTAGAACCATAAGCAGAAACAATAATGCTTGAAATTCAGCCCTAAAATTTATCAACATCATTAAAATACAGTATATAAAGAGACAAAAAACTGAGGTGTGCATAACATTGAGGTTATCATCTTTTGAAAGAGCCACGACGAACAGAGTTCAAACCTTGATGAGGCTGTTGGTAATTCAATTGGCACAAATGTTCGAGCACAAAGTATGCATTAATCTATTCTTCTTTCATATAGGTAAATAGAAAGCGGAATTGGTTCTTTAACTTAATTGCGACAAACTTACTGGATGAAAAAAAATTCTAAATATGATGTAGCACAAATTAGCTTAAAGATTTACCTATATTACCTAAGCTTTTTTTTTCGACGCAAACAAAGCATTATATAAGTATAATATATATATATATATATATATATATATATAGAGAGAGAGAGAGAGAGAGAGAGGATTTTCAAATTTATAAAATTTGGGATAAACACGTGTTTCAGCAAATGTGATATAATTCCGTAATCATAATTTGACCAGCTTTCGTTCAATTTACCTGAACCTTCGTGTATATCTGTAGAAACCAAACTACGAGGTGCATACGATAAGTTTCCAGACTATTTTTGTACAGGCATTTAAAATCGTCGTAGACCCTTGAAAATCCAGTATGTTATTGCTATATATCTTTGAGATGACAGACAATTTTTTAATGATTTCAGATTCAAATGAACAACTATAGCAGCAATTTGAATACACCCTACTAAAATCTGATTGTCACAACTGGTGTATTTCAAAAATGCAATCTGACACTTTAGAATAACGATATGCAATAAAATTCTGTTTTAAACTTGGAAAAAAATGCCACAGAAAGGTATGGAATGCTTTAGACTACTTTTGGAGCATCTTGCATGAATCAAGAATCAGTTATTGAGTGGCATGAGAGATTCAAGGAAGGCAGGGAGTCTGTGAAGGATGATGAGAGGTGTGGAAGGAGTAAGGAAGTCAATACACCAGTGTTGGTTGGCCAAATGGTTAGGGTTAGGTTTACTATGTTGAGGTTTTAAGGGAGTTCAGCAAGATATTCCATCGGAAGCGGCCAGCACTCTTCAAATCGTGTCAGTGGCATTTCCACCAGGACCATACACCAGTCTACAACTCCATCCTTGTCACAGACTATTTGACTAAGATGGGCATCAAGACAGTTCCTCACCCTCCCTGTAGTCTAGACCTTGCTCCCTGTGACTTTTGGTTATTCCGTAAGCTCAGAGGCTATCATTATGAGACAATTGAGGGGATGAAAGAGGCTGTGACGAAGGTCATTGACACGCTCAAGAGGACTTCCATTGGGCCTTCCAAAAGTTGTTGTAACGATACAGCAAGTGCATTGCAGCTGAAGGAGATTACTTCGAAGGGGACTAGTGTTTCATTTGTGTACTATCAATAAAAGTGCCCATACGAAAAAAGTCCGGAAACTTATCGTATGCCCCTCGTATGTTTAAATGACCGGCATTTCCATACCTGAAACAATAAAAAAAAACGGAAAACATTCCACGACTAATAACGAGTTGTTTCAATAGATGCTGTCAAAATCTGAGGTCAGCAGAGAATAGAACACACTTATTGTATACCTTGCAGAGGAATAAGAAACTCCTAACGAAGGCAGGGTCCTGATATAAATCAAAACCGTATATGTTGTTGAGAGTCCAGTTCTGTTGCTTTGGGGAGAGTGAACTACCTCTTTATTGTTATTACTCACAGGTCCACTCTCGGTCAGTGTGGAAATAACTGTCAATGTAAAATCAATTGGTCAATTCAATTTATTTAAAATATTCATATTCTATCTGATCATGTATGACCCCCGACTAAATAACCGTTTCGGAAACGCAAAGATGTAAATTTACATGGGCAATGAACATGATTCGCTAGCTAACCCGCTCGACTTATAGTACGACGTGACAAGTTGAGATGCCGTTAAAATAAGCCACCATCGTTATCTATTCTGAAATTACCCCTCCATAATAGCACAAAAAAAAAAGAAATGTACCGGAAGGATATAGTGTTTCGCAGCCTTACTGATCACCAAATACTGAACATTTATTGTGTTCTATTTGGTTTAAGAGATTCCATCTTTCATCTGTTTTTTTCCCACCTAAGTGAAGATATTCAAGTAATTCCAAATGGCATTAGTACAAATTGAACAGAACTTATCCCATTGTCATTTCGTCTTTTTTTTTATCTTCCTATTTTCAAGATATCCTTTATGTATTTGACATTATTTATCATGTTGTAAACAATACTATACCGAGAAAAACGTACACTTTTTCTCGGGAAAAAGAATTTAGAAGATAACATATCCGAACAGAAAGTAATCAAGTTACTCATTTCATACAGCTTTGACAAAAAAAACCTACTTACATATTTATGATGTGAAAACCTTTACTCTTAAACGATAAAATAAAATGACATCTGCTAAATAATTTTAGCGTAAATAAAACCTCATTGTCTCAATGTCTTATCGCAACGCTATAACATATCAGGTAAAATGATATTTACGTCTTAAAAAATGAGTGTTTATGTTTTGAAGTAAGTACTTACATTATATAAGTGAATTATCGAAATACAAGTTGTTGGTTAAAATAGCTGCAGTTTATGTCTTGAGGAAATAGTAGGAATAGTTGATCATTCTGAAAGCACATAGCTGAAAAAAGGTAATTTATATCAAAGTGTAGAAATACAAACAAATGTATCATGTGTCTCTTACCATCTACCTAATCCCACATTTATTCTCGTTCATTTTGATTACCATATTGTTATATTCATATGTGAATATATATATATATATATATATATATATGTGTGTGTGTGTGTGTGTGTGTGTGTGTGTGTGTGTGTATATATATAGTTTAAAAGGGATAGGTTAAAAGGGGTATTTATTTTTATAGTTAATTTCAGCCCAACATATTTTTTTAGTGTTTTGCACTATCTACAGAATTTGAAAATGGTTGATTATGGTGTTCCCTCTAATTATATAGTGGTGACTGTTTTGATAAGTTTTTCCTTCCTTTTAATTGACTATTTGTGACTGAGAATTTTAAGATCGAGTTTGTTTCCCGTGAAAATTTTAGTCTTTGCAGGTGTTATTTCTCTCTTTATCTTTGCGCGTATGTTTTTCGAGAATGAGATTGAATATACATGGTGACTAAAATGACTATTAATCGGCTGTTATGAATTTTCCGTCTGATGATTGTGCACTCCTCATAAAACTTAAAGAAACCAATGGTCCGGGAAACCAGGGTTCAATCACCTGTCGGGTCATACCATAGACTTAAAAATGGTACTTGATACCTCCTTGCTTAATACTCAGCATTATGAGGTGCATATCAAGAGTAAACTGGAGCTATACAGGGAAAGCAGTAGCACCCGCCCCTACACCTTGGTGTGATAGCTATTGAAACGGGAGCCTTCAGATCGCCCTCGACTACTGTCGTCAACTTTACTTTGCTTATACTTGCTCTGCCAAGTAGCTTCGAGCCTTCATTTCTTGAAAACATTTTTCATTAGATTTTATCTTTTACCCAATATATATGCTCTCACGTCACACAAAATGTAAGAGTGTCAGACAGTTCAGTTAGACGGGAACCGCTAGACTGCTAATACTAAAGATTTCTTGACAGTTCTGAAGGCTTGTATTTGACCGCTCAGACATTTGGCTGAGCCTATCTCTAACAAGGGTGTATCAATGTGCCACAAATGTTCAAAGTAGATTCCTCATCTTTTTAATACAGCGTTTTCTTTTTCTTTCTCAGAACCTGTTAACTTCCAAAAACTAGATTACCCTAGTCGACTGAGGCTGTAGAATATACCAACGGTATCTCTGCAGAGGTGTAAGACCCCCAGCAAAGTGTCCTGGATATGACACTACATAAGCAGATGGTGAGGTTCCAGTAATACTGGAGTTTTGGGGAATGCAGAGTACCCATTCATTGCCATTGCTCTCAGGTCCACTCTGGCCTGGGTGGTAGGATCAAAATGGGTCTTATCTATAGGTCAAATAGAATTAAACTGCGTACTTTTGCTCAACTGAATTTTTTGAAATAGAACTGTTTTTGTATGCTAAAGTGAATTGTTAGAAATTGAACAGCTTTGACATTTAATGTGTGTAAACAAAAACTATACATATACTTAACTGAATCGGTTGAATGTTATAAACTGAATGGCTTTAAATAGAAATGTTTTTGACAATTAAACTGTGCACTCATGCTAAATTGTATAGTTTGAAATAGGACTGTACTTGATTCAAATGGGTTTGGTATTAAATAACCTAAAATGGTTGATATGCCATAAAGCACAACAAACAAACAAACCAAAGGTAGAGAACACAGTCTTTTCTACTATGTATTCACAACAGAAGGGAATAAATGAATCCCTTCCTATCATATAGGGAACAACATACAGGCTCTTCTAAATTTCGAACATAGCACGTCCTCTCCACTTTCTTGAATCACGAGAAATATATATATATATATATATATATATATATATATATATATATATGTATATAAAGAGAGTGAGATAGAGAGAGGGGGAGGGAGAGAAGACACTCGACTAATGTATTTTTCTTAGTTTGGGTAGGTATCTTATAAATCGTGACTTGGCTCTCTGTTTAATTTGTTTTTCTGTTCTCTTTTCTTTCAAAGAAGTGTACTATCCAATTTTTTGGCGGCGTGAGGGAGGAGCGGCTTTCAAATTAGCAGTGAGTGATTAGCACTTTTACTTGTTAATGAAGATGTTTTGTTTTACTGAGAAATCTTCATTTTAACGCGAGGTGATTATGTTTTATACTAACTCCAAATGACACATATATTCTAAGACGTCTCTTTTATTTGTTTTCTCTTTTCTCGAAGAATTGATTATATGTTTATACCTTTTTCTTTGCTGCTAAATTTTACATCCCTTTTAAAATCGCACTTGTTTGAGCGGGATTTTTATCTTCTGGAAATAAATGGTGACATTCAAGTGAGTAGTATATTTCATTTTTCATCGGTGGGGTCAAGCTTTTTTCCACATCATAAGCAAAGTAAGTAAAGTTGGCGTCCGTAGTCTTGAGTGACACAGAGGCTCCCTTTTCGTTTGCTACTACTGCGATGTGTAGGATAGGGCGCTACGCCTTTTCCTAGATTTCTCCATTTAACCTTGATCCGTACCTTATAATGCTGAGTGTTAATTATGGTGGAATCAAGTACCATTTTTTGAGTCTTTGGTACGATTCGACCTGGGATTGAATCCCGGGCACCTGGGCTATTGGAAAACCCTCTACCAGCTTGGAAAATACGTAAACGTATGAAAGGTTACACTCGTTGTAGATGGCCCCTTTTAGGTGTCATCCTGGATCAGAATAGTTTCTGCTTTTGTTATCCATTCGGGAGTGGTGGCTTCTTGTTGGTATTTTCTCAGTTGCAGGGAGAGTCTGTTGTGCAAGGACGGGTTTTTTTTTAAAAAGCAGAATCCATGCATGCCATCATGTCCTGACATCTTCTAATTTGGTATTTTGAGTGTTGCTCTAAGTGAAACCAGGAGTATGTTTCTCAGTAGGCATCTTCGAGTAATCCAAGTTCATTTTTCTTGTTATTTATCCTTACTGCATTTTCTTAATATTCTAACCTTCTTCATATTTTACTCCAAAATTGTTTCGGTTCTTTGCCTCCTGTTGTTAATTTATCTTTTTGTAGTCTCCGTAAATATTTGAAGGAGATTAACTGGGTTCCAAAAGTTTACTATCAAAAGAGCACCTGCCAATCATGACAACCAGAGCAGGTCGATTTAGATTTGGACTTTTTTATTATACCAAACGCAGGGGATGATTTTAATCCGTGTGTCCTGGTAGTCTTACAAAAAAAGATGATATTTAAGCAGGACATATACTCATTCACATCCCATCATAGAAAACTCTGAAGTAAAACTTATTAGGTCCAGTCATGAATTTTTTAAAAATCTGTTGGGGTTTAGATCTTAATTCGTTGGTTAAACTGTTATCTCTGTGCATGGATTCCCTTATGACTTTCGTTTAGTTGCTTAAATGCAATCTATTTTGCACTATTTTACAACATATCCGATCTTTGCTCCCCGTTTAAATGTTATGTTCCCAATTCCTTTCTTGATTATTCCCTTCACCCGCTTATTCCAAAAAAACTTTTTGTTTAAAACTTTCAGTCACGTGACGTGTCGCAGAAGTGCTACAACATAATATTGTATACTCTTAAAGTTTTTTTTTTTTATATCTTTTTACTAATCATTAAAATTTGTCGAATTTTATCTTTTCAAAAGAAGAAAGAAACACACTAAATTTTACTTCGTTAGTACTGGATAGAGTTTTTTGAAATATTTGTAAACAAATAACAAATAACAAATAACAACGAAATTAATAAATTCAGAAATTTAATCATTGCTCACCTCGATTCTTCATTTCAGTCTTAAATTCACAATACCTCTAATAGTTATTTCATATCACCCGTTTATTTGTTAACGCCTTTGTTTGTTTAAAAGTTTCTGTTACGGGAGGTGGAGGCAGGGACATTCTACTGCAAAAAATATTTGTTCTTCATGTGCTTTTGAACGGAGAGGTATTTTTTAAAAATATTCATATAATTGTCCACGTTCTTTTATTTTTATTATTTATCCTTTGAGGATTTTTCACGTCATCGTTAGACGATGGTTTCAATTTTCATGAGTGCTCAGTTGAAACACCAAAATCCACAGGGGGGGATGTCCTAGTGGTGTAATGGTTAAAGCAATAAACTGCGGAATCGTAGTACGCGAGTTCGTACTCCAGTCGTGCTATTACGTTCACTTTCGGGCAAATACCCTTGAGAAAGGTATGAACCCCCTATCCTCCCAGCTATGGGTTAAATAGTAGCACTACTGTTCTTCTTGGAGAATGGCTTTGACATTAAATAACCTACAAAGGTTGATATGCCATTAAAGAAAGAAACCAAACCAAAATCCACAGAATGACATATTTTGTTTTTTTTGTTCATCCATCCAAGATTTTCACCGAGATGGGGAGATCCCTTTGTATCTCAAAGTCTTTGAGGATTTCATACGTCTCCCTTTCTACAAGAGATCATGGTTTATGCAAATACTATTTGTTTGTGTACTACAATATAAATCGCTGCCGAAATCTAAGTGGATATCATCTCACACAATCATGCCTGGCAATACTTTGGTGGATGCTGCATTTAATTGTTATTTGAGAAAAGAAAAGTTCATTTCTGTCACTACTTACCCGATACTAGTTATTCTCCTTGGTTTTATCAATTTTTACATTTGCTGTGATGTCTTTAGTACTTTAAGGTCAGAAAGTCTCAAAAGAATGTTTGTTTCTCTCTTGAGGCTTCTTTTTTAGTCATATCCATCTCATCTTGAGTTGGTTTCCGTACTTTACCGCTTTTAGAACCCATACAGTTGTTATTCTTTCCATTACTGTCTCGTGATTTCATTGCTTTACAATTCTTCCTCTAGTAATTCTTATTAATATTGCTGTTATTCACACCTCTCTCTCTACTTCTCCCTCTCTCTTTATCTCTCTCTCTCTCTCTATATATATATATATATAAATAAAGTAAGCCAAGTATTGTCTGGGCCATTGGCCTTATGTCTAGTGGGTTCGTAAATGGTCGAGGCAACCGTGTTCAACCACAGAGTAAGTCATACCAAAGACTCCAAAAATGGTACTTGATGTCGTCTTGTTTAACTTGCAGCATTATAAGGATCAAGGGTAAAGTGGAGCAATCCAGAGTATGGAGTAACGCCCTACCGAACTCCTCCTCGGAGTAGCTATTGAAAAGGGAGCCTTTTGAGCACCCTCGACTAATGTTGCCTTCTTTCCTTACTTACTAATATATATATATATATATATATATATATATATATATATATATATATAAATATGTGTGTGTGTGTGTGCTTTGTTATTTGAATAACAAATAACCACTCATATATTATTAATAAATAGGTGAACCGGTTATTATAAGAGTTCGTCTTTAGTTTCAGTATGGGGTGCTGAAACCTATCCTATTTATATCCATTACATGTATCAATATGTTGACATACGTATATAAGCACATACCTGCATACATTCATACATGCATTCCTTTATACATATATTCAGATGTTGGTTTGTGCTTTTATGAATGTATATGCGCAAATATGTGTACAAAATTGAAGTGTCTCTAATCGTCTGTCCATATTTCAATAATATATATATATATATATATATATGCCAATTGAAGTGTATTGGTTGTGGTCGTACAAAACCAACTTAGTTTTGTATAGCCGTAATTCAACTATACGTATACATAATACATCTATATGCGGAGGATAATCAATCATTATGACGACTTCAATGAACGAACGAACACATTTCTTTATAAAAATATAACTCTCACACTTTATTCACGAAAGGGTGATGTTTCTTGTGTGTGTGAGTGGAGTTAGAGGCGGGGACAAACTGCTACATATTGACCCAAAGTTCTTCTGACCATAGCAGAACTTCTTCCGAATCCTGCTGGGCTGCTCAACCCTGGGTCACTGAGGGCCCAAGCCCTCTGTCTGGAGCTGGTTCCCACTCCGCTGGCATCCTATCTCCAACTGCGACATGACCCGAACTGAGCCAAGCCGTCTGCGGCAGCTGGTTATATAATTGTCTGATTTCTACCTGCTTCCTGTGGGCGTACGCTTCTGCCACCGAATTCAACCACGTCCAAAGGTCAAGCTTATATTCCGATATCTTCGACCGGATGTACCTGTTTCGCTGTTCTTCTGCTTATTTACACAGGTGCATCACTTGATTGATTGCTCGGTCGAGGGTCACTAAGTTACATTAGTACTCTGAGGAAAAGTTGACAGTCTCCTCTAGATTTTGATCTAGAGGGGACTGACAACGTTTCCGATTGCCCTTAAATGATTTGCAAGGGAATGTATCCGATTGTTTTACCCTCAACCGATGGGTGAAGACTTAGCTCTTTAAACCTGCTTGAACGATGAAAAATATTAATGCAAACCTATTTAATTCACACCTATATAATGACGTTGTGTCACATGCAGCTCGTGCGAAGGTTTTAATATATATATATATATATATATATATAAGTAAGTAAAGTTGGCTACCGTAGTCGAGGGTAACTCGAAGGCTCCCTTTCGATAGCTACTACACCGAAGTGTAGGGAAGGGCGCAACTCCTTTCCCTGGATTGCTCCACCTTTCCCTTGATACGTACCTTATAATGCTGAGTGTTAAGCAAGATAGCATCAAGTACCATTTTTTGAGTTTTTGGTATGACTCGACCTGGGATTGAACCCAGATCTCCCGGGCTATTGGCGAACACTCTCTGTGTGTGTGTGTGTGTGTGTGTGTGTGTGTGTGTGTGTGTGTGACGTTAAGACCTATAAGAATATGCATACACCACAAAAATGAATATCACATCTATATCTCAAACTCTATACATTATGACTGAAACCTTACTATTCCTGTAATAGTGTGTCTCGGGGCTCACAAAGACAACGTCTGACCAAGAATGATGGCCATGGCAAATCTCTAGTCAGGATTAATGGCGATGTTGAACAATTAATCTGGAAAATAAACTGTCGGTAATAGCAATTTATATCCGTTATTGTGGAACGGCTAGACCGTATCATGTCTGAGTGACGGTGTTGGAACTTGGCCAATGCTTCTGTCTTTCGAGAAGCGTGCATAAATATTTCGCCAAGGAACCAAGATGGTTACGAGCGATCTTATCACGTTGTTCATGGGAAAATGCACATACTTATCTCTTTTAGTTTATATTTCGGTTATTGAGATTGGTTAGCGCGCGCGTGTGTGTCTCTTTCTCTCTATCTCTCTCTCTCTCTATATATATATATATATATATATACGTGACGGTACAAGAGTATGCATGCCTGTACGTATAAACTTGAACTGTTTTACAAACATAACAAGAAATATATAAGTATATAATACAAGTATATTTGGGTTAATAAAAACACAACTGAATACAGAGTTATTGTTGTTTGGGTTTATGACATATCAACCTTTCTAGGTTATTTAATGCCAAATGCATTTTATGCAAATAATCAATTCTATTTAAAACAATATAGGTAACATGAGTATACAGTTTAATTGTCAAAAAATATTTCTATTTCAAGGTATTCAGTTTACTCAAACGGTTTGAAATCAGTTTAACGTAAGTACAGTTTCAATGTCAAAAACAATTATTTTCCAAACAATTCAGTTTAGCATTTAGTAAGCAGTTTAAGTATCAAAAAATTTCTATTTCAAGTAATTTAGTTTTGGGAAAGTACACAGATTAGTCCTATTTGGCCCATGGATATCAAGAGCTCCCATTCCGGGCCTGTGCGGACCTGTGAGCGATGGCATTGAACGTGTGCTCCCCAAACCTCAAAGTTCGTGGGCAAGCATATATATATATATATATATATATATATATATATATATATATATATATATATATATATATATTGCGTTGATGTTCATATTAATCGCTCCATCACTTGATTGGAAAAGCCAACTTACAGACTTATGTTATACTTGATTAAGTATGTACGCACGCTCAGTCACAAAAGAACACGGGCACATATATAACGTAGACAAACAGATGAGAGTGTATGTATGTATGTATGTCTCTGCATATACATATATATATATATATATATATAGAGAGAGAGAGAGAAAGAGAGAAGACATACATACATACATGCATACATACGTTTATATATATCTTAAAATGTCATTTGAGTTTGACAACAGACGCACACATACATACACGCGCATAAGCATAAACACTATTACACACACACACATACACACAAACACACACACGTATATATATATATATATATATATATATATATATATATATATATATATATACACACAGACATATATATATATATATACATATATATGTATTATATATATTTTCTTTTCATTTGTACATATGCACAACCACACACACACTCAAATGATTATATGTGTCTGTGTTGGAATGCGTTTGTATGTTTGTGTTTGGAGGAATAGACATGCATTCATTGAATAGATAGATTATATATTCAAATATCGGCATACATCTTTAATGGTAGACAATTCTTTTATAGTAAAATGTAATTAATTTTTTAAAGATTAATATGAAATCCAGTATAGAATATCGTGTCCAGATACCCGAGTTCACATCTTTGTCTCCAGATATCTTTTTTATAAATTGACACACATATATGAGTTCAGTTTTTGCAAAAGAAAGAATCATAATAAAATGATCAATCCACATGTTATTATAAATATGTGTGAATGTGTGTCTTCCCAATGAATCATAACTTAAAAACGATATAATCATATTCAAAGTATTTCCGTGTTTTACATGTGTAACGGAGCCATTTTACCTAATGAGTAGAGTGTTAGTAAATGGTTCAAAAGACCGGGTCCAATCCCTGGTCGAGTCTTACTAAAGACTCCAAAAATGGTGCTGGATTCTGCTTTGCTTAGTACTCAGAATTAAAAGGTAAGGATCTATAGTAAAGTGGAGCAATCCACGGAATGGAGTAGCGCCTTCCGCTACACCTCGGGGGAGTTGCTATTGAAAAGTTAGCCTTTGGATCACCCTAAACTAAGGTCACCAATTTTTCTATTACATTTGCTGGGGGATAACATTCATCACATTCAAGCAATATTCATTTACTATAATCTTTTATTGAGGGAGTTTTTTTTGTTTGTTTGTTTGGTTGGTCGGTTGGGTTTT
>OY757928.1:63441129-63513629 GCA_963585895.1 Sepioteuthis lessoniana
GTGTGTGTGTGTGTATGCAGAATTTATCATACGAACGTTGTTTGCAAGAGATCGATTCATGTTACAACTTCTTATAACTGGAAATACTGCAAAAGCTCTTTACGCATAGTCATTAATCATTACTTTTTTTTTCCTAAACATTTGCCTTATTATTATTCATATTCACAAGCTCTACTTTTCCTAGCCATCTGCTTTTTCTCTAAATGTTCATAGAAATAATATAAAACAAAAGACAATAATTTATTACTGCTCGATAAATAAATGAAACTGTCTTTTTGTAAGTGTATTTTAAATGTTTCAAGAAAAAAATGATACTCTTATATCCATTACTGATGCGCCAATTCTATATTAACAGTTGTTAGCTAATAACGAATAAATTAATACTTTGTATTTAGGTGACCGAGATGCTCAGATAGATTGATAGAAAGATAGATAGATAAGCCTGCTTCATAAACAGAAAAAAAATGTAGCCCGAATTTATATCAGTTCCGGCAAATCAATCTAGAAGCCTTAGATGTGGAGGGTGAGTTTTACTCACCACACATCCACACCCTCATACTAAAACCATATTTTTATAGTACAACTATGAGGTTCATTTCCACAATGGCAAGGTATTTAAAAGTATGCGTTTTCTATATAACGTACAGGATATACTAGGGCCATATAATGGCCACACACTGAAGCACTTGTACCCTGCTCAGTGACTAACATAACTATTCAATCATGGGATCTTTTGTATTTGGTGAGAGACGATTACACACGTGAATTTGGCATTTTTGAAAAAAGGGCAGTCAGTTATCGGGAAGGAGATATTACCTTTACTTCGAAGCCTAGCTTCTCATCTTCACCACATTGGGTGGGGTTTAGAATTTTTGAAAGAATGGATCTTTACTTGATTGACTTGAAAATACCACTTGACAACTTTTTTGCTTTTGAGACTGGTCCAGAAGAAAGATTTTTCTGTGGTTACGTGCCTGGTTTTCCTTTTCTTATATGAACAATCTCAACTCATCTTCGATTCTGAATACTCATTTCAGACTCCACAATCAATATTGTAGAAGAGATGAAGATTCCAGTTTCAAGTTACCTTTCCTTTTTTAATTTTTCAATTACTTTTTCTTTTGTTAAAGAAAAGTTAGGATCGTGAATTGCCTGAAACGTTTTATATATGGAAAACTAATGGAAAAGACGACGAATAATCGGTATTTTTTCTTTTTTTTTAGAGAAAATATACAAATTTAATCTGAAATATTATCGAATTTTTCAATAAAGAAATTTGCGTTCATTTCAAATTATCATTTGATATTTCATCCAAAATTTACTGAGGCCTGTTAAAGATCAGCGAAAATTAACGTACAAATAGTTATAGAATTAAAAGTAAGAAGTTAAAATTGTATATCGTATGAAAATTGATTAAAACACAATTTTTGTGTAACGAAACGAGGAATTAGGAGTACTTCAATTTTTACAAATGAATGCGGAACTTACTCTAAAAAAACGCATTAATATTCTTAAAAATGATTTTTTGTTTCAGTGGGTTGATTGGCGTTATATTAATATTTTTTCTTAAGTATTTTGTTTGGTTCATATATTATTCTGTTCTTTTGTTCGTTTGGCTGTTGTTGTTTTTTTTATCTATATTTTGCAAACTTTTTAAAAAATTATGCGTATATTGCAATTTTTCAAGAAATGTACATTTCATTTGGGTCTCTTGAGAATTTTCGCTTAAGGTCGCATAAATAAAGGAACTTTCAGATATTAATATAAATGTAACTTTAAAAAAGGTGGGTTGTGCTAGCTAAAGCTTTTCTCAGAAAGGGTAAGCTGGAGGAAAATATTTATGAACTACTGCTCGAGAGTTTCAAACTTTTTTTCAAATCTCATATTCTCATACACGGTTTGGGCAAGGTCTTAAATGGCTCTCATACAGAGTAGGTCCCCGTATGCTTATCACCTGTTCGCTGGTGGTCTTACCTGCAGGCAGTACTTGCTGAGCTGGTCTACGTGCCTGAGGCATCCCTAAAAGTTGAATGCCGAAAGGATCGAAGATTTTTTGACAGCCACGTATATATATATCTTCCAATTTAAGAGGCCTCCACTATAAACTAACTTCATGAAAAATTATACTTGATAGCAAGTCGGAAATTTAATCCTCACATTTCAGAAATCCGAGATTCGTCTTACAATTAAAAGTTCTGCTGACTGCACCAATCATCATCTATCTTTCATGTTCTTACTCTTTCTTCTTTTTTCTTTCCTCATAACATTTTTAACCAAACTTTTTTTCTCTTATCTGTGTAAGTTTTACAAATTCACTCTCATTTCATCTTATTCTCTCTCCGTTTTTCTTTCCATTTTTTTTTTAGTCACTAATTATTTCTCTTTAGTTTTATTATACACTTATCTCAAATGGAAATAGAATCCAGGACCAGAGTTCAAACCCTGTGTTTAGCTGTTTGCGTTTTACTTCATTATAATACATTTTACAAAGGCATGAATCAATGCTCCCCTAAATATGGTTAAATATTAGGGCACACTTGATATTTTGAACCTGGAAGGTATTTACATGACTTATCAAATACGAACAGGATGTGACAGAAGGTCAGTTATTTAAGTGAAGTGCGACTACCTTTAGACTGATTGCGTTGCAAAAAGAAAATAACCTCGTCTGACCTACCCATAACTAGGAGGGCAAAGAGAAGGATTCATGCCACCTCCTAGGCTTATTATGCGAAGTGAAAAACGAATATTCTCGTACAGGATGTGAACTCTGGTTTCTAATTCCTTTTCTATGTGTTTAAAAATGAACTTGGTATAGCTACTAATTATGTCGAAGAAAAACTCTAAATTCAATGCAGTCTTAAAGAAATTAACGTTGGCACCGTAGTCGATGGCTACCCGAAAACTCTCTTTTCAATAGCTACAGTACAAAGTTGTAGGGGTAAGGGCAACTCCTTTCACTGGAATGTTATACTTTCCGTTGAAACGTACCTTATAATGCTGAGTGTTAAGCAAGGAAGTATCAAGTACCATTTTTTGAGTCTTTGGTATGACTCGACCTGAGATTGAACCGCAGTCTCCCAGTTCATTGGGGAACACTCAGCCACTAGGCAAAAAAATGAGCTTGCGTCATACCGTTGTATGAAAGAAAGAGAGAAAACAACGCCAATGTATAAAAATACAATCTTCCTCTTTTCTTTTTCTTTTATTACCCAAATTTACGAAAGGGAGATTGTCGAAGACGGCTGAGATGTACATACAGGGCGAGATACAAACCATCTTCTTCTTCTTCTTCTTCTTCTTCTTCTTCTTCTTCTTCTTCTTCTTCTTTCAAGAGACTGGCACGGGGCCACCTCAAGACACCGAATAATCTCAATTTGTCTTTTCTTCTCAAATTTCGAAAGATTCATATTGGGCCATCTCAAAGTACTGGTTCATGTAAATTTCTCCTTGCTTACCGACTTTCTCGAGTGTCGTATAAGGCTATCACAAGGCCCCGAATCTTATTAATTTCTATGTATGTGTCTCGTAATGGACCATTTCCAGTTACCGAATCATATTAATTTCTATTCGTTTCTCGACTATCATGACTCTCGTACAGGACCATCTCTGGACATCGAATCATTAATCTTCATGAGTCAAGAAAAGGCTCAACTCAAAGCATTGAATAATCTTTTTCTGCTCGATTCTCCTCTTTTGGGAGTCTCCTCGGGGCCATTCTCTTGTGTAGTGCTACTTTTACAAGTCTCATAAGCTCAGGGTTATTAAAACTTTTCCACCATAGGCGATGCCTAAGCCCCTAGTGCTGTAATGTCAAGAGATCTTCAGTTAGTCTTTTTCTTTCTCTCAAGACGTGTTCGTTGGGGTCAAAATCTTCCATGGTTAATATAATTTCTCAGGCGTCACGATTTATCTTCTTTGCAACTGTCGCCTACGCGTTGCACGTGGAAAAGTTTCCTGTCCAGCTTGCCAAATTTGAAACTTCTGCGGCACTTCCATAGAAGAAGCAGCTGCGTTATGTTTGCTTTAAGAAACATGTCTTTTTCCTGTTATGCCTCCCACGAAATTTATGTGGTATATCAAAAAGTGACTCCCTGTCAATATTCAAAAGTATCAGGTTTGTTGTGGAGTGATTTGAGGAAAACATTCTTTCATTGTTTTTTCGTTCCAAACTTCTTTCTCGTTATTTTGAAGCGTTTAGGTCATGAGGCAGTTCGTTCTTTGTGAAATTCCAACACAAACAAGATATTGCCAAATCAAGAAAACAGGACCGTCTCGACCCTATTGACAATTAAATGGCTGGACCCTTATAAATAATCTCATCATCTGTATTCTAATAAATCTAGTTTTAATAACGTTGGCAGGAGGAGAATAATGATACTTTCTGTCACTTGTTCTCTAGTAGAAACATAGAGTCGTGGTATCTTAGTTGAATTTTATATCAAGATGGAAAAGGTGAAAGTTTTCTTACTAAATTGCTTACGATTTTTTCAAGTCAGTCTTCAGTTGATGCGTTTTAAGACTGCCATTCCAAAATGAGGGTTAAGTGTTTGTATTATTATTAAAACTTATTTGACTTCGGTCTGGGAAATGTTATATTCTATAAGCTAGTAGACTCGACAGAGTCTATGTCAAGGCAGTATTTAACTTTCAGATAAGTTTTTATGATGTAGTAGCTCTCAACCAGTAAACCTACACAAATCTACTCTTCAAACTCTTCGGTTTCAGTCACCTGGTCTGATGATATGGACCAGAAAACCCTTCGTCTTTTCTTTATCCCGATACGTCTGACTTTCATAACCCGCATACAATAGCGGCATTTTACAAGCTACTATATTCTAATAACAAAATATTTTAAGCGAACGGTATCAATATGAATAAAAACAATTACTAAAATGCCAGCAGCCGAAAGAAAGACGTGTTCATAAAGTTCAATATCTTATCCAATGAAATAGGTGAAACAAGATATGTTTATCTAGGATCCCACTAATGGAGAGGGGGAACTGGCTGTCAATGCCATCCTTCCGAGACGAAAATGGAGTTTGTTCTGTTCCTTGAATAGAAAACGATGTATTTTTTATTCACCCTATTTTTTTTAATTGGCTGGGGTGCAAAAGGATAAATGTCTGCATGAACAGATAACAGGCAACAATTGGTTTAGTTACGTTTTATGGCATATCAAACATAGTATATTTAATGTCATATCCTCTTTACACACACACACACACACACACACACACATATATATATATATATATATATATGTTTGTGAACACATTTTATATATAACATTCATAAAAGAGGCTCAGCTCTCCTTTCCACACAAATAAATGGTTTCAAATAATGTGATGTAACAGTCACAATTTGATATTAGTCATTTGTTTTCACACAGTTTATTTTATTTGACCTACAGATAGGATCCTATCATGTGCAGCCACTCCTAGTTACAGTTGAGCTGGAAGCAATGACAATGAAGGGGTATTCCGCATTATCCAAAGCTTCAGCATTACTATCATCTCAGCATCAGATTATTTAGAGGCATATCAGGATACTCTTTGGGGAAGTCTGCAGAGATGCAATTGGTGTATTCTACAGGCCAACCAAACTGGGCCTACAAACAACCAATTAAATGTTAGAGAAGTGTCGGTTTCAGCTAAATAGAAAAAAAAGGATCTTACACGTCCAGTTAGCTATTTCTCTCTGCCTTTAGAATCTTAGAAACGGAAAAGGGAGAACAAAAATGTAGACATACGTTGTTTTTTTAAGTAGAGGAATTATAGTGAAATTACCATGGCTAGTTGATTTGGCGTCACTTTTGTACGATGGGGATAGGTTGCTCAGTGGTAGAGGTTTGGTTCTGCATTTTGTAATGGCTGGTTCGATTTCCAGTGGGGAAGACCACGGTATAACGCTGCTGATAAAACCAAATAGGGGCTGTCCATTGTTTTCGTATGTCGCGCGCAAGTGTTCGCCGGATTTTCGGGTCGTGTTTATTCAAAAATGCAGATGTCATAACGCTTAAGACGAGCTGTATTTTTGTGTTTCTCCTTTCGCATTAAAAGAAAAGGCATCACCGATATATCAGTTATTGGTGACTACGTTACAATAAACCTAAATGTTTGGTTAACCGTTTGCTTCACTTGTAATAATGATATGAATTTAAATTTCAAAACATCGCGAACTTTAAAGTGCTTATTCATCAGATACTTACTAAGTTTCGCATATTTATCTATTTAATCAATTTTATTTTTAGAAGACCATATATACACGTTTCGAAGCTTGTATATCTATATATCTTCTCTGACAATTTGATAAGATATGACACATATGTGGCAGCTGAACATAAGTGTTTCCTGTTTCGTAGATAGAATTATAATTGAATAATGTCGAAAAGAATACACCTGCAATATTTTTCCTGGATTACATCTAAAACAATTTGTTCGCAAATACAGTTTACGTAGAATAATATATTTTCTTATTCAATTTACCAATGAAATTATCTTTAAATATTATAGTTTAAAGGGCCAATGGCGAGTTGTAATGTTTTTAGGTATCGGATAAAAGAAGATTGTTTGAGAGTTCGCCAGCCACCGGGTATTTTTTTACTTTTAGCCCTGAATGAAATGATTGTTTTAAAAAATACTCACTTCTCGGGGTGCAGTTTTTAAAAAAACTAGAATAAGGATCTATCTAGAATCCTTTCTTTCAGGGTTAAAACATACTATCTTCATGTCCTGCAAGACAGGCTATCCTTCCTGTTAAAATGTCTTCTTGATATACGGCAAATTTCAAGTTCCGATAGGCTTCATTCATGTGGTTTCTTTGATCCTATTTACCCAACCCCTCCGTTCGGGCAGGATATGACACAAGGTCAATTTTTAAAGCGGAGTTTAGCAGGTTTGAATTCAGAGTTTTCCTTCTCCTGGACTAGTTGCCTCACCAAGGCTGAAGAACCTAGTCTGCCCTACTATTTTCCCATAGCTGGAAGGAGAATAATTGGATTCATACCTTTCCCAAGGGTATTAGTGCTATGTGAAATGCAATCAGTCTTGTCCAGGAATTGAACTCGTATCGCCGTGTCCATATCCTGTGACGATAACCATTACACCAGGGGCACCTCCATGTGGTTTCTTTGATGAAGGACATATCAACCTTTGTGGATTATTTACTACCAAAGCAATTGTGATAGAACGACGATGTTTGATCTGTGGAATACAGCGATTGTATCTCTGTAGAAGGTTAAAAAAACGCAAACGAGTGTCGATTATTTGACACAAAACTATCTGATGGTAAGGCTCCAGTGTTTAAATGTGATAATATATTTTTAGATTTTTCGGCAAGTAAATGTATGCGCTTTTATCCGTGTGCGGTGATCGAAGTTACTCTGCCTTAATGTGCCTGTGTTTTTCAGTGTCTTGATTGGGTTTGTCCGTAAAATGCAAGAATGTATTTCGCTAATGACTTTTTATTAGTCTGTCAACCTATCAAACCAAACATGATCCCTGTGAGTAGAAAACAGGTCAAACTTCTTTTCTCATGGTTATATTGCAAAACATTGCAAGCTTATTTTCGAAATGTAATTATTCTTAGATTAAACGCGATGCATTTCTGATAAACCAACTTCACTTCCCAGATATCAAATACCCCACTTATACAACAAAATTTTGACCGTCTTAAAAACAAAATGATCACATTGCACAATGCTTCAGATGAAATACAGACTTGTGCAAGTGCCACACACTTCATTCTAACCCTAATCGGGTCTATGCAAGTTTTTGTTCCTGTTTCTTTGACAGAAATTTAATCTGAGCCATCCGAATCGGGAATCCAGAAAAATCTAACAGTTTCAAAGTTGCAGCTTCATCTAATGTCAAGAGGTATTTTGCATATTATCAATTAATGGAATACTCACAGGAATGCGGAGTTTTAGATCTATAAATGTGCTTGCTGCTAAGTGAACTATTTTGAAGGAAAGTTTCCAACCATTGTCTTGGTAAGTAGAGATTCAATTATGATACGTGTTTAAAAACAAAATTGTAAATACGTACGAATATATAAAAGTATTCATCGATTTCTTTCTTGGTTCAATGGTATGTCAAACTTAATGCCGAATCAAATTTTGTTGCATAACATCAGTGATGCCTTGTAACCATAACTGGAAAAATAAGGGATGTCATAGCTTTCCTAAGGATAATATATGTATATATATATATATATATATATATATATATATATATGTGTGTGTGTGTGTGTGTGTGTGTGTTCATACCATTCACGAGCGTGTTAGTAACTGCACGACTGGAGTTTAACCTCTCAGTCTAACACCTTAAACGTTACGACGTTCGGAATGAACCCCAAACGTATTTGTACATATTCATATGAAGGCATATATATGTGCATATCTAGCAATCTCCACTACGTACTAACTGTCTGACTGTATGTATGTCTCTCTAACTTTCTCTCCCTCTCTCTCTCTCTCTCTCTCTCTCTCTCTCTCTCCCTCTTATATATATATATATATATATATATATATATATATATATATATATGCGTAATAACTTATGGAAAGAAGTTTCACGACTCCGGTCAACATGTGAATTACGTAAAAAGTAGTGGAAATCAAATTGTGATTTTTATTTTCTTGGTTGATACTTTTTTTCTTATTAGATTGTTTTTTTTTAAACTCTTGTAATGATAAATACTTTATATTCTTATTAGATTTAAAATTGTTTTATATTTTGCCGAACGATGGGGATTCTAATATATTCGTTTGTGAAAGGAGAAAATGGCTATCATTCAATTTCCAAATCAGCAAAAACCTTTTAAAAATTCAGAATTATAATCCAAATCCAACAGGAAAATAAGTCTTACTACACAGTTCTACCATGGTTGCAACGATCAGGAACAATTTATAATTATTAATAATATTCTAAAATTCAATAAAGCAAAATGTATTAATTCAATAATCTAAATTTTAAAATTTAGCTTTAAGGAAACGAAACGAAATACCGCCTTAAATAAAAAAAAAAATTACCAAATGAATGCCAGAAGCATGAAAATAGTTTTCTCATAAGTTATCTTGTTATGAGTTCATTATAACCAGAGGAAAGAAAATTAAAGAAAGTTAACATTTAACCTTATAATCTAAGAAATTTTGGACTCACTATATTTCATTCAAATTGAATTTAACGGAAGCTCTTTCATAAGACTGGTTTATAGACATATTTTCGCACATT
Organism: Sepioteuthis lessoniana; assembly: GCA_963585895.1. NCBI lineage: Eukaryota > Metazoa > Mollusca > Cephalopoda > Myopsida > Loliginidae > Sepioteuthis > Sepioteuthis lessoniana. Next base: position 63,450,366 of record OY757928.1, read on the forward strand.
TTAATGTTAATGCTGTTCCATTTTATATTGCACGGTTTCTATATATTATTCTCACAACCCACATGTAAAAAGAGATTCTTCATTATGTAATATTCCTAATGATTATGTTAATATGGTACTATTGTTAACACTATTTCATATGGTTTATATACCACACACACACGCACATTCATATGCCTACACACATACACACACACACACACATACACACACACACACACACATATATATATATATATATATATATATATATATATATATATATATGTATATATATATATATATATACGCCCATCTCCCGGAAAATTGAGTATTCTGGCGAAAGAATTAACGACTGCAACCCGCGTAATGCAGAGGTCTTCTAACGAATTGAGCACTCCGGTGTCTGATAACGCAAAATGTTAGAAAACAAAAGCCAATGCAAATGCTTTATAATTCCTCGGTCGTATGTCACCGAAATGGCGGGGCAGTTAGATATCAAATCTACCGTAATGTTAAGCATGTTTCGAACCCAGCTTGAAGCGTTCTGCGTGTGTAGTCATATTGTAGATTTGTGATACAACAAGACTGTCATACTGTGGATGACTATATATATATATATATATATATATATATATATATATATATATATATATATATATGTGTGTGTGTGTGTGTGTGTTTGTTGTTGGTGATGGTTAAATTCCCACAATTTTAAATGATTAATTTCGTGCATGCACTTTGCTTGTGTTGTCTACTTTCAACACACTAGTATCAGTATCTGTGCACCATGACTCCATTTACTCCCTCACCACACCAGAAACGATATGCTGTCCTATTGGCATTCAGTCCAAAATATGCCATACGAAGATCTCTTAATGTGTTGGTGTCAATCTAAGGAAAGTGCAGAAAAAAACAACCTTTTTTGCAATGATGCAGCAGTTTGGAAGTCTGAACGCTCAGATAAGAAAAGAACTCCGGAACATTTTGGCAAATCCCAGGCCACAATTGACAAAGATCCCTCCTTGCCAGCCAAGACCACAATATTTTTAATGAGGCAGGTAGTACAGGAAGACATTCGTGATTTATTTTTATCGCAGGCCATGAATAACAATGACTATGCTGGCCAACTTTTAAACAGATTTAACCATTCGAACTAACCAAACATGTTTCACTTTTTAGTAATCCTCAGATGACTAAGAATTATGATAGGATCAGATTGTGAACTTACAAAACAACCAGCAGTTTCTTATGAGCCCTGGAGATGTAGCAAAATTGATAAAACAAACAAACATTTATTCTGCATCGGGGCGTTTGGTGTGATCACTTGTGATTATCACCTTATGGCTCCATCTAATTTCCCACATGATCTTACACTCAATTAAAAGGCCAAATCAAGTTTCTGAAGGAGGTGATGGTAGCCTAAAGCAAGAAGAAGTCTGCTGGTAACAGGACTCTATCCCAAGCCACATCAGCAAGGGAAACCACAGATGGCTTCATGAAAATTTCAACGACTGTATCGCCACTAGCATCTTGCAGCACTAACTCCTAAGATTACGATCTCCTTGATTATGCATGAGTGGGTTGCAGTTTAGTCAGTGAGCCAAAACCTCCAGGAAACATCGAAGATGAACTAGAGGTAAGGATAACAAAAGCATTTACTAATTTAAAAAAGGGTATCGTCGGAATGGCTTGAAAGAAATTTCGAAGACATCGAGAGGCGTCGATAAAGCCGATGTCGACTTCTGTAGATAAATTTAGTCCATAGAATTTTAAAATATTTTCACATAATTTTGGTAAAAAAATATCTGATAACGTAATTTGTCCGTGTTACTTTCATTTTTTCGTAATTTATCGTCAATTTAACTATCGTGCGTATATATATATATATATATATATTGTCATCCACTGAAAGACTGTTTCGTGGTATCACAACTACTCAGTTTGACAAGACACGCAGGACGCTTGAAACTGGGATCGAAACCCGCCCAAATTTACCTTAGACTTAGTATCATACCGCTCAGCCATCAAGCGAACCACGTCATCTCGGTTGTGTGTTTGTGTGTGTGCGTATATGTGCGCGTGCGCGCTGGCATGTATGTGCATGTCTCTCTTATCGAGTAAAATACAGAAATATGTTTGAATATTTGCGAATGTTAAAGATCGGTATATAAACCGTTTTATTGTGCCTAAATAATCGTCTCAATTCTTACGTGGTTGTTTATAGCGAACCACAAAGGTTTTCATAATTTCTCAAGACCAAAAATTGGAAATCTGGCCAACCAACTGTCGATCAATCCTAAACAAATTTTCACCATAACTGTTCGACCGGAGTTTGAAATAATCAGAAAATATTATGATATACTTTTTTATTCATATTTATCATTTCGGGTTTAAATTTCATTGTGCTGCTCTCATCTAATAATAATTATAATAATTTTAAAACGGGCTGATTGACTTAAGGCGCAGACCCTAACAGCTAGTACACTCTGGTTTAATTGGATAATTGCGTGATAATAAAGACGGGTGTGTATTTATCAAACCCATCATTACGAGTAGAAAACAAGAAAGGATTTTTAAGCCGGTAAAAACTGGTTTGAACTCATAATCTTCCTTCTTCGTGATGCCAATGCAAAACAATCAAATCTGCTCTATTTAACCATGAAAGGTGGGAGAGAAGAGATTGATTCATAGCTTTTTCCTTTGAGCATAAGCACGAAGTGAAAAAAAAAAAAAGAATAATGTTGTGTAGGATTAGAATTAGCATGTTCAGTTCCCTTCGACGATAACCGTTATGCTACTTACAGCTTCATGACAACTACTATTTTACGCTGCCCAGAACTACAGAACTTGTGCTGAAGTTTCTGCATGGTAGTTGCTTATGTAGTAGTTTATGGTTGGACAACCAGTTGCTCAGTAATGTTCATTTGCTGAGTAATACCCATGCGAATGGTATGAATCCCCTTATCCCTCCAGCTACGGATTAAATAGTACACTGCTGTCTTTCATCAGTTTTTTTCTTTGTTTGGTTTTAATCATCATCATCATCATCATGCACGGATATCCCTGACCCTCTCTCGCCACTTCTCCCTAGCGTTCATCGCCTCTGGCAGGTCTTCAGGGCTACATCCCGTATCCTCACATAGCTGCTGTATGTATGTCCGAGCTGGTCGTCCTGCTTTTGCCCGGCAATATGCGGGGGTCCATAGGAGTACACCACTTATGAGCTCGTCCCTGCTTCTCCAGCAGTGTCCTGCATGTCTGGTTTGTCTGACTCGGATAGTCTTCCTGATAAGAGGTAAGTGGCCGTATACTTGGTGCCTCGTGGGGTGTTGCAGCCAAGACTTGTTTAATATTGCTCGCAACATTCTTGTGTAATTGCCGTCTAGCTTCTTCTCCAACCGTTTAGTTAGCGTCCATGTAGGCATCCATACAGCAGTATCGATACGACTGCTGCCCAGAAGAAACTGCGTTTCATTTTATCTGTCAGGTCTGATTTCCATATGATCGATAGACTATCGATAGCTTATCAATACTTGTGAGTTATTGAATACCAAAATTGTTAATAAATTTATATTAAATATAAGTAAACACATTTTTCATATAATATTTTTAAACGAGCCTGAGCACGGTTAAATGCAGTTATGTAATTAATAGTAACAATCTAATTTAGCACCAGTCATTTTTTGCTCCCTTTTACATAGGATTTGAAAGTAATAGTATGTTCATATGTGTTATACTTTTTTTGAATACTAGATGTGTTTTTATTTCTACATATCTAAATGGCTTCAAATATTGGTTGGTTCGTTGGTTGCTTTCATGGCATATCAACCTTTGTTGGTTATTTAATGCCAAATCAAATAAACGGTTAAATTGTCAAAAACAGTTTATTCAAGAAGGTCTTGCTTAAGAAATTCAAATTGTATGGGTATAGTTTTTGTTTACACATACTAAAATATCAAAGCAGTTCTATTTCGAAGAATTCAGTTCAGCATAAGTACAGATTCAATGTCAAAAACAGTTCCATCTCAAACAATTCCGTTTAGCATAAGTACCTAGTTTACATGTCAAAATATTTCTAATCCAAGTGATTCAGATTAGTATAAGTTTTCTGTTTAGTTCTATTTCATCCATAGATAGGGCCCCATCAAGTGCTACCACACCGGGCCAGAGGGTACCAGGCATCAGTGGTGATTAAGGGGTGCTCAACATTGCCCAGAACCCCATCATCACTTGAACCTCACCATCAGATTGTTTAATGTCATATCCAGTACATTTATTGGGGTGGGGTGAGGGTCTTACCCCTCTAAAGAGAGTCAGTCGGTGTATTCTACAGCTCCAACTTACTGGTCAATGCACAAAGTTAAATGCAAAAACAGTTTTATTTCAGTTAATTCAGTTTAAATATCAAAACAGTTCTATTTTAAACGATTCAGTTTGGCAGAAATATGCAGTTTAAATGCAAAAACCGTTGACTCTTGATATCACAGTTTAGTTTATTTGACTCATAGACAGGACCCAACCAGTTGCAACCACTTCGGGCCAGAGTTGACCTGGGAGCGATTGCGATCAAGGGGTGTTCCACATTTCCCAAAGCTCCAGCATCACTTGAACCTCACCATCAAATTGGTTAGGAGGTGCCCGTTGTGTAGTCGTTATCGCCGTAGGAAATGAACACGGCGATACGAGTTCAAATCCTGGACGAGACTGATTGCATTTCACATTGCACTAATACCGTTGGGAAAGGTATGAATCCAATTATTCTCCCTCCAGCTATGGGTAAATAGTAGGACAGACTAGGTTCTTCAGCCTTGGTTAGGCAACTAGTCTAAGAGAAGGAAAACTCTGAATTCAAACCTGTTGAACTCCGCTTAAAAATTGATCTTGTGTCATATCCTGCCCGAGCGGAGGGGTTGGTAAATAGTACCATCAAATTGGTTAGTGTCATATACAGTACTCGTTAGGGGGGGTCTTATCCCTCTGCAGAGATGTAGTCAGTGTATTCTACAGCTCCCACTGACTGTGCAATACGTAGATTTACATCGAAATAATTCAATTTAGCATAAGCGCACAATTTAAATGTCAAAACAGTTAGATTCTAAACAATTCAGTTTTGCATCAATCATCATCATCATAATCATGGGTGCCGCTAGGACAGATCCCCCTGTCCCTATCTTGCTACTCATCTCTATCGTCTGCGCTCCTGGGGGTCTTCCAGTCTACACCCTGTATCAGCTGACAGCTTTAGTATATTGGGTTTGCTGCTTTTCCAACCTTTACTCGTCCATGAGAAGGGGTTCACAGGAGAATATCACTTATGTGTTCGTCCTTACTTCTCAAGCAGTGTCCCACATGTCTGGTTCCTCTATTTTGGAAAGCTTTCATGATGAGTAACAGGTGGTCGTACTGCTGCTGCTTTGTAGGTTGTTGTCTCAGGGACTTGTTCAATACAGCTCGCAGTACGCTGTTAAAATGCAAAAGACATTAAACTCTCGATACCATGGTTTGATCCATAGATAGACCATCACATTGTTTAGTGTCAAATCAGGACATTCTTTTAGTGGGGCTTACCACTCTGCAGATGTGCAGACGGTATATTTTATAGTCCTAGCTGATTGGCGAACTTCAATTATTGCTATCTACCACAAATAATTTTATATTGAATCAATGATATTTTTTTACAGTGAAGTGGTTGCAAGTATACCTATTTAACGCTAATTATTCTATAGACCACTATCATTGATTTTTAAATTGGTTTACTTTTTCCAAGTATTGTTACTCTATCACTAACTATTCAATTTAACATCAGTCATGTGTTTACTCGTAATTTAAATGTCACTATACTATTTGGCCCATAGATAGGACCATATCAGGTGCTAACTCTACTGGTCGGAGTGGACCTTGGAACCATGACAATGAAGGAGTATCCCTCATTCCCTAAAACTTCAGGACTTGAGCCTAACCATCAGATTTTTTTGTCATATCCAAGACACTCTTTTAGTGGGTTGGGGCAGAGCCCTCTGCAGCGATGCAGTCGACGTATTTTACAATTCCAGCAGACTGGGCTGTCTAAAGAAAATCGAAAAAGAAATCCGACGGAAATGATAAACGAAATGAAAATGTTTATATTTTAATGAAAAAATGCAATTTCTTATTCAAGTTATCTGTTCTCCTTCGTCCACGTTTTCATAATTTAATTATATCGTGTTTATTTATAGTAGAACAGCCCAGCAGCTTTGGGTTATAGAATAGGTTAGCTGCAGAAGAGTAAGACAATCTACTTAACGAGTGTCGTGGACCTGATGGCGATGCTCCACTCCGGAAACTTTCGGCAATGAGGAATATCCCTTCATGACTCACATGTGTTTATTGAGCCAGAGTTTTAGGGTCCTATTTAAGGCTCAAATAGAATTGTTATTCATTTATTTTAGTGGAAGCCATTCAACTAGGAGCAAACAAATGATTAATATTAGGCTGATTTTTGAAGGCAATAATTGAAACCATTTAACTGTAGCAAATAAAACTAGAAGAGTTAGATTAACATATTTGAAAACATTTAACTGTGTAAAATTTTCATTTTTCTTGTACAATTCAGGCGCAGATTGCCATGGTTGCCATTAAAATTATGTAAAGATTTCGCGGAGAAATAACGCTTCAAGTAAGCTGTTACTTAGTGCTAATTTGAGTAAATTTAGGGTAATTTTTCATGTTGCGATTATTGTCGTTTCAGGTAGAATTCCAGGTTCACATTACATTTGGAACCATTAAAACTGTATAATTCAAAGATTTCGAGAAGAAATAATGTCTTAATGTTGCTGTGACATAATGCTATTTTAGGTAACTTTTGTGTAAGTGGTTAATATTGATAGCATGGTCGTTTCTTGAAGAATCCAAAGGGAAAAATCCAAAGGGAAAAAGGGTAACTATTAAAATTGTGTAATTCAAATATTTCATGGAGAAATAGGAATTTAAAGTAATGGAGACGCAGGTATAGGATAAATTTAGTTTAAATATTTTGAATCATTTTAATGTGTGCAAGCCAATTGCTTGTTAAAAGTTATTCACATAACAATCATAATTTTTATACAAAAACATGATTTTGTATTAAATACCCATCAAGGGTTGATATATGATTAAAGCAAATAGCCTCAAGTAACCTATTAATGAGATGAACTTTCCAAAATCCAGTGATATACACGTTATATCTATTTTAATTACAATATTTGTTCATTGCAGCAAGAACGTTTCATAATCAAAACGGTTATTCTTTGGTGTTATTTATAATCACAACGGCCGCATTGTAACTGTTTCTAAACGTAGTGAATCCGAAGAAGAGAAAAATACCACAAAATTACAACCAAATTTCAAAGAATAAACAACATCTTTCTACACATACAACTTCTTAAATGATTTTTACCATCTTTTCCACTATCTTAATTGAACGTTATTTTGTTTGAGCATTTTCTCTTCTAAATAACGTATGCCCACAAACTGTTGCGTTTTGCAGGTAATTTTTTTCTACGAGAGGATCGATTTTCTACTGGTATAAGACTCCGGAATTCAAATTGCATGATGATCCATATTTTTTCCCAATAATGGCTTGCGAAAAACGCACGATATTAGTTTAAATAATTTAATCTTGTTTGCTAACAACATATTTGAATGAAACAGATAATTCATTTATTAAATGAATAATATGATATTGTTTTATTCAATGCAAGGAAAAAAATAAAAAACCACCTAAAAAATTTAAAAAAAAACTAAAAGATGAGGTGAACATTCACTACATTTGTTAATGTAAATATGATTTGTCATAGGTAGTATATATATATATATATATATATATATATATATATATATATGTGTGTGTGTGTGTGTGTGTGTGTGTGTGTGTGTGTGTGTGTGTGCGTGTGTGTGTGTGTGTGTGCGTGTGTGTGTGTGTTTTAGAATGTGTGTTATGTACGTACAAGTGGGTGGTGCGTGTGTTTGTGTCTCTGTGTGCAGCTGTCTTATGTTTGTAAGTTTGGGGATTCAGTTTTTAATTTTTCAAAATATTAAATCATATGTTTTGGTGGTATAATTTTCTTGTGTTATTTATGTAGAAGGAAATTATAAATCATACATCTTTAGGAAATGCTTGTATTTAAACCGCATCCATACACGCACACACTCACACATAGTAACACACACAGAGTAACACACACACACACACACACACACACACACACACACACACACACACACACACACACATATATATATATATATATATAAATATATATATACAGATATATACATATATATATATATAAATATATATATATATGCATACATATATATATATATATATATATATATATATATATATATATATATATATATATAGTTGTTTATCTGGTAAGTGTAAAAAAAAGTATTAATCATATTCTACGTAGAGTAATTCCGAGCAGAACATAGTTAGGTTCCCAGGAGAATATATATATATATTGCTACATATATATATATATATATATATATATATATATATATATATATATATATATATATATATATATATATATATTGCTATACATATATATATATAAATATATATATATATATTGCTATACATATATATATATAAATATATATATATATATATTGCTATATATATATATATAAATATATATATATATTTTGCTATATATATATATATATATATAAATATATATTTACAAATCAATTATCTACCAGTATTCATGATGAATAAAGGCAAAAGCAAGTTTCTCCTTAGAATAGTTTAGGCGAAACTTCCTGATGATCCGTTAAGGTGAAACTTTAGTAGAAGATTTTCGACTCGCGATTTAAATTAATTCTATATAAATATATATATATATATTGCTATATATACAATATATATATATATTGCTATATATACAATATATATATATATATATATATATATATATATATATATATATATATATATATATATATATATGTTTACAATTTGTTCTGTTTGTATATCTTTTCAAAATACATAATCATATCCATTTTGATCGCATAACTTTGCTCCAACACAATAGAATTAGATGGAAATTAGTTGATATATTTTAGCCATCTTCAGATGTGTACTTATCTTTGTAATTCTGATATATATAATGTAGATGTATCTATTCTATTTCATACAATTATCTCTTCGTTTGTGTCGCTATCCTTACTAGTAAGAAATAACAATCTGCATTCATAATAGCAAAATACACTCGCTGAAACGAGGGTACTTAGCAGACTGCACGCTTTATATTTGTTTCTCATAATAGCATTAATTCATGGCTATAAATCCTTTTTGGCAGCATGCTCGAATAAACAGAGTTGTTTCCCTTGAAGGGTGATTTATACAGTCAAGTAGGACGAAGAAGAAAGATGTGATTATTTGCACAGTACAGATTTTGAAGAGCCGTCAGCATCGGGAATAATAAGCACTTGTTTCCGCTGATGTAACCGTTTAGAAGTTGCTGTGCCTCAAGAGAAATGTCGGTTTTTGTGTGTGAATATTAGAGTGATGGACACGATGAATTTCTGTGCAAAAATAAAATATTAGCTGGAAAGAAAAATAATTGTTAGATGATGGAGACTGCAATATTTCACTCGGTATTGTGTAGTAGACAATTGCACTGAACCTTTTATTCATCGCTCTAATTTTCGTCTCTCTCTCTCTCTCTCTCACTCTCTCTCTCTTGGTATATATATATATATATGGATAGATAGATAGATTTGAAACATTTATTAAACTAATTTTCTATCAATTCTGACGACGGATAATTATCTATCAAGAATGAGAAGAAAACGAATACAAATGCTACACAGTTTTTAATGTCATATATATATATATATATATATATATATATATATATATATATATATATATATATATATCCGGTATGGAATATCAATACGTGTAGGTTATTTAATGCCAAATCCATTTTATTCAAGTAAACACTTCTTTATCAAACAAATCAGTTTAGTTTAAGCACAGTTTTTGTTTACATATAGTTAAATGTCAAAACAATTCTAATTGAAAAAAATCAGTTTAGCGAAGGGAGAGTTTCAATGCCAAAACAGTTCTATTTCAAATAATTCAGTCTAACATACAAAGACAGTTTGGGGACCCTAACAGTTGCAACAAATCCGAGCCCGAGTTGACCTGGGAGCGATATTAATAAAGGAGTTCTCTACATTCCCCAAAGCTCCAGCATTACTGAAACCTCACCATCAGATTGTTTAGTGGCATATCAAGGACTCTCACTGGTGTGGAGTCTTACCCTCTGCAGAGGGGCATCGTCGTATTCTACAGCCCCGTTCCACTGGGCATATATATATATATATATATATATATATATATATATATATATATAGTACTTTTCCTATATTTGTTTCGCTGTTTTTTGTTACGTGCTCAGTACTTGAAAAATAACCATAAAAACGAGGTAAAAGGGATTGGATGAAATGGAAATAAAAAGCAGAATCGAAAGAAAGTGAAACACAGAGATGTTAATATAAGTTTGGATTCTTTAACTTTTGTCTCTTAAGGAAACCTTACGAACTCAAACTTTAAAGAAGAACAATCTCTCAAATTGTATCAAAAAAATGTTATGAAATGAAATAATAATACTTCCTCTATACTCTGAATATATAAAAGTACGTTGGCCTACCTGTGTCAAGGCCAACAGGAAGGCCCCCTTTTCAATTACTATAACACCGAAGTTTAATTATTCTCCCTCCAGCTATGGGTAAATAATAGGGCAGACTAGGTTCTTCAGCCTTGGTGGGGCAACTAGTCTAGGAGAAGGAAAACTCTGAATTCAAACCTGTTAAACTATGCTTAAAAAATTGACCTTGTGTCATATCCTACCTGAGCAGAGGGGTTGGGTAAATAGGATAACACCGAAGTTTAGGTGGGGTTCCATTGAGTGTATGATTGAAAATTAAAAGCTCATAATGGATAGTAATCCGGCCAAATACACACCATAACTTTTAATCCATTAAGTTCCATTTTGAGGTAGGCAGCAGACATTTTTGTGATAGAAGTGTAAATTTTAGTCATTTTTGTGATAGAAGTGTAAATTTTTGTCATTTTTGTGATAGAAGTGTAAATTTTAGTCTTTTTGTGATAGAAGTGTAAAGTAATACACCTTGAGAAATGGGTAAGTTTTTTTTTTTTTTACCATGGCTGAAGACTTGTCGTTATCGATTTGAAATTTTCTTCATCCTTCTCACTTAGAGTACGAAGAAGCTAAACCTCCAGCTAGTTCAGTTTCCTTTCTTCTTCAACTGGCAAGAGTTTGTGGATTGGGATGTGGTGGATTTAAGTGTTAATTTTCGGGCACATTTGCGCGTATTTCATTTCACCAATTCTCTTAAAGTGCCTAGATCGAAGTCTCTTGAGCGTTCTGGTTTCAACTCCTCTCTCTATGACGTATCACGCGAATGACATTTTGAACACCATTTATGGGCTTCGACGTCAGGAATGATAACTTGATTGTAAACACTACACATTTTTTTTAACTCTTCCAGTTATGTGTTTTGTTATTCTTTAATTCTCACTGCTTCACATGTCTAATGTACAATTTTGCTATTTTCATTTTAGGGTATGCTCTTAAAGATTAGATAATGAAGTTGATACTTTCACAACCAACATAAGAATGACTGATAAAAGTACTGTAAACTTAGGTAATTTTTACCAGCGATTTTAATGATAATATTGATTAAATATTCCTTCTTGTTTTTAATATATATATCTTTATTACCGTTTGTGTCAGTGATGAATTTTAGCCAAGCGTAAAATATCACGGTATCAAAAGCCACTGAGTATAAAATCAAGAACCACGTGGTAATAAAGAACTAACAACTAAGAAAACAATAACCTAAATATCTTGTTTCAAATACTGGACGAGACTATTTGCATATGACTTGTGCTGTGTCTTTCTTTAAAGACATAGATCCATCTCTTCTCCCATTAGATAAATAGTCGAAAAAACAGGATTCAATAGTATTTGTAAATTAACAGTTTAGAAGGAAAAATCTGAATATGAAGCAGGATAGGACTCAAGGGTAATTTTAGTAAACTGGACATAGTATCCAGTTTACTAAAATTACCCTTGAGTCCTATCCTGATAGTGATGCTGGGCTAAGCAAATTTAAACATAAAATAACCAGTCTAGTTTAATTTTCCTTCCATTTATTAGTTTCGCAAGAACTTCCAGCTTTATGTTTAAAATCTAGATTTATATTAGAATGATATTCAAATCATAGAAATGTAAACCTTTCTAAACAGAATTAACGTGTACATTACCAATGGATACAGAGTTAACCGCATGCAACTGTCATTTTGTACAATATCGATAAATCATGTTGAATCAGTTATGTACAATTCTCTTAATATGAGTGCATTCTGTTTTCCCTAACTGGTAAAGCGCACTTACATATTGCTTTGTCATGTGGTTCAACTAGATGATGGATTTTAGAATAACTGATGCGTAAATGAATATAGTAATCAGTTCTGTTAGATTAGCTGCATGGAGTGGCTTCAAACTATCGGAAGTTTGGGATCTGTTTACATATAAAACCTTATAATCGACAATATAATATACAGTTACATTCACTATAAATCATGCGTGTTCAACTTAGGTGGGTTTTTGTATATGTAAACATTTAAAGTAATTTTATAGAAAATTTCAGGATATTCCAAATTCTCGTCTGTCTTGAAAAGATTAATCTGCTTGTGCAAAATTGACTCCATCTCGGACAGTAATATCAGCAGACTGTCTTGTTTTGCCCACTTAGAGATCTTACACACGTGCAGAGCTTTTTTTTTTCTTACTTTTTAAATGAAATATTAGTCGGATGCAGGTTGTTGTCAATAGCATATAATCCAAAGGTTAGTTCCACTAAATCAAGGGAAAGAACATACAAATAAGTTCCAGAATTTATGCATATAGTCGTTTTTATTCCCTCTTTTGGTTTAACCTATTGAAGAAGAAGGCGTGTTTGACACTTAGCTGTTCAACCTAAATGTGCTGTTCCTAAATTTGTTTTCTTGAAATAACACTTCCTTTGTCTAATTATAGTGATTGATAAGGAATCCCAACAACAAACCTAAAATGCTATTGGTCACCACTCATTTCTGTTCAACTGATGACTCCTCACATGTATATATAGAATCCCGAATTCCGGAAAAGCAAGCCGTCTTTCGATTTTGGACACCAGAGAACTAGAATACCTTAAACGGATATACTTGTCTACCGACCTCTAACCATAGTAGCACCGACGATTTAATTTTTTTACAAATATTTAAAAAATCATTCAATTAATATTGTTGTTTTTTTTCTTTTTTTTTTGTATTTTATTTTCTATTACAATCTGCCGAACCTCTTATTACTTTAGCAAACCTCTTGATACTACTTGTACTACTTCTTTCACTAATACTACACACACACATGTACACATCCATGTCCATGTATACATATACGCTAACTACTCTCAGACTCATCCATAAAGTTACGCTCAAACCCATACGCATACATTCTCAAATGGATACACTTGCAACTAAACCAAAATCTTTCATTTCACATAAATATACACACCAAGAAGCAGAAGAGCTTATTGTTTTAATATCTGACAAATGAAGCAAGAGTTATTTTTAAACTAAACGAGACATCACACAGAAACCTTGCGCAAAATTACTACTTCATTCTTAATCACTAGCCTTGTCTCATTGTTCTTTTGTCATTCTTTTCAAAAAAAAAATGTTTTCTATTTAGAAAACATATTTTAATATCACTATTCAGTTATTAATGCATTAGTTAATGACTATTTGTCGTATTGTAGGCGCGTCATGTCAGTTGCGCAAAGGCAGGACTCGAAATAGATAATTGCTTTTATACAGATGATGATAAAAAATGGCAAATACATTTTATAGATTTAAATTTCTACTTTATTTTAGTGTTTCTGTTTTTCAGACCGACACTTTGATTTTGTTTATGTCTTGAAAACCTTCACTTCAAAATGAGGAAAACATTTGTTTAAATTGTAATATTATTCTGCTACCTTCTATACCAGATGGAAAGTCATCTAAATAATAAGCCTTAACTAAAGCAACTAAGAATTAATTTTTATTTATAGCGGACTTTTTGTCCTCATCTTGGTAGTTTTTTTTGTTGTTTTTTGTGTGTGTGTGTGTGTTGTTTCTTCTTTCACTACGTTTCGGCCAAATTTCAATTCTGGCCTTCTTCAGGTGATTTACCACGACCTCGAATAGGAATGCTGAGTCTTGTAACCGTATTCCCAGTAATTACTGCCTTCCATAGTTGTTGTCTATCGCACCACGTTTTTGACCAAGTAAACCTCTGGCCGGCTTGGGTAAAATTTGAAACCGCTATCTTCTGACAGTGCTCACCCGGAACCGTAGAGACTCAACGCCTCTATCCGCTGTGCCACTTGCCCCGAAGGTCGCAGTAAATCACCTGAAGAAGGCCAGAGGTGAAATTTGGCCGAAACGTAGTGAAAGAAGAAACAAAACAAAAAAAAAAAAACTACCAAGACGAGGACAAAAAGGCCTTAATAAATAAAAATTATTCCAATTAAAGACAATTACTAAAACAACTACTTCTTTATGTATCAGAATACCAGACTGACTAAAAACATTTAACTTTACCCGTCTTCCGCCAAGTGACATCTCAACTAACCAGGCTTTATATTTGTATATCCTATCTGATTTTCGTTTGTCATACTTGAATGATTATCTAGGAATCACACTATCAATTATAAAACACCCAGGATTTCATTTGCGGTCATAATGTAAACTCCTGTAATTACTAGCTAATTACACACCACACTGAAAATTAATTCTTCTTCCTCCTCTTTAAACAAAACATCAATCGTTGTTCTATCAACACTTGTTTTTCCATTTTAAAGTCCTCAGGAAGGTTCATTATAACGGAAACGTATTAACGTCGACTTTCCTTCGTAATAAATTCTCCACTTTTGAATTATTTGTTTTCTAATTTTTCTCCATAATATGATAAGGAATCCAGATACAATAGTTCTATCTTGTTAGTAATATCTAGATTACTTTCACTAATTTAATTTGTTTGTTTTTTGTTTTTTGCTACTCAGTTCGACTTCGGAACTTGGATTAAGAAGTGGTGATCTCACAGTCGTGCCTGATATGATCAATGCGGGACTGTGAAGCACAATTGGACAGCTGCTGCTGAAGGTCAGGTCAGTTTTTGATAGCATGGTGTTACATCTTGTGTCTTCGAGGCAAGCACGATGAGTGATTTCAAAGGATATATGGCTGGTGACGAAACGCTTGGCGTCACGGTTCTCAACTACGATCTCACGATGGTCAGTGTGACAGGCACCAAGGAAATTTTTCAACTGGTCTTCGATTGTCATCATTGCTGTTACTTCTGTAGCGATGGTCAGTGGAGAAATGACTGCATATTAAAATCCTGGACAGTCGATGATTGTCCATTCTGGAAACGAATCTTTTCAAACGTAGCTGGGATATCATTAGTATAGCGATGATGCTGGTTATTTGACCGATAAAATGAAACTCAGTTTCTTCCAGGTAGCGGTCGTATCGATACTGGTATATGGATGCACTACTTGGACGCTAACTAAACGGCTGGAGAAGAAGCTAGACGGTAATCACACAAGAATTTTGCGAGCAATATTGAACAAATCCTGGCGGTCAAACCCCACAAGGCACCGACTATACGGCCACCTGTCTCCTATCACGAAAATTATCCAAGTTAGACGAAACAGACATGCAGGATACTGCTTGAGAAGCAAGGACGAGCTCATAAATGATGTACTCCTGTGGACCCCTGCATATGGCCGAGCAAAAGCAGAACGACCAGCTCGAACATACATGCAGCAGCTATGTGAGGACATGGGATGTAGCCCTGAAAACCTGCCAGAGGCGATGAATGACAGGGAGAAGTGGCGAGACAGGGTCTGGGATATCCATGCTAGCGGCACGACATGATGATGATGATGATGATGATTAGTAACTGAGTCAAACCAGTGGATATTCTATTATAAACGGAATTGTCCAATTCCATCTCTAACGTTTGAATTACTTCCAATCGCTTTTTTATTCCTTGGCTCATATTAAACTACTTTTATTCAATGTTTATCTCACTTGTTTCTTACTGGTTTATATACCTTTTGCCTCCCCAAAACTAAATGATTGTGATTCCAAGTGTTTTTATTGTAACAGATAAATTCAAATTTCGTTTCTTGCTATGTGGGAATTTTCAGAGTAAATCCTTTTGCTGCAACTAAAATCAATTTGAAAAGTGATATCTCAACGGTCATCCTGGAGTTTTAATTGTGGTATCTCTCGAATAATACAAGAAACGTTCGTTGTCAGATTTTACTATATAGTTTAGTTATGTTTAGGACCAGTTTCAGTTTATTAAAAGTTGATTTGATGATAACATCTGGCTGCTGAGCTATAATTTAATCTTGTAATCATATTCTATACCCACCAGTTACATAAAGTCTGTTTCAATGGATGTTAGAACAAGAGTTCCTGTGGATAACTGGCGTTATTAGTCATTGACGCTTCGGTTGAATCAACCAAAAAGGACATCGAAACGAGGTTAACGAAAGCATGGACAGCTATCAATAGGCTATCGACTATATGGAAATCAGACCTAACCGATAAAATGAAACGCAGTTTCTTCCAGGCAGCGGTCACATCGATACTGCTATATGGATGCACTACATGGACGCTAACAAAACGGCTGGAGAAGAAACTAGATGGCAATTACACAAGAATGCTGCGTGCAATCCTGAACAAGTCCTGGCAGCAACACCCCACAAGACACCAACTGTACGGCCACCTGCCCCCTATCACGAAAACTATTCAAGTTAGGCGAACCAGACATGCAGGACATTGCTGGAGAAGCAGAGATGAACTCATAAGAGATGTACTCTTATGGATCCCCACACACGGCCGCGCAAAAGCAGGACGACCAGCACGAACGTACATTCAGCAGATATGTGAGGATACAGGTTGTTGTCCTGAAGACCTACCTAGGGCGATGAACGATAGGGAGGAGTGGCGAGAGAGGGTCAGGGATATCCGTGCTGCCAGCACGATATGATGATGATGATGATTAGTCATTGGGAAGAATACAGGTTTATTTGATTCACATATTACGCGGGGGCTATTACAAAATAGGTAGATATTTAAGTATTTATCTGTCTCATTGCTGGTTAAGTGAGAATTACAGCAAAAACTGTTTTCCCATGTAAAACTGCATGAATTTATCTATGGACTGTCTTATTTCCTGATTGTGACATTCATATTTTTTATTAGAATAGATTGGTAGGAAATCATATTTATTTTAATCGTTCTAATTGTAATTTATTCAGCTACAAGTGACAAATAAATAAATACCTTTATAATAATATTGTTCGAGTGTACTTATTCGGGAATATATATATATATATATATATATATATATATATATATATATATATATATATATATATATAATTTGAAAGAAATATTTTTATTTTTCTCATCATTTTTGCTCATTACTTCCTCTTTCTCAATTTTTCTCTCTTTCTTTCTCTCGCTCTCTCTCCCTCTCTCTCTCTCTCTCTCTCTCTCTCTCTCTATATATATATATATATATATATATATATATATATATATATATATATATTTGAGTGTGTGTGTGTGTGCCGGCGCGAAAGTATGGGGTCTATGTATATATACATGTGTGTGTTATTTCCTATGTTCGAATGTGTAATTTACGTACAACTGTTGCTTCATTGCACACGCACACACACACCTAATCACAAACACACGGGCCAAAGCATTTACATAAAGGCGAGCACACGCCCATAACAAAAGAAGTCTAAACCCACAAAATCCTTTCATAAATTATCATCACTACTCAATCCAATAAATATTATTTCCCTCTGAGATGGATGGCTCAAGGCTAAATTATTCATTTCAGGAATTCTCATTTGTTTAATTCTATTAACAGAAGCCTGATTGGAACAGTATATTTGCCAGTGGTATGTTTACATGCAATAACAAACAGAAAACAATATCGTGTCCAAGATTCATGTGCATATCACGAGAATAAATCCAATAAGGATAACGTAAATGCCGAGACAAGAAATGTGTGTAAATATTAACATTTCTTATTCTTTACGAGATCTAGTTATAACTATCAGAATAATGATGAATACATATTACAAGAGCAGAAGATAAAACCATATATATATATATATAGAGAGAGAGAGAGAGAGAGATAGACAGAGAGAGAAAGAGAGAGATAGAGAGGGAGAGAGTGAGAGAGGAACGTGGCATAATGGTTACCATTCGAGAAAAGGACACGGTGACCCGAGTCAAAACCTGGACGAGGCTGTTTGCATTTTACTAAATATCATTGGAATAGATATGAATCTAATTACATCCCCTACAGCTATTGTTAAATAGTAATGCAAACTAAGCTTTTTTAACTTTTGGATGACAACCGTGTTCTTGAAAAGTGAAATTCAGTGGTACAATTTATTAAACTACATCTAAAAAATTACGTCCGTCCCATCCAGTTCAGAGGGGTTTCGCTGTCTCTTTCTGTCTCTCTCTTGATCTATCTATCTATCTATCTCATGTTACAATCTGAGACCATTCAATAAACGTCGGACGAAGTGAAGAATATAAGAAAAAGTATTAATATGGTTAATTTTTGGTTCGAAATGTGGGGGTTATCTGTGCGCGTGTGTATTTAAGTTGTGTTTTGCTGCATATCAACACTTCAGTGTTAGTTAATACCAATTTCTATACACACACACACACACACACACACACACACACACACACATATATATATATATGTATGTGAACATTGTGTTTCAGATATTTCTGTGTTACACAAATTTTATGTTTCTTATAAATAATTTGTTTTCAAACAGATGTTTACGCGTATTACTATCTAACCTTGATAAGTCTACTTAAGATCCATAATTTGTTTGCACACTCTCAAATTGTTTGTAGGATTCCATCGTAACGATAATTCTGTTTAATATCTCTCATTTATTTGAACATGGATAAATTGTTTTAAGCATGACAAACTAATATTACTAATTCTGTTTATAAAGTATACCTCTCTAATATAAACAACTTGCACACAGTTGTATGACTTCAGATAATTAGTTCTTATAATCCTTTGTAAAATATATGAACGGACAAATTTGACCCATTGAGGGGCCTGTAACAATCGCGATCACAGAGGGAGTGGCAGTAATGTTAATGAAGGGGTGCCCCATATTCTCCAAAGCTCCAGGGAATATAGGCTCTCCATCAGAAGCAGTCTAGAGTCATACCAGGGCATTTTTGGGTAGGTGTATTTCCCCTTCTTTGAAGATAAGTGTGTGTATTCTACAGCACAGGCCTATAGAGCTTTTTTTTTCACTGGATACACTGATGTCATAAACGTCCAATGATTTCGACATTCAAGGCGCTTTCTATGGCCATTTTCATAGTAAGCTTTAGAATTAGCTGTAACAATATGTTGTTTTCTGCATTCAATTCCATATACTTGTGTTTTTGATTGTATTTTACGGTTTGGTTTCCTAGATTTAATAAGTTATTTGATCAGCAGACCATCCATATAGAAAGATAGTAGTGGTAATATCAATGCATTGCTTGGATAATTAGCGAGTTCATACTTTTCCCGAGGGAATGAATCCGAATGTAAACTTAACAGTGACACTGGAGTTCGAACTCGTTTTTTATATTATCAGAGTTAGCCACCAAGCCACAGGTTTAACATACCCATAATATACGGATGTGTGAAATAGACATTGGAAATCCGAAATACACGACATTCACGAAATTGGTTCAGGTACGAAACTTTTATTCACCTTTTTGAGTTTAAAGATTTTTCAACATGAAAAGAGGGAGACACAATCTTTCTATGCTGACTGCTTTTATATCGTCAGCTCTCGACCCAACCAATGCGCGGCGCACGTAGCACACAAATTCGTCTGGCCTCGCCCAGCTCTGAATCTCAACTCTCTCGTTCAGAAGCAGGAACTCAACTCACTGACTTTTTTCTCAAATGCTCAGCCCACGCTTCTGGTGCGTGACGTCATTCGCATCCCCTGGTCCCAATACCTGTCTGGGATTTTTATTTTGGCATCTCTGAATAACACATCCTCTCCGCACGCGCGTGAACACCTGCGTTAATGTTGCACCTAACTAACCCATGCTCTAAGCAAAAGACAAGGTATATAAAACGAGATCCCTCCGCAATTATATTACACAAAGAATCAGATACAATTCATTAAATGGAATGTTTCAAATGTTTTTATTATGTTTAGATTACTTATACTCACAGAATTACTAACATTTTTGTTTTGTTACTGTTGTATCTGTATTATTTGTGTATTGTTTAGCAATGTCTTTCTCATACGGAATTGTAGTGTTTCCAGTTGGTTTTGGGGAATAATCGATTGATTCTAATGGCTTCTGTCCTCGTATATATGCCTAGATTTTAGGATGTTCGTTCATTGTAAATTCATATTATATTATATTATATCATATGATGTTCATTCGCTAAAGATATTCATAAAAGATGTATTTGCTATCAAGTATTCCAATCTTATATAAAAATTTTCATACGGCTTCAAAAATCTCTTTCCAATATTAATAATTATATTTTTCAAGCATTTATTCCTATCTATTTGAAAAACGCCAGGGAAAAAAAGCGCCAGGGGAAAAAATAAAACGCCAGGGGGAAAAAAAAAGCAATTGTAAAAGCTCTATAATTCCTGAAGCCTATTAGGTTCCCAACGGTAGTATAGAGAAAGAAAAAAAAAAAAAACTAAAAAGCCTAGGAAAATTTCCCAATACCGCTAAAAAAAAAAAAAAAAAAAAAAAAAAAAAAAAAATTCAGTACCAGTGAAAAAAAAAACAAACTTTTATTTATTTATTTATTTTTATTTTATTTTATTTTATTTTATTTTATATACGTACACATGGGAAGCAGCATGATGTACGTAAAGGTATTTGAATAAACCCATCGGCGACCAAACTCAATACCTAAACGTAAGAACCTTAAATAGAATAGGACAACTACCAGAGCTAATCGCATCGGCCGAAGAACATAAGATTGACATAATATGCATACAAGAACACAGATACACGCACACAGAAGATATCAAATATCACGAAACTGGCAATGGCTGGTCGCTCGTCACCGTATCCGCATGGAAAAACTCTGTCAACGCTGCAGTAGGAGGGGTAGGATTACTTATAGGACCAAGAGCATTAAAAACGATAAATAGCGTTGAGAAAATACAACCTAGAATGATGGCAGCTACTTTTAACGGCAACCCCAGAGCAACAATCATCTCATGCTACAGCCCCACCAATGTTAGTGAAGAAGCTGAACTAGTCACCTTCTACGATGAGTTATCCTCATTAGTGCGTAGCATTCCGAAACACAACATGTTAGTCATTGGCGGAGACATGAATGCCCAAATCGGGAAAAACGGAAACAACAAATACAGCCTCTACAACACGTCAAATAGGAATGGGCAACATCTATTTTCATGATAGAAAATAGATTAGCATGCCTCAATACAAACTACCACAAAAGGGAGGGAAAACTATGGACATACACGTATGCAAATAATAATAAAGCTCAGATAGACTACGTCCTTATAAACAAGAAATGGAAAAATAGTGCAATGAATTGCAAGGCATACTCCTCTTTTGAGGGTGTGTCCACCGATCATCGAATAGTCACGGCGAAAATACGGTTAAGCCTACGAAAAAACGCCAAACGAACAGCGACCACCAAACACTATGACTGGGCCCTATTGAACAACAGAGATATAAGAGATAAATACGTATTAGAATTAAGAAACAATTCGAAACACTACAAGAAACGACAGAAAAAAGTACACCAAACGACGAATATGAAAATTTCGTCAATGCACACCTCGAGGCAGCAGCGAAATGCATTCCAACAAAATTCAAAACTAAATATAGAGTCCCTTGGGAAACTTTAGCGGTGAGAGAAAAACGTGCACTAGTGAAAACAGCCTCCAAAAACTATCGAAAAAACCCAACAAACACAAATGCCTTAAAACTAAAAACGGCACAATATCAATTAGCAGGCGTATATATAAAGTAACAGACAGAATACATTCAAAATCAGATAGATAAGATTATAGATTCGGTGGAAGATAGACAATCTAGGATAGCCTGGCAAAAAATAAACGAAGTGAGTAGAAGAAAGAACACAGCCAAAGCAAAACTGAAAGCAGCAAACCAACAAGAAAGAATAAAACTGTGAAAACAGCACTTCGAAAACTTACTAGGAAACCCACCGAAAATAACACATGAACCAATCACCAAAATAATTAGCAAACACTTAGACATTAAACTAGGACCGTTCACACAAGAAGAACTCGACTCGGTTCTCAGAAAAATTAAAAATAGGAAAGCTGCAGGGCTGGACGAAATTCCCCCGGAAGTATGGAAGACCAGACAATTCGATGACATACTGCTCCGACACTGCAACGCAGTATACAATCAAAATCCGATAGATAGATGGATGAAACGATGCATACTCCCCTTCCCTAAAAAGGGGGACCTCGGATTAGCCAAAAACTACCGAGGCATAACACTTACATCCATAGCAGCCAAAATCTACAATACCCTACTACGAAACCGCATAGAACCCCAAATCGACAACATACTTAGAAAAAACCAAAATGGCTTCCGAAGGAATAGATCCACGACCTCACAAATATTAACCATCCGTAGAATCATTGAAGGTGTACGGGCAAAAAACCTACAAGCGACATTAATTTTTGTTGACTTTACCAAGGCTTTCGATTCCATTCACAGAGGAAAGATGGAACAAATCCTACTAGCGTACGGCATACCTAAAGAAACCGTAGCGGCAATAACGATTCTCTATAGAAACATTAAAGTAAAAGTACGATCACCAGATGGAGACACAGAATACTTCGACATTGTAGCAGGAGTACTACAAGGGGACACGCTGGCTCCGTACCTCTTTATCATTTGTCTAGACTACGTACTTAGAACATCGATTGACAAAATCAAAGAGAATGGCTTCGAACTGACGAAGAAAAGAAGTAGAAGGTACCCCGCAACAACAATTACCGACGCCGACTACGCCGATGACATAGCGATACTGGCAAATACACCTGACCAAGCCGAAACACTACTGCATAGTTTGGAACGAGCAGCAGCAAACAAAGGCCTCTATGTTAATGCACACAAAACGGAATATATGTGCTATAATCAAACGGGGGACATCTCCACTCTAGAAGGAACCCCTCTTAAACTAGTAGACAAATTCACTTACCTAGGAAGCAGTGTGGAATCAACCGAAAAGGACATCGAAACGTGGTTAGCGAAAGCATGGACAGTTATCAATAGGTTATCGATTATTTGGAAATCAGACCTAACCGATAAAATGAAACGCAGTTTCTTCCAGGCAGCGGTCACATCGATACTGCTATATGGCTGCACTACATGGACGCTAACAAAACGGCTGGAGAAGAAGCTAGACGGCAATTACACAAGAATGCTACGTGCAATCTTAAACAAGTCCTGGTGGCAACACCCCACAAGACACCAACTGTACGGCCACCTGCCCCCTATCACGAAAACTATTCAAGTTAGACGAACCAGACATACAGGACACTGCTGGAGAAGCAGGGACGAACTCATAAGGGATGTACTCTTATGGATCCCTACACATGGCCGTGCAAAAGCAGGACGACCAGCACGAACATACATTCAGCAGCTATGTGAGGATACGGGATGTTGTCCTGAAGACCTATCTAAGGCGATGAACGATAGGGAGGAGTGGCGTGAGAGGGTCAGGGATATCCGTGCTACCAGCGCGATATGATGATGATGATTCCTATCTAACAATCGTCATTCACGTATAATTATATTGTATAAAATAACTTATAATAATCCCTAGCTAAAAATAATAGATTCAAGTATTTAGTCTCAGTACGATTATAACTTACTGCTGAATATATATATATATATATATATATATTTCTTTAAGAAAAAAAAACTAAACCGGTCACATTAGGATAATAAACATATTTCCAGCCTGTTATGTGTTTTTGATATAAATCGAAACCACGAAAAAAAATTAATAGGACTTCTTCAGATCATATGGATAAAATAATTCAGAATAGACACAGGAAAGAAGGGTGGGAAGGGATAGAAGAGACGTGAAGAGTTTTCTCCTCATTTAGCCCACTTCCGGTATCTTTTATTTTATTACCGGTTGGAATCATAGTAAATTACTTTTTTTTTAAATTTTTATTCTTTAAAACTCTAATTATTTTCGACTTAAAACTCCAGATTTAATCGTAATTTAGATAAAATAACTTTATTTAATAGCTTTACGTAAGGATACAGTAATACTTATATTAAATTAAATTCAAGATTTAAAATTAAAATTAATTTTTTTTTTTAATTTCAATTTTATTTTCGAGCCAATTAATTCAGTTACCCTTTTATTGAAGAGTACATATACAAGATATGGTTTCTTCACATTTTTTAAATTTATCATTTTCTTATTCAGGAAAATTTAAATATTCACTGTTGAATGTTTTTTTGGACCGGATGGAATTACTCCCAACTCCGGTTTAACTGGACCGAATAATACTATATATATATATATATATATATATATATATATATATATATATATATATATATATATATATATATATATATATATATATTTCTACCAAGTGCTTATAACTAGCGCACTGTAAAATAATTCCATGTGTTTCCATTACAAACGAATAATGTTTAAACAGATCTATTTAACCTATAGATTGTTTTGTTTGGTCTTTTTAGTTTTGTTTTTTTAATGCTATGACAGACTTCGTGGACTTTTTTATTGCCAAATTTATCCTTTAAGTAGAAGTTGATGGGTACAATTTGAACCATTGCATGGGGGGTAAAAGATTTTATACGTTTCTCAAAATTATTAGTCCATCAATAAACGATTTAGTGGGACTGAATTTTGAACTCGCTTACTATAGTATTGCCGTACAGGACATTAGCCACTACGCCACACATAATCTCTTCATTGATGGAACCCAGCAGGTACTACCAATCAATGACTGAGTGAACCTGAAAGTAAAAACAATGAAAGGGTATTCCAGGCTTTCCAGATCTCTAGAACGGGAACCTTGTCATAAGGTTACAGTTCAGTGTAATTCCTTTTGGCGGGTTCTTTACACTCTACAGGGAAGACAGTCATCGAATTATACCCAAAAACCATTAGGGGGATGAAAATTTTCTTAGGATATGATAGTTCAACCTTCAAGATAACATAGACGTGTTATTTTCAAAGTAGTTGTTCGTGGGTTTTGTTTTCTTAGAAACTAAAATCCCTAATAGACAAACATTTTTTAAAAAAATGATGGTGTTCTAAATTTGAGATTATCGGTGTTTTTCTTTTTATTTAAGAAGGGTTGATTGAGATTTTAAAAACCTTTTATAATAAATTATTACTTTAATCTTCTCTGGATATTCAAACATTTATATGCACGGCTTTATGTTTCTTATGGTCCATTCATCTTGTGTGTTATTCCCCTGCATTTTCTTTGCAAAAATTTAAGTTTATATTGTTCCTTTGTGATCTTTACAATGTTCTTTATTTTTGTTGGAAACGATTTAATTTGCCCATCGATAATGTAATTAGGAGAGCCGATGTTATCTACCGTTAGTTTTATCCTCTAGAGTTCTTTTAAAAATAACGTTCACGAAGAAAAATATTAAGTGTCCTCTTCTGCAAGATTTTTATTACTTTATTTTCATACCTCTGTGGATATTCGCTATTGTAATTGTTATGACAGAAATTTTTCTTTGTATGGTTTCTATATAGAGAAGTGATAAAAGGGTTGTTATTGGATTTAACCAACATATCAAGAAATGGGATTTTGCCATTATTGTTACATTTATGAGCGAATTTGAGTACAGAGTTGTGTTCAAAGATGGATTTAACATTTTCGATGTATCTTGATTTTATTCTTGAATAAACATGTCATTAAAATAAATGGCATATTTTCTGGGTTTTCTTACATTTTTAAAAACGTTATGTTCGACACGAGAGGCATAATAAGCTAGTTTCCGGTTATTTTCCATTTTCTGAGGGTGAGTTACAAGTTTTGAAATATTTTGGAAAATGTGCAAGTTTGCTACAATTTTATTTGGTTACCGAGAATTTTAGTGGTAGATGCTGTTTTGAGAAGAGGAGTTGTGTTTCACTTTGCGTATCACTTGAAAGCCACACAAAGGAGCATAAAATAGTCAAATTCGGAACTTACGATTTACGATTTTGAACTAGTGTAATATGATTACTGATTTTGGTTGACTGCTCTATTAATGAGTTAGTCCCTCGAAAGATGGAAAGGTCGTTGAGAAATCAGAAGAAAAGGAGGGATATATATTAAGAAAGAGTTTCAAGGCAGTAAGATAGGGAGGAACTATGGTGAGGGAGAAGCAAATAGGAGGGTGAACAGGAGATCCCCAAGTCAAGTTTGGGATAGCAGTGGACGCCTGGGTTAAACATAGAAATATATCAGCAGCAAATCGGCCACGGGCTGTGATTGGCTGGTAGAAATTCAAACGAAAAACCCGTTAAAAGGGACGCAGGATAGATAACAGGAAAAGTGTGGTAGGTTGACACTAGCCTAAGAGATATGTAAACTAGCCGAAAATAGCGGCCCCCATTTTGGGGTTAACTCAGCAAAGGGGTCTCACACCCACCACGAAGATGTGACGACGTAACTCCGAACAGTTACGTACAAGATTTACAACAGAAAACGAAGAGGTATTTGTCTTTCTCTTTTCATGACAGTTTGGTTTTCTCTCTTTAAAGCGGTTGAATCATTTTTCAATTTCTGTTGTTCTCTTTTCGACGACTACAAATGAACGGTAGTAACAAATAAACTCTGTCTGAAACGAACTAACCGTTATGCTTTCTTTTTTCGTCACTTTTTCTTAGTGTGAGGTTACAAAGAGGATCCGACTGGAACTTTAGGTGTAGTGCTATACTCATAGACTACATAGAGCGGTGGTGTTATACGTGTCTAAGGGATACCGCAGCCTTACAATAGTATGCTGAGAACTATGGTGGTTCATGCGTACAATTGGATGTCGTTGAATTACACAGAGCTATTACTGCTCTTAAACAACCAAAAACTTTTGTTGTGCGAAAGATGATGGTGCAGTTGATGAAAGTGTTGTAAACCAATTTCTCAAGTAGTTTTATTCAAGTTAAAAGATCCTTGAAAATAAAGCTATGTTAGGGTGGGATAAAATCGTGGATTTCAAGTCTGTGTTCCAACAAATTAAGGTAAATAAGGCAAGCAGTATTCGATGAATAACACCTCAGCAATAAAGTCCACCTTAGTCATTTTTCTACTTCTACAATAACTTCCCGAATTATTCCTCAAGTTAACAAAATATAGCAACAATTTTTACTCATGCAAATAACTTTAGAAGATGACTACTATGTTTCTACTCGTAAACACATTTATTTGTTTGTTTGGGTTTTATGGCATACCAACATTTGTAGGCTATTTAATGCCAAATCCATTTTCATGCAAATAAACAGTTTTAATTTAAACAATTCCGTTCAATCTAAGTATTTGGTGTAAATGTTAAAAATATTTATTTTTAAAGTTATTCAATTAAGTTAAACAGTTCTAATTCAAATAATTCAGTTTTGTATAAGCATAGTTTTTGTTTGCGCACAGTTAAATGTCAAAAGAGTTCCACTTCTTACAATTCAGCTCAGCAGAAGTAAATTTCAATGTCAAAAACAGTTTCATTTCAAACAATTCAGTTTAGCATAAGTACACAGTTTAATTCTATTTGACCAATAGATAGGACCCTTATCAAGTGTTACCACGCGGGCCAGAGTGGACCTGGGAGCGACGGCAATGAAGGGATACTCCGCATTCCCTCAAAGTTCCAGCATCATTGGAAATCCATGGAATACCAGGACACTCGTTTGGGGAGGGGCCTTACCCATCTGCAGAGGTGCAGTTGGTGTATTCTATTGCCTTGCCGCCTGGGCAATTAACTCATTTAGTTTTATTGTTTAGTTTATTTCTTTAACAGCTTATTATGGTTTATTTGATGTCAAAATGTATACTTAGTTATATGTTTCCACATATTCCTATCTAAAATTTTTAATTCTCAAACAGTTCTATTTTTGCCCAGTCGGCCGGGGCTGTAGAATAGACTGACTGCACCGCTGTAGAGTTGTAAGACCCCCCCCAATGAGTGTCCTAAATATGACACTAAACAATCTGATGGTGAGGTTCCACTAATGTGGGGGCTTTGCGGAATACGGGGTGCCCTTTCATTGCCATTGCTCCCAGGTCCACTCTGGCCCGGCGTGGTAGCACCTGATAGGGCCCTATCTATGGGTTAAATAGAACTCACGACATACTTATGCTGAATTGAATTGTTTGACTGAACTGAATGACTTGAAATAGAAATGTTTTTGGCAATTAAACCGTACTTATATTTAAACTGCGTGCTTTTGCTAAACTGAATTATTTGAAATGGAACTTTTTTTTGACAATGAAACTATTTACACTAAACTGAAATGTTTAACGTAGAACTGTTTGATATTTAACTGTGTAAACAAAATCTGTACTTATACTAAACTGAATTAGCTGAATTAGAACTGCTTGACTAAACTGAGTAGTTTGAAATAGAAATGTATTTCACAATTAAACTGTACTCACATTTAAACTGTGTGCTAATGCTGAGCTGAATTATTTGAAATTGAACTGTTTGTGACTGTACTTACACTAAACTGTATTATTATATATAGAACTGTTTTGACATTTTATAGTGTAAACAAAATATGTACTTAGGCTGAACTGAATTAGCTCTGTTTGAATGAACTGAATAGTTTGAAATGGGAATGTTTTTTGACTATTAAACTGTGAACTCATGCTAAACTGAATTGTTTTAAATAAACTTGATGATTTACATAAAATTGATTTGACGTTAAATAACCTACAAAGGTTGATATGCCATAAATCCCAAGCAAGCAAGAAACCAATCAACAAACAGTTCTACTTGACATATTGACAGATCTTTTGGAGACAATTACAATCTTGTAAAAATGCAGTCGGTGTATGTTGAACGCTGACTACCTTGTTGGTAGAGTGTTCATGAATGGTCTGTGAGACCGGGGTCCAATGCCTGGTTAAGTCATACCAAATAGTAAAAAATTGCTACTGGATGCATCCTTGCTGAACACTCAGCATTGAAAGGTACAGATCAAAATAAAAGTGGACTTATCCAGAAAAAGGAGTTGTGGCTTTCCCAATACCTAATACCCAAGTACTATCTAAGAAAGAGGAAGCCTTTGGGTTGCCCTCGACTACTGTCACCAACTCTCTCTCTCTCTCTCTCTCTCTCTCTCTCTCTCTCTCAATATATATATATATATATATATATATATATAAATCATGAAAACTCTTGGAAAAGCTATGCATCCAATAATTCCCTCTCCAGCTAGGGTAAAATAGTGGGACAGATAAGGCTCTTTCAACTGGTATAAAACTCTGAAGTCAAACTTATGAAAATCTGCTCTAAAAATTTACCCTGAGTCAAATGTTGTTAGTGTACAGGTGATATATCACCGATATTGAAATTATTCTATTCATAATATAGCAAATACATACGTATGTATTTTACAAGCTCTCAGCATAAATAACATATGACACAGTCTCAATCTGCTTTAAATCTAATGTAAATCATTTGATCTAAATCTAAAATTCATGACTATAAGCAGTTTATTTTTATGACAACAATGAATTTCCTCTAAAACCTTGTGCTAACTGTTATTAAGAATAATATAATAAATTTTAATAGAATCAAACTTGTAACACAACAAAAATGCTCTGTTGGCTGGGTGGAGTTAGTGATAGATTTACCTCGCTAATCTCATGTGAGGTAAAGAGAAGCTATTTTTAGCCAATGTACGAGTTGTCTTCAATGCAAAACCAAATTTAACATCTATCCGTAAAGAGGTTCTTCCCCTACCAACATAATAATTCTCTTATTTATTTATTCAAATGTAGATGCGTTTTGCCCAACAGAGGAAGATCTAATCAAAGGCTGGATGCAGGAATTAAACAGAATGTCCCAACAAAATATGTAATTCTAAAGTTCACATGACTGATAATCTTAAGACTACTTAGAGTTAATTAATTGCAGAACACCTTATGAATGAAAAATGACTGTGATTGTTCCCTGTATTTAACATGCTACACTCTTTATTCCATTAAAAAGTAGAGGAAACTATTCATATTTTTTCTGGCAAGCAAACAAACTTTTAGCTATGACTTAATATTGTTTCAATATAGACTTTAATACATTTTTTTTCTTTTTCACCCTACATAGTTCCCGTTTTTTTTGCTATTTCTTAAACTATATCAACAAGGATTTAGCTCTGTTGAGAGAGACTCGAAACCGGTTTACTAGCCCGTCATCTTTTAAGTTTTTATTCTCATTCGTAATAAAACGCTCTTATTAAATTTGGTACCGCACAAAACATCATTGGCCTAGTGAGTGCAGTGTTCGCCAATGGTCCGCGAAACCTGGGTTCAATCACAGGCTGCGTCATACGAAAGACTTTAAAAATGGTACGTGATAACCTTCTTGCTTAAGACTTAGCAATATAAAGTACGTATTGAGGGTAAAGTGGAGCAATCCAGGGAAAGCAGTAGCGTCCTACCCTACTCCTCGGTGTAGTAGCTATTGAAAAGGGTCCCCCCTGGTCGCCCTTGATTACGGTCGCCAACTTTACTTACTTTTACTTATCTCAAGTGGAAGGAAAACATCGAATAAATTTAAAACTTTTTTTTTTGTTTTTTGTCCAATTCTTTTTTAAATAAAAGCGTGATGAAACTAAATTTTTTTGATTATCTCTATTATTCAAGCACTTTTTAAAATAAAATCCAGCCCAATATGAATGATAAAGAAAAGAAACGCAAAGAAGCAATGATTTGCTTAACAACGAAAGCAAGGCAAAGAAACATGTATACAGAAAAAGTGTTCATTGTTGAAAGGGCGGGTGGAGGATTGAGCAAAAACGAAAAGAAAGTTTTTTTAATTACTCTATCTATGGGGATTAAGAAAGGCTCCACAACGTCAATAAGAAAGTAGGCTAATGAATTGAAATACACGAAAACCTGAGAAGACAGCGAATAAACTAGACTTAATCCCTTAGATTCTTTTATATGGTCATTTTAGAAAACAAAACAAATACAACTTCCCATGGAAATATTGGTTTGCTTAAGATTACTATTTTGGTGGAATGGAATGAAATGTTTCAAGAATATATTTTGTAGACATGAAAATCTTTTCGAATGTGTGTTGATTCCATAATTGAAAAATGGTTGTCGTATTGAGTAAATTAATTGTTACGTGTCAATCTTCTTATTTATTTATCATTTTTGGGGAAAAATGCATAATTAATCTTGTTTCATAATTGAGTCATTTATTATCATACTAGAATATTCCTAATTTTGCTTCCGCATTACACACACACACAAACACACACACACGCACACACACACACACACACACACACACATATATATATATATATACGAGGTACATACGATAAGCTTCCAGACATTTTTCGTACAGGCATTTCAAATTGTCGGAGACTCTTGAACATTCAGTATATTTTTACTACACATTTTATGAGATGACTGACTAATTTTTATGATTTCAGCTTCAAAAGAACAGCTACAGCAGCAATTGGAATACACCCTACTAAATCCTGATTGTCACAGCTGGTGAATTTCAAAAATGCAATATGACACTTTAGAAGGGCGATATGCAATAGAATTCTGTTTTAAACTTGGAAAATATGCCACAGAAAGGTATGGAATACTTCAGACTACTTTTGGAGCATCTTGCATGAATCGAGCATCAGCTTTTGAGTGGCTTAAGAGATTCAAGGAAGGCAGGGAGTCTGTGAGGGATGATGAGATGTGTGGGAGGAGTAAGGAAGGCAATACACCAGTGATGATTCGCCATATGTTCAGGGTTAGGATTATTATGTTGATGCTTTAAGGGAGTTCAGGGAGAGATTCCGTCAGAAAAGGCCAGTACTCTTCCAATCGGCTCAGTGGCATTTCCACCAGGACAATGCACCAGTCCACAACTCCATCCTTGTCACAGACTATTTGACCAAAATGGGCATCAAGACATTTCCTCATCCTCTCTATAGTCCAGACCTTGCTTCTTGTGACTTTTGGTAATTGACTAAGCTCTGGGGTTTGCCTTTATGAGACAATTGAGTAGATAAAAGAGGCTGTGACGAAGGTCATTGACTCGCTCACACAAGAGGACTTCCATGGGGCCTTCGAGAAGTTGTTGGAACGGTACAACAAAGGCATTGCAGCCATAGGAGATTACTTTGAAGGGAACTAGAGTTGTATGAGTTTACTATCAATAAAAGTGCCCATACGAAAAAAGTCTGGAAACGTATCGTATGCACCTCGTATATATATATATATATATATATATATATATATATATATATATATATGTATTCATGAGTTAGAGTAGAGTACCCATAGAATCAGCAAAATTTTTAACTGTCAATTTCATTAGATAAAAAATTGTTTCACTATAATAATGATTATTTGTTTGCACACAGTTAAACGCTTTTAATTCTTTCAACATAACACAACTAATTTGTTCTCAGATGTATGGTTAATTTTGTTATTTTTTTTTTAATTCAATTTCTAAAACTAATTCGAAAAGCATTTTTATTTCGAATTTATTTTCGTGGAAGTCGAATTTAGACTTAAGATTTCAATATCGTTTTAATTCTAAATATTACTTTTCGCTATTTGAATTTTTGGTCAGAAATAGTTATGTAGTTTTCAATCAATTTATGTAGTGTAATATTTTCATTGTAAAGATTAGAAAACTTGTTGATAATGTTTTGTCTGAGGTTAATTTTTTCTTTATTAGTCAGTCGGATTCCAATCCATGGTGCTTTTTTATATTCCGACTTGCTCATTGTGTTATTTTTTTAGAGTTTCATTTTATTTTTCAGTTTCATTATTAATATAGTTATTTTATTTTTGATGTTATTATTTGCCGTTCAACTAGATTATTACTTAATATACTGCTGTTTTTCATTGTTGTCTACCGGATCGTATAATTTGATTACTGTGTATTTAGGCAGGAATCATTCTTGATGCATGTTTTATTTAATATGACTGCCAAGAGTATCTCGTATGTTCGTATTCAATTTATTCATTTGTTGTGCGTGAGCACACAAATTTAATCTATTTCAGACTAGTTATAATAACCGTATTTCTAATGTAGAAAATGTTTTCTGATGTGCCTAATATTTTAATTTGGAGAGTTTTCTCTGGCGGTGTGGCTAATGTCCTGAACTGCGACATCGTACTTAGTGGGTTCGAACTACTGGTGGTGTAATGGTTAGCAAACTGGGCTAGACAACCTACACGAGTGAGTTCGAGTCTCATTGGGTGCCCCATTCATTCAGCCTTGTGCCACATCGAAGCAAACAGCTTTGTAAATTACTAAGAGTGTGGCGTTCATTCTCAGATAAATACCCATATGAAATGTCGGGACTCTTTTTTCCTCGTTTATGGGTTCAATATTAGAGCTGCTGTTCTCCAAATGGATAGCTTTGGCATTAAATACCACAAGAGAGTTGAAATGCCAGTAAACAAAGAAACCAAAATTATCCATGCGGTTTTTCTGTATATAAGTTTCATTTTCCTATACACAGTTGTGAAATTCTCTTCGACGACTCATCTATCCATCTATCAATCTATATTTGTTCATTGAATGTCATCTTGGATTGGTTGGTTGGTTGCTTGCTTGCTTGCTTTACGCATCGTTTAACGCCAAATTAAGTTATTCTGAAAAGTCTCAAACAATTCAGTTTAGTATAATTTTTTTTACACACTGATAAATGTCTAAAGAGCTCTATTTTAAACAATTCAGTTTAGCATACAAACAGCTATATTTTAAACAATTCTGTTTCATATGAGTACATGGCTGAGGTTTATTGGACCCATAGATAGAACCATATCAGGTGCAATCACTCCGGTTCAGAGTGGACTTTTGGGAAATGTGGAGGACTCCTTCTTTGCAATGAAAATGAAGGAGTACTCCTCATTCCCCAGAGATGGGACCTCACCATAATATTGTTTAACGTCACATCAGGACACTCATAGGGGGTCTTACCCATTTGCAGATCTGCAGTCGGTGTACTGTACTTCTGCTGACTGGCCAACTCATCTTGTAACTTCTTATCGGGTTTAGATATAGTGTTTAAGACACACCCTAATTTAAGCAGGGCAGATCAAGAAAGAAACAAATTACTAATATTAAACGTGATTAAATTAATACAATGATCGTTATAACTGACGACAATTTTAATCAGCATAATCAGCTATTAAATAATGATAAAATGTATATGAAAGTTGCCTTAAAGTTTGAACTAAAGGGAATTGCAATGTAGCTAATTTCGGCTGACTATCGTAAATTTTAAAAACAACATATGGCATATAAGACGCAAGGGAATTCTAAAAGCTATTTTTAGAAAAAAAAAAGAAAATGCAACTTATAGTACGGTAATTAGATTTCATACATAAAAATTG
The DNA here is from genome assembly GCA_963585895.1 of Sepioteuthis lessoniana. NCBI lineage: Eukaryota > Metazoa > Mollusca > Cephalopoda > Myopsida > Loliginidae > Sepioteuthis > Sepioteuthis lessoniana. The sequence goes on from OY757928.1 coordinate 63,485,139, forward strand.
GAACAAGGTGCGGGAGAATGGTACTTCGGATTTTGAATTTTATATTTGATTTTAGATAAAAGATCTTAATATGCTTACCTATTTATATATACCAGGACATATAAAGGCACACACACACACACATACACACACACACACACACATATATATATATATATATATATATATATTTATATATATATATATATATATATATATATATCATCAAAGTATATTGACATCACGGGTTAATTTGTCTCTCTCTCTCTCTTGCTATTATACCTTATAAGCCATAAGTTTTGCCAAGTCGTCTAGACAGCACCCAGTATTCGCACACTACTTATGAATGTAGGTTTTTGTTCCTCGGCCAAAACTGGAGTGCAAATATCTTCAAGTCCATTAGAGAACGTCGAATACATATTCATTTGATTTACTTGGATAGTTCATGAAAAAGAGACGTAAATGACTGTACAGTGCTGCTTCCAGTATTCGTTGAAACAGCACGCAAGATTTTTTTCTCCTAGTGTTTCATGAATATCCACTTGGCACAACTATATAATAATCCTGACTCAGTCAGAGATCGTAAGAATTAACGAGTGTGTGTGTGTGTGTGTGTGTGTGTGTGTGTGTGTGTGTGTGTGTGTGTGTGTGTGTGTGTGTGTGTGTGATTATTTTTTTTTTTTTACATTTTTGTATTTTTTGTATTTTGTTGGTTGGTTGGTTGATAATTTATGCTTATTAACACCTGTGTGTAATTTAATACCATATCTTGTTTATATAAATATATATATATATATATATATATAAGAGTGAGGATTTATTGATAACTTAGTATTCTTGTAAGATAAAACAATGCTTATCGATTTTTTCATTGGCTTCACTTTATTCTCATGTCGTTTTGAAGATTATCGTAGAAATGTTTACCCTGACGATCTACACACTCCGGAAGCTTAAACGTGATGTTATGTAACAATTGCCAAGCCATTGCCTCTGATGTTGCTGCAAATCACGTGGAATAATATATATTTCGAATATTCAGTAACCTGCAGTCCTTGTTTAAAGACTTGCGCATATAGGCAACCCCAAAGGAAGTATTCTCAACTAGAGATAGCCTAATCGGCAGAAGCAGTAGAATACACTGACTGTATCTCAGCAGAGGAGTAAGACACTCCCAATGAGTTGGCTCTGACATTAAACAATCTGATGGTGAGGTTCCAATGGTGCTGGAGATTGCCTCTGCTGATTAATATAGAAATGTTAGGCATACAGCTGTAACTTTAATTTTGCGGTGTTTTTATTAAATATTTTTTATAATAACTTCGAAACATTTTTCCAAATATTTTCATAATTATCTTTCTATTTTTGTGCCTACAGCCATGTTATATGTAAGTGTGAACAATAAGAGTTTCCTTCTTTTTTTTATTATTACTCTTATTATGTATGTTTGTATTGTAATCTCTACTTTTATTCGTCTCTACTTTAAAAAGTTTTCCTTTATATCCACTATTTTTAATGTTATTTCATAATCTTGCTAATTTTGAATAATAATATCCTGGTTTGATGAATTTATTGATAACCTTATCACAATGTTATTGAGGATTTGATTAAATACCTTCTTACGGGGATTAGATCCCACATTTATGTAGCATGGATATTGGCTGTTTTTTTCTGAAACGGAACACCGTCCCATCGTATAAATTAAACGCAATATCTAAATAATCGATAATCTTCAAATTACCTTGAATGTCTAACTTGAATCCGAATTTGTTAAAGAACCCAAGTAGTTTCTTCCTAATAACATCTCCTTTCCTATGCCTCTAGTTATCTATTTAAAACAATCTGTCAACCTATTAAAGTCCATTGCAGCCGGGATCGAATATATCATTTAGTTTATATAGCAACAAGCACATGATCAATTCTGATATTTAGATCGAATCATATGAACCCATTCGATTATCAAAATTCCCACTAACTCCTTTTTTAATCCACAATTCCTCATTATGGTAGAGTAAGGATTTTCGACAGTGTTTAATTATATTCATTTTCTCCTATGATATTCTAGTGTATTCTTTAGGTAATTTTAACGCTTCATTTACTGCTTTTTCCGTAATCTATGGGTAAAATTCCCTCATATCACATTTAATAAAAGAACATCTATGATTTATATCTAAGTGTTTAAACTATTTAATACAATTTTCAGTGCTACGCCATTGAGTTGTATTTAAATCTGTTCTCAATGAAGCACAAATATCCTGCAAAATGATTCTACTTATCTTACCCATTTGTGATTTAGAGAGATTGATTAAACTGCAAGTTAGCTTACGCTGTAAGTCACTTTTATGGTCTTTAAGTGTAATAAAATACCCTTTTCTATTATATTTTTCTATTCTACCTTCCACCTTCAATTTTCTCGCGAATATTTCCGCTTCATATTTAACTCATTTCCTAAATCTAGTGGATCTTTTTGCTAATGTTTAATGACTTCATTATGTTATATTGGTTTGTATTTATTAGGGCTCATTTTTTATATGTTACTCAATTTATCAGCTTGACTAAGATTTTACTGTTATTTTAATTTGCTTATCTATCAGTTTCAGAATATATTTACCTACACTTATACTCGCTAGTCTACAAAAAGTGGGGTTAAATCATATAATTTTTATTTTTCAATTTTTTGACTGAATATCTAATTTTCTTTATTACTATACAAACTCTTATCATTTGGTATATTTTCTTCTTGGTAGGTAAACCCTTCCCTAAACCTGCACTTTACCCATAATAATATACTACATAAAATATTTAATAGGTAAATGTTAAAAATTAGTAATTCCTGCGCGAAAAATATCTTTGAATTAATCAATAATCATAATAAAGAGATAATTAGGAAATTTCGCGACCGAACGAATAATAATAGTATTAATGATAATAATAATAACGATAATAATAATACTAATAAACAAAACGAATATAATTGTAAAACCCCAAAAAATGTCCAATGAATGGGTTATGCAAATTAGAAAATGTAGTATACCAAGGAATCATTTACCCAAAAGAAAATGTTAAGGATAAAAAAACCTTATATCGGGATCACTTCGACGAATTGGAAGCTAAGATGCAATAATCATAGTTATTCTTTCTCCCATGAATATTTGAAAAAACACACAGCCCTCTCCAAGCAATTTTGGAATTTTAAAAATAAAAGTTTAACACCTGAGATTCAATGGAACATATTGACAAAGTCGAGTACACCAAAATTCTTTGATAGTAGATGTAACATGTGCATAGAAGAAAAAAAAAATTATGCAATACCCAGACCCTGGAAAATTATTAAATCAGAGATGTGATAAAATGGCTAGATGTACACATAGAAATAAATTTAAACTATAGACAAATATCGTAGATAAATTTTTATTCACTATAAAAATAGGATTAAATTGAGATTTAAAGTGAAATGAAAAAATATGAAATAAAATGGGAAGCTAGGATGTGAGGTGGATGTACGTATATTTCAGTGGAAAGGTAACTGAATGAAGGGGCACGAAACTAAATTTAGAATTTAGAATTTTGCAATTTTAATTTGAAATTTTTGAATTTAATTTAAGATAAGTATTAGTGTAATCTATGCTTAATGTTAACAAGAATTGTTTTAATTCCATAAATTATTGTTAAATCTGAAGAATTACGTTGATATGTAGTTTAGTATTTAAAATTTTTTAAATCACAATTTAATTTACTGTAAAAAGTGAGTTTGAACATAAGTCGTGTTACTTTATTGTGATTCCGACCGATAAAAAAAGAAAAACCGGAAGTGTGTGATATGGGGAGGAAACTTTTCACCCCTCTTCAACCCCATACCACCCTTCCCTCCAGTGTCCATTCAGTGTGTATTAATTACATCCATTGGATCTGAAGAAGTCCTGTTAATGTTGGTGTTATTGATACATATCAATAACCATAACATGAAATAAATCAATTTATAATCCTAATGTGACCGGTTTTTGTTTTTCTTAAAGGAATTATTGGTCTGTGATGTCAGATACATTGACCTCTTTACCAGGAAAATTTAAATGTTGATTGTTGAATAATTTTGTTGTCCTGACGGAATTATTCCCGAATCCAGTTTAACTGGACTGAATGATATATATATATATATATACATATTCATCGTACACAAATAAAATGTAATTACACATTTGCTGTTCCGCAACCTCGAGTCTACATGTAAAAAGTCATCTGATGAGACGGAGAGTGTAATAATATTCTCCGCTGAAATAATGTTATTATGATAGCTTAACCAGTTTTTGCTTGTTTTCAGATAATTTGAATTTCTGTTACCGTCAGAAAAAATATTTTCGGCAAAATATTTGTGGAATTATTTTTAACCTTTCAAAAGAGTTAATATGTTCCAAGAGAACAGAGGAAAACATAGACTAGTGAGTTGACATATATATTACTTAAATGAATACAAGGTTCTTGTTTGAAATTCCTTCACTTAATTTTTTTACATAATGTTTGAATTTGTTCTACAAATATTAAATTGCTGAAATTCATCGAAATGAAACGAGGTTAACGAAAGCATGGACAGCTCTCAATAGGCTATCGACTATATAGAAATCAGACCTAACCGATAAAATGAAACGCAGTTTCTTCCAGGCAGCAGTCACATCGATACTGCTATATGGATGCACTACATGGACGCTAACAAAACGGCTGGAGAAGAAACTAGATGGCAATTACACAAGAATGCTGCCTGCAATCCTGAACAAGTCCTGGCAGCAACACCCCACAAGACATCAACTGTACGGCCACCTGCCCCCTATCACGAAAACTATTCAAATTAGACGAACCAGACATGCAGGACACTGCTGGAGAAGCAGAGATGAACTCATAAGAGATGTACTCTTATGGATCCCCACACATGGCCGCGCAAAAGCAGGACGACCAGCACAAACGTACATTCAGCAGCTATGTGAGGATACAGGCTGTTGTCCTGAAGACCTACCTAGGGCGATGAACGATAGGGAGGAGTGGCGAGAGAGGGTCAGGGATATCCGTGCTGCCAGCACGATATGATGATGATGATATATATATATAGTCTATTTTATAGTATTGTATTTAGTTAGTGGTTTCTGCAATGCGAAAAAAATTGTTTGGTTCTACTTTATTTCAAAGTGTTTTGTGTGCGTCATTCTTCAGGACAGCAGCTGGGTTATGCATATACCATTTGTTTGTATGGTCAAATTTAAATTTCTTGCACATCTCCAAGTGGATCACCTCGCCCACCCAGTCGTGTCTAGTCTTATTCTCCATCTGTGCTAATATGCTGCATTCGCTTATCATGTAATTAATGGTTTCGTCTCTACATTTGATATTTTTATGCGTCTTATCTATGCTCGCCTTGATATCATTGGTTTTATTGACATTGTTTTGTGCTGCTATTAGGAGATATTCTATTTCTCTGCTAAAGTTTATTTTTCTTAGCCACGTTTATGATTTCTCGTGTGAGATGTTGTCTGTTAGTTGTTTATAGCGCCTATATAGTTGTTTTTGTTCCCATTTTTCTTTTCTAGTTATTGTCATTCGGTTGGAGATCGTGTTGTCTGTATTGTTTTTCATGGCTGTATTCAGTCCTCCTTCGTGTTTTTTCATGAGTCCTTGTATCCATGCGTCAACACTGTCTTCAATACTGGCAAATTCTCTCCCTCCCTCTATTCTTGATATATATTGTCGGTCACCGTCGTCTCTGGGATGTAATGCCTTATCTATGGTCATTAGTGTTCTTCTTCTTTGGTCCATTTGCTAAAGTTCTTCACTAGTCCACTACTAAAAGGGTCCTGAATAGTCAACGCCGGATAAAGCCCAGATGTTTATTCCTTTGATAAGGTTTCTGCAAGATAATTTCGTCTAGAGTAGCTTTCTAGTTCTCCTGAGATATTCTTTCTTATTTTTTTCTTTCATCTCTTCTTCTTTGATTGAGTCTGCTTTCAAGATACCCAAGTATTTGTACGTTTCCTTTTCTCCGAGTGTTCTAATCTTGTCTTCATTTGGGAGTTCCATTCCGTCTGTCATATGTCGTTTGGAACGTTTCATTACTAGCATGGCGTATTTTCTATGCCAAATTCTATTCAGATTTCATGACTGTAAATTCTAACTACGTGTATTAGAGTTTCCAGTTCTTTTTCATTTTTTGAAAATAGTTTAATGTCATCCATGTACATTAGGTAATTAATCATTTCTTGCGATCTGATAAGTTTGTATCTAGTTGTGCATTTTCCGAGTAGGTGGTTAAGTGGCATCATGGCAATTATGAATATAACAGTGATAGTGCATCTACTTGAAATATAACCCTTTGCATTTTTGCTTCAGCTAAAGTTCTTCCTCCTGCTGTCAATTTCACCCTCTAAGTTTTCATGGTTTTCTCGATAAAGTTTATGACTTCATGCGATATTTTGTATAGTTTTAGGTAGTTTATTATCCAGCTTCGCGGAATCATATCACTTACTTTTTGTAGTCAATCCAGGCCATTACCAGATTTTCTGTCTGGTCTTGTTCTTATTTAGGATATGTTGATCTATGTAAAGTAACTCTGTTGTTCTTCTGGGCCCTTGATAACATCCTCTATGCTCTTTAGGAAACAATCTGCGGCATGTTAATGAGTAGTAAATCCCTTTCCTTATTTGTGCTGTTAATATTTTCCACATCATCGGTAGGCACGTTATGGGTCTGTAGTTGTTTGGCATGGTTCCTTTGTTTGCGGCCTTTTCGATCTATGTGGTCATTCCTTTGGTCATCCATTCGAATACCTGAGCTCCTTGTAGACATCTGTTTATCTCTAGTAATAATTTGTCGTGAATGAAGGTGAACTTCTTGACCAGACACCATGTATTCCATTATGGTCAGTTGGATATTCTTTAGTGTCGTTTTGAGTAAATATATGTTTATTTCCTCATTCAGACCGTTTTTGAGCCCTTCTAATTCTTTTATATATGTTTTATCCACTTGGCTTTTTTGTTATGTTTTTTGGTTCTTATATTTTAGTCCGAAATCCTTCAGTTTCTCTTGCATCTTGTTGATGGTATGTTTTCGGGCCATCACCTCCTAGTTGTTGGTAGAATTGTCTTTTGTGTTTTGGAATGTCTTGTTTAGTCTGTATGGTTTTATTCTTTGTTGATATCTCTGTTATCTTCCTTCTTTCACCAGGATTTAGGATTAATTTCCTTAAGTTTTATTGTTATTTGTGCTTGTTTTGCCTTTTCCATTTTGTCATTACATGTTCTAGCATATTTTCTTTGTTTTATCATTTTGGCCAGTTGTCATAGATTTATGCGTTTCCAGTGACATTTCCCATCCTGGTTTTTACATTTTCTTCGTGCTTTTTGACGGAATCCTAATTTTCTTACAAACTAACTTTATTTACTTCGTTTATGTTATTCGTTAAAAAGTAAGGTAGTACTTGAATTATTTTATTCATTTCCTTCTTAAATGGTCTCCATTTAATGTTTCTTACTGATGGTAGGGTAGTCTTTTCACTGTTCCTAATTCCTTTTAAACTTTCTAGATTTACCTTTTCTTTTTGTGTTAGTGTTTGCTCTGGATTGTTTGGTTGTGCGTTGTTTGGTTATATGGATTTTTTATTTTCCAATGTTGACAGTTCATTTATTTTAGGTTGTTTTTGTTTGTTAATTTTTGATGTGTCTGGTAGTGTATTACTATCTTGTACATTATATATTTTCTGATGTATTAATAGTATTTCAAGGTCAGAAAACCAACCTTTCTAAATTATTATTCTGACTTGGTCGGCAAATCTTTGGCTGAAAACTACAACATACTTTCCAGATCTCTATCAATCTTTTCCCATAACCTCTTTGAGTAGGGTTGCTCCAAAAATAGCAGTGTAGCGCAAGTTCGTTGTTTTCCTTCGTCCATGTTTCGTGTTTACCTTTCTGGTTGGTGTGGTTCCTTATATCGTCCTTCGTGTGCCTGAAAAAAAAAAAAAAAAAACAGCCAACATTTGCAGGATGACGGCATTTCTGCCAAGCTGGGTATCATTAGAACACCTACTTATCATGACATCCAAGCCTATTGCCTGGATCCTAAGTTGTGTCATATTTTGATTCGTGACCGATAACGATCACGGTGACTGTTCATGAGCTGCAGGTAAAAAAAAACAAAAACACACTAAGTTTTTAACTTGGCGAAAGTCCGTTATCCTGCTTTTTTTGTCATATTTATCGAACAAACTACTTGAACTAGCTTCAAGTTTATCCGTATCACGTTTATGGTCTCTACTTACTGCTCCCTCTAGAGACTATTTCCGCTAAGGTTGGTCATATTTTAATAGAGGTTAGTCTCCTGATGTCTTTCCAGTTGTACTGAGGACAGTAACTGCTCTAACTTAGCGCTTTTAGACTATATCAGATGTATATTTTTCATCGATTGAGAGAAGTCATAGATGAGCCATATATAGTTTAGGACGGTAAACTTAAACAAATATTTCGGGAGTTTTAAATAGTTTAGTTGAAAATAAGTTTGGGAATAAAAAAAGTCTTCATTTAGAATACAAAAGTTCACCAAAATATTTTACGAGTAACGGAAAATCAATGTTATTTTTTTTAATTATAGACATTCTACTGGCCCGGTTTTCTTCGAACACCACACTGAGAAGATTCGTTCATGTGTCATAAAAGTCCGATATCATTATATAATAGCTCTATCACAGATAGCTAAATTTTACCGCATTTGTTCTACGACTAAACAACCAACTGAGATAGTGATATTCATAAACTGTTGAAATACATACACACACACACACACACACACACACACACACACACACACACACACATATATATATATATATATATATATATATATATATATATAAAGGGAGAGAGTGAGAGTTTGTGTATGTCAGTGTAAAGGGTGTGCGTGTTAATTCTATTTACTTTGGTTTCCCTATTATTAACCAAGAATTAATCCATCTAGCAACATGGAGATTTCTAAATGCTCCGTATATTTCATCGAGTTGGCATATCATTTCCAAACTCTCTCTCTCTCTAACTCTTATATAATATTCATTTGATTGTTGTTTTTTAAATCAAAAATGCTTCCTTTCTAATAACTGCTCAGTGCCTTACTCGTATACTTTTAGCAATATATGAAAGAGGATTTTGTTTATGGACGAAAGATTCTCTATTTACATGTAATATTCGTATTTGAATGAAACCGTATTTACTGCCTCGATGAAAAGCTCCAATGAATATTTATCTGCTGTTATCTAAAGCCAGTTATTTTTTTTTTGATTTTGTGAATTTTCGCTTATTTAATACTGCACTTTTTTAAGAATATTTTCTTGCATTAGATAACTTGTACAAACACTTATCTTTTTTCAACAAACTTATAAATTTTCTCCTGAACAGTCTCTTCCCTTTCTCTGTGTTTTTATATGTCTCTATCAGATTGCCTATCTACGTGTTTAGCTCTATGGCTATCTATTTCCTTACGTGTTCCTTTCACTCTGTCTATCTCACATAGATTCTCTTTCTCTCTGTCTCTCTCTGTCTCTCTGTATCTATCTGTCTCTCTCTTTTCACTTTCTCTCTATTTTCACTCCCTCTCTCTCTCTCTCTCTCTCTCTCTCTCTCTATCTATCTATCTATATTTATTTACAGACAGATTTTCGATGTATCACAATCCATCAGTGTGTCTAGACACGCAAGATGCCTCAAGCTGGGGTCGATACGCGGCTAAATTTACGTCAGCCTGATAACATAACTTCATTGACACCAGCAATTTCAACATAAACGAGAGAATTTCATGTATATGTATTATTTTTTTCATTTGTTTACATCTACGCTAACGTATACCGGAGTGCTCAATTGTGCGAATGTTAACCGTTAATTCCTTCGTACTCAACCCTGGGGCGGACATATATTTTGACATTCACAGAATGTCAGAAAAAGAGATGGAGTAATATATATATATATATATATATATATATATATATATATATATAACCCTGCCTCTTTCTTTGACGCTATCTCTTGCTCATAACCTGTATCTATCTATCTATCTATCTATCTATCTATTTTAAATACTCTGCTCCTGCAATCTTTTCTCTTTCTCTCTCTCTCTCTTTCTCCCTCTCTCTCTCTCTCTCTCTCTCTCTTTCTCTCTCGCTCTCTCTCCTTATTTTACCTGAATTTTCTTGTGTGCCTGCTTTCTATCTATCTATCTATCTATCTCCCCCTCATTATCTGACTCTTTCTATCTCTCTGTGTCTGTCAGAATGTCTCTATGTATGTATCTCTCTGTCTTCCTACTGAAAAATGTTAGTTTACCCATCAAGTTTTTTTCCGTGTGTAAAATATCTATCTATCTATCTATCTTTTTCTTAATTAATCTACTCGTTTTTATTTTCATTTCATTTTATTTCAGGCATCTAGATAGCAGTGACATTGTACTTTTCATGACTCTGGCCGTTATTCCTAATTTATTTTGGTTTGACTGAATTGAAAAAGATATAAATTTTGGCTAACTGAAGACCTGGTCGGATTTATGATATAAAGACTTTCTTGGGCCAATAATTTTATCTAGTTTTTGTGCTGACAACTAGTTCTTCCCAATCTCCAATTTAAATAACGGATCATATCTTACGTTCGTTAATCTCTACTTGAACGTTTTATTTTCGACACAGACGTTCAGTTTATTTCAAGGTTTTATATAATCTGAAAAGTTCTCTTAACAAACAAACATTTGTTCCTTGTTGCAAAATTCATCCTACCAATGATACATTGGGTCGATCACAATAGTTTAATGAAGACCGGATATAAAATACTTGTGTAGAAACAGTCAAGTGATCTTCATAATCTTACATACTGGTATATGCACAATCCAGAATTAATCTTTGAAAATAGACGCACAAACCCCTCTAGGATTTTGGCATACAAATGGATCACCTAATTTCGGATAGACTTAATAATAATAAACTATAAAAAAACGAAACAGAACTTGCACATTAGTGGACTTTGCAAACCCGGCTGACTACTGAGTAAAACTGAATGAAATGAAAAGAAAAGCAAGTACCGCGACCTTTTTTAGAAATTGAAAAATCTGTAGAACATGAAAGTAACGATTACACCAATTGCAATTGGTTCTCTTGGTACAGTCAACAAGGATTGATCAAGGGCCTGGAGGACTTGGAAATAAGAGAAGGGAGACCATCCACACTACTGCATTATTGTGATCGGCCAGAATACCAAGAAACGTCCTGGAGACTTGTAGAGAGTTGCTGTCACTCAAACTCCAGTGAAGAACACTTATGACGTAAAATAATAATAATAATAATAATAATAATAATAATAATAATAATAATAATAACATGATTAGTGACCAGAAACAGCTCAAGTTTCGTTATTATCAACAGAACAACAACTAGGAAACAAAAATTGGAAGAAGAAGAGTTGTACGGATATTTCAAGGGACCAAATGGGAAAATCTCATACAAGAAAACCTGGGCAAGGCTCAAAAAAGGAAGCGTTAAGAGAAAAACTGAATTCCTCCTAATTGCAGGTAAAAAAATATGTAATAAGGATCAACTAGCTAAAAGTGAAAATAAACAACACGAAACAAAATAAAGGTTGAATCTAATATGGTGATGATAGGCGAATGCAGCATATTAGCGCAAAAAGAATGTTAGACTAAATCCGAGGTCGAGTCATACCAAAGTTGTGAAAATGGTACTTGATACTGCCTGGCTTAATGTTATGAAATAGCCAAGGGATTTCGGTTCATGCCTTTGAGTTTAGTTAGGCTGAGAACCTTTCGGCTCAGCACATGGGTTGGTTGGGTGTATGATTGAAGCAGGTGTTAACGCGGGTGCGCGCGAGCGGATGGAGGTGTCACTCAGATGTCATAACAGTCCGAGACGATACTGGGTGACAAGGTGCGGGTGACGTCACGCACCGGAAGCACGCAGAAGTTTGTGTGAGAATTTGAAGAAAATAAGAGTCGGGTTTTGGACGCCGAACGAGAAGGATCGATGTTGGAGCTCGCAGGCGCGAGGCGAGTTTGCGCCCTATGGGGGGGCCGCTCGAGTTGGGGGCCAAATGAATAAGACAGCATAGAAGATTGTGTCTCTCCTCCTTACGTCGAAACCTTTAACTCAAAGCTAATAAAAAGGTTTCGTACCTGAACAAGAAGTAGTTACGTGTTTTTGAGATTCCTGTTCTTTATATATTCTATCGTTATGAACATTACATGTCTATTTTGCACATGGCCATATTCGTGTATATGGCTACGCAACATTAACACTCAGCTATATAAGTTACAAATCAAGTGTAAATTTGAGTAATCCAGGGAATGGAGTAGCAGCGTCCCCAAAACTTTGGTGTTGTACCTCTCTAAAAGGAGGTCTTCAGGTCGCCCTTGACCATGATCCCCAACATTATTTTACTTAGAATATGTTATACGTAAGAATTAGCTTGTTATAATACTAAAAATATTTATAATTGGGGGAAAATGGGTTAACTTTAATGAGCATCAGTCGAATATATATATATATATATATATATATATATATATGTGTGTGTGTGTGTGTGTGTGTGGCTGTGTTTGTGATTATATATATATATATGCATATAATCACACACACACATATATATATATATTCGGTTTCAGTTTCTTTGTTTAATGGCATATCAACCTTTGAATGTTATTTAATGCCAAATCCATTCACCTAGAAGAACAGTATTGGGACTATTTAACCCATAGGTAGCAGGATAAGGGGGTTCAATCTGGAACATCGAGACGCAGAGTCGAAGTTTTTGTCCAACATTATGATAAATCACCAACAAATATAAATTCCCAGGAGAAAAGAGTTATAGTAGATGTAGGCAGCACGTAACCAAAATGGCTTCCGAAGAAATAGATCCACGACCTCACAAATATTAACCATCCGCAGAATCCTTGAAGGTGTACGGCCAAAAAACCTACAAGCGACATTAATATTTGTCGACTTTACCAAGGCTTTCGACTCCATTCACAGAGGAAAGATGGAACAAATCCTACTAGCGTACGGCATACCTAAAGAAACCGTAGCGGCAATAACGATTCTCTATAGAAACACTAAAGTAAAAGTAGGATCACCGGATGGAGACACAGAATACTTTGACATTGTAGCAGGAGTACTACAAGGGGACACGCTGGCCCCGTACCTCTTTATCATTTGTCTAGACTACGTACTTAGAACATCGATTGACAAAATCAAAGAGAATGGCTTCGAACTGACGAAGAAAAGAAGCAGAAGATACCCCGCAACAACAATTACTGACGCCGACTACGCCGATGACATAGCGATACTGGCAAATACACCTGACCAAGCCGAAACTCTTCTGCATAGTTTGGAACGAGCAGCAGCAAGCATAGGCCTCTATGTTAATGCACACAAAACGGAATATATGTGCTATAACCAAACGGGGGACATCTCCACTCTAGAAGGAACCCCACTTAAACTAGTAGACAAATTCACGTACCTAGGAAGCAGCGTCGAATCAACCGAAAAGGACATCGAAACGAGGCTAACGAAAGCATGGACAGCTATCAATAGGCTATCGATTATATGGAAATCAGACCTAACCGATAAAATGAAACGCAGCTTCTTCCAGGCAGCGGTCACATCGATACCGCTATATGGACGCACTACATGGACGCTAACAAAACGGCTGGAGAAGAAACTGGATGGCAATTACACAAGAATGCTGCGTGCAATCCTGAACAAGTCCTGGCAGCAGCACCCCACAAGACACCAACTGTACGGCCACCTGCCCCCTATCACGAAAACTGTTCAAGTTAGACGAACCAGACATGCTGGACACTGCTGAAGAAGCAGAGATGAACTCATAAGAGATGTACTCTTATGGATCCCCACACATGGCCGCCAAAAGCAGGACGACCAGCTCGAACGTACATTCAGCAGCTATGTGAGGATACAGGCTGTTGTCCTGAAGACCTACCTAGGGCGATAAACGATAGGGATGAGTGGCGAGAGAGGGTCAGGGATATCCGTGCTACCAGCACGATATGATGTTGATGATGATGATTTGCCCGAAAGTGAACGTAATAGCACGACTGGAGTACGAACTCACTTACGACGATTCTGCAATCCATCGCTTTAACCATTACACCACGAGGACACCCCAAATATATTCGACATTCACTCGTTGAGGTGAAAAACATTTTTACTCAATTCGTAAATATTTTTCGTAGGATAACATGCTAATGCGTACATATAACATATTATTCTAAATATTTTAATGGATTTTCACTTCTCAGTCATAAATATGTAGATTACACACCAGTTTTCAAGTCTGAGTCATTTTGTTTGATTTGCTGCCGTTTTTAATTGTTATATAGTCATCTACAGCATCACAACGACACAATAATTAAGACGCAGTGATAAACGACGCAGTGACTAAGACAGACGCATGAAGTAAGACGCAGGAAGCCTTCTTTAACAATATTTTACCTCTCACTTTATTGCAAGGGTTCGAAAGGGTTGTTCATGGTTTGCTCGTGAGAGGGAGTTGGGGATCGAACATAAACTGTAACATTTTCACCCCACTGTTATGACTGTCACGTTGTGCCTTTCTTGTTCTCCTGATGCCAGGGTCCACTCCATCGGGGTTCCCGATGGCCCCCTCTGTCGGGTGTGGTTTTCCCTACCACACCTCGCCTCCAACTGTCTTGAACTCTCCTGGCAACTACTCTGGCTCGTCGAACTTAACTCAATTATATAATCGTTCGACGCCCACTCGATCTTTGAAATCGAATGTTTAATCGTCATCAAGCGGAAATAACTGTCATGCAGTTCAGAGGTCACTCTCTTCCGGGGCATCACTCTGTAGTGTACCAAGGGAAATTTTCTTGCTCGTCCCATTTCATCAGCCAATTTCCGCCCCCGCGATTTCCTCTCATAACTGCCATTAGAATGTGTCACCATCTTCCGGTGAATCACCTTGAATGGCATTTTTGGCCGGGTCAAAAGGTCAAAACATAACATAATTACATATTTTTTTGAGATCAAGATAGTTTTAAAAAAAAAAAAAAACAGTTCCTAACTATTCAGAGTCTAACTTTTTGAAAAGAAAAAAGAATCTGAAAAAAAAAAATTGCTGTCTTAATTTCCAAAGGAATTTTCCTAATATATTGAAATATCATCATGAGTAACACACACACACACACACACATCTCTCTCTCCTTCTCTCTCTCTCTCTCTCTCTTTATATATATATATATATAGGTATTATTCGGTCCAGTTGAACTAGAGTTGGGAGTAATTCCTTCAGGACAAGAAAATCATTCAGGAGCTGAACATTCAAATTTTCCTGGTGGAGAGCTCAATGTTATTTTTTTACTGAGCAATATTTCTTTAAGAAAAAACCAAAGAGCGGTTATTGAAACCGGAAAAAAAACGTATCCAATATACACACTAGGATAAAATAGGTAGCTAAATAAATGGTCTCGAAATTAATATAAGCATTAATATTTCTCTTAAAAGTTAATTATCGAACTTAACATGAAAAGAAAATAAATTAAACAAATAAAAAAGTTAAATTACCGTAATTATAACTGACGGAAGAAATTTGAAAATAAAATAAATAGGTAAATAAAAAAACGGAAATTCAATAAAACGAGGAGGTAACTCTTTAATCTCTTCCACCTCCCCCCTCACCCACGTGTCTATTCTGTTTTATTTATCCATTGGATCTGAAGAAGTCCTGTTATATTTTTCTTCGTGTTTTTGGTTTACACCAGAAACTGAAAAACAGGATGGAAATAAATTTATAATCCTAAATTAACCGGTCTTTGTTTTTTTCTTAAAGATATATATATATATATATAACAAGAACATATTTTTCAAGGGAGGCAATACCTATTAATTGACTTATTGTTTTAGTGTGATACCCAATGTTATGTTATTTTAACTTATGTAAAATTCACCTTTAAATGGCACTTCCAGACAGATAATGCAAGGAAATATTGAAATTTGTAAAATTAGGAAAGAAAAAAATTAATAGAATTGAATAAAAATGTTTAGCCCTTTTCTTCTTATGAAAATAAACAAGACGAGTTGGACAAATGCAACGGGAGTTTTCATCCAAACAGTATAAACAGTGTCAGGTAGGTCATTACATCCGACGTTTCGTCACTCACAGTGTCATTTACGTCATTATAAAAACAGATAAAGTTTCCTTTAGGATATATTTAAAATAAATAATATAAATAGCATTAAAAGTACAACCGAACACAAAGAATATTGTCTTGGATGCAATAGATTGTTAGCTCTCATTACCCAGTTCCGACCTTTATCTCAGAATTAGTTTGTTTCTCGGAATGCCCAGAGATACTAAGCCTCCAGCGATTGGTACACATGCTGAAATGACGAAATAAAAATAAAAAAAATAAAAATAAAAAAAATATATCCAAAACACCTCAAATGTAGTCTAACACGTGCTAAAGACGAAAGCCATAAAAGAGTTGACTCCTCCTCTCTCTTTCTCTCTCTCTCTCTGTCCACCCCAGTAGATGACCATGATATAGGAGTGGAACCTTCAATATAAATACTATTAAAAATTAGTAATAATTCAATCCTTCATTTGTTGAAATAGTATGCATACGTTGGAAGTGATTCCGTTTCCAGAAGTTTTTTCACAGAGGTCAGTAAATTTATTCTACTAAACTGTTCATTTAAAATGCACATTTGATTTAAAATAGTAATGTCTTAAATCTCAGCTGTATTCTGTGTTGTTTAAATGAAGACTTATGCGACTTAATTTTCAGGAAAAACTTTACTTTTGGAAGACGAACTTCTAAATTTGCTAAAGAAAACCCCAAAATTGCCCCCCCAAGGAAAAAAAAAAGATAAATAAAAATAAAAATAAAATAAAAATTAAATAAATAAATAAAATAAAATAAAATGACGTATAACGACGCTGGTCGAATGCGTTAGTATACAGGGCAAACAGAAATAGAACTTTCTTAAGCTTAGAAGTCTTATTGCACACTCTCAGTTAAAAATTAAAAAAAAAAGCAACCGAAGTCAAAAATCGAATTCTACCAATAAAATAAAAACCTGTCAGGGCCGGAATCGGATGATAGGCTGAAATATACCCCAAAATGTCTTTGAATTTTAACAGACAGCAGTCTTGGACTTTAACCAAGTTAAAACTTAAGGTAAAAAAAAAAAAAAGTTTTTTTCATTTTTCTTTTTTTTTTTTTTTTTTTTTTTTCTAACACATACACATGGGAAGCAGCGTGATGTACGTGTGAGTCCTACGGCTTAACGCTCAGGATTGTCAGTTCGATCGGGGAACTACTGCTGCTCATCTATAAGAGTGGCTTCTATAGATGAGAATAAAAACAGCCATCGAAAGATAACCATGACTCGTACTCAAACCAGATACATAAACCGCATCGCTCTTCGCGCGGGTAAAAAAGGGGCGCGTCCTGCCCTGGCCTCAGTGTTCGAAAAATCAGCTACAGAGCTCAAACAAAAACTACTAAGATGCAAACAAACTATACAGATAGCGACATTTAACGTGAGAACCCTAAATAGAATAGGTCGACTATCAGAGCTAACTGCATCAACCGTAGAACATAAGATAGACATAATTTGCATACAAGAGCACCGATACACGCACACCGAATATATCAAGTATCACGAAACTGGTAATGGATGGATGCTGGTGACTGTATCCGCATGGAAAAACTCTATCAATGCATCGGTAGGAGGGGTGGGAATGCTTCTAGGACCAAGAGCGTTAAAAACACTGAACAGCATTGAGAGAATACAACCTAGGATGATGGCCGCAACGTTTCATGGCAACCCCAAAGCAACAATTATCTCCTGCTACAGCCCTACCAATGTTAGCGAAGAAAACGAAATAGTCACCTTCTACGAAGATCTATCCTCCCTAGTACGTAGCATTCCGAAACACAACCTGCTAGTCATTGGCGGAGATATGAATGCACAAATCGGGAAAAACAGACACAACAAATACAGCCTACACAACGCATCAAACAGGAATGGACAACATCTAATAGATTTCATGATAGAAAATAGATTAACATGCCTCAATACAAACTTTCAAAAAAGGGAGGGGAAATTATGGACCTACACATACGCGAATAATAGAAAAGCACATATAGACTACGTCCTTATAAACGGGAAATGGAAAAACAGTGCGATGAATTGCGAGGCATACTCCTCTTTCGAGGGTGTGTCCTCCGATCATCGAATAGTTACGGCCAAAGTACGTCTAAGCCTACGAAAAAACGCCACACGTAAAGCGACAACCAAGCACTATGACTGGGCCCTACTCAACAACAGAGATATGAGAGATAAATATGCATTAGAATTAAGAAACAGATTCGAAGCACTACAAGAGAAGGCAGAAAAAGGTACCCCAAATGACGAATATGAAAATTTTGTAGAAGCACACCTTGAGGCGGCAACAAAGTGTATTCCAACAAAACCTAGAACTAACGCCAGCGGTTAGAGAAAAACGTGCACTTGTGAAAACTGCCTCCAAAAGCTATCAAAAGAACCCAACAAACACAAATGCACGAAAACTAGAAAAGGCTCAACATCAATTAACAGGAATATATCTAAAAGAACAGGCAGAATACATACAAAATCAGATAGATAAGATTAGAGACTTGGTGGAAGATAGACAATCCAGGATAGCCTGGCAAACAATAAACGAAGTAAGTAGAAGGAAGAGCACAGCCAAAGCAAAATTGAAAGCTGCAAGCCAACAAGAAAGAGTAAAACTGTGGGAACAGCATTTCAAAAATCTACTAGGAAACCCACCGGAAATAACGGATGAACCGATCACCAGAATTATTAGTAAGCAATTAGACGTTAAACTAGGTACTTTCACCAAAGAAGAACTCGACTCAGTTCTCAGAAGAATTAAAAATAGGAAAGCAGCAGGGCTAGACGAGATCCCCCCAGAAGTGTGGAAGACTAGACAATTCGACGATATACTGCTGCGGCAATGCAACGCAGTCTATAGTCAAAATAGGATAGAAAGATGGACGAAGGGATGCATCCTTCCATTCCCTAAAAAAGGCGACCTCGGACTAGCCAAGAACTACCGAGAGATAACACTTACATCCATAGCAGCCAAAATCTACAATGCCCTACTACGAAACCGCATAGAACCCAAAATAGACAACATCCTTAGGAAAAACCAAAACGGCTTCCGGAGAAATAGATCCACAACCTGACAAATACTGACCATCCGTAGAATCCTTGAAGGCGTTCGGGCAAAAAACTTACAGGCGACATTACTATTTGTCGACTTTACCAAGGCCTTCGATTCCATACACAGAGGGAAGATGGAGCAAATCCTACTAGCATACGGCCTACCAAAAGAAACAGTAGCAGCGATAATGATTCTCTACAGAAACACCAAAGTGAAAGTACGTTCACCAGATGGAGACACGGAATACTTCGACATTGTTGCAGGAGTACTACAAGGAGACACACTAGCCCCGTACCTCTTTATCATCTGTCTAGACTATGTGCTTAGGACTTCGATCGACAAAATCAGAGAAAATGGCTTCGAGCTAACTAAGAGAAGAAGCAAAAGGTACCCCGCAAAAACAATCACGGACACCGACAACGCTGATGACTTGGCGTTACTAGTGAATACGCCTAATCAAGCAGAGACACTACTGCATAGTCTGGAATGAGCCGCAGCTGGCCTTGGCCTCCATGTCAAGGCAAACAAAGCTGAATATATGTGTTACAACCAAACGGGCAACATTGCCACACTAGACGGAGCCTCTCTGAAACTAGTAGACAACTTCACCTACCTAGGAAGTAGCGTCTCATCAACCGAAAAAGACATCGACACACGACTCACGAAGGCATGGACAGCTATCGATAGGCTTTCGATCATATGGAAGTCGGACCTAACTGATAAAATGAAACGCAGTTTCTTCCAGGCAGCGGTTGTGTCGATACTACTATATGGATGCACCACATGGACGCTAACGAAGCAGCTGGAGAGGAAACTAGACGGAAATTACACAAGAATGTTGAGAGCAGTATTAAACAAGTCTTGGCGACAACACCCCACGAGACTCCAACTATACGGACACTTGCCCCCCATCACGAAAACTATACAAGTCAGACGAACCAGACACGCGGGACACTGCTGGAGAAGCAAGGACGAGCTCATAAACAATGTACTCCTGTGGACCCCCACATATGGATGTGCAAAAGCAGGACGACCAGCACGAACTTACATACAGCAACTATGTGAGGACACAGGATGTAACCTTGAAGACCTGCCGGAGGCGATGAATGATAGGGAGAAATGGCGAGAGAGGGTCAGGGATATCCGCGCTGGCGGCGCGACATGATGATGATGATGAAAACGTATTCTCCGAAACGAGATAGAATAAATATACAAAATAAACTAAATAATAGAAACGAATAGAAGATAAAAAGAGTTTAAAATACAATAAAATCATATACGATATTTAGTTAATGATAAGTGAAGTAAAGTTGGCGAACTTAGTCGTGGGTGAGCTGAAGGCTTCCTTTTCAATACCTATTACAACAATTTGTAGTGGGGACATAACTCCATCCCCAGGATTGTTCCACTTTTCCCGTGATTCTTACCTTATTAGGCTGAGTCTTAAACAACGGGTTATCAAGTAATATTTTTGAGACTTTGGTATGACTCGAAATGGAATTAATCCCCGGTGTCCCGAATCATTAGCGAACATTATCCTTTATACCATCCGGTTATATAGAGTACTATTTACCAACCCCTCCGCTCGGGCAGGATATGACACAAGGTCAGTTTTTAAGCGGAGTTTAACAGGTTTGAATTCAGAGTTTTCCTTCTCCTAGACTAGTTGCCTCACCAAGGCTGAAGAACCTAGTCCGTCCTACTATTTACCCATAGCTGAAGGGAGAATAAGGGGGTTCATACCTTTCCCAAGGGTATTTGCCCGAAAGTGAACGTAATAGCGCGACTGGAGTACGAACTCGCGTACTACGATTCCGCAGTTCATCGCTTTAACCATTACACCACGAGGACACACATCCGGTTATATAGAGTCCATTTAAAATAAACACTTCTAAAAGTGTTGTCCGAGTTCTTATCGGGAGAGTGATAGTATATTTGTCTGCATGTTACGTGGGGCCTTCAATAAGTTTGCAGAATTTTTTGTACAGGCATTTAAAATTGTCGTAGACGCTTGAAAATTCAGTATGTTATTGCTATACATCTTATGAGATGACTTACCCTGTTTTTTTTTTCAAGTTCAAATGATCAGCTACTGCAGATATTGGAATACACCCTACTAAAACCTGATTGTCACAGCTGGTGAATTTCAAACATGCAATCTGGATGTGTGGACACTTTAGAAGAAAGATATACAATAAAATTATGTTTTAAACTTGGAAAAAATATCACAGAAACCTTTGGAATGCTTCAGACTGCTTTTTGACAATCTTGCATGAATCGAGCATCAGTTATTGAGTGGCATAAGAGATTCAAGGAAGGCAGGGAGTCTGTGAGTGATTATGAGAGGTATGGGAGGAGTGGGGAAGTCAACAGACCAAAGTTGATTGGCAAAAGGTTTAGGGTTACGGTTACTGTGTTGAGATTTTAAGGGATTTCAGGAAGAGAGATTCCGTCAGAAGAGGCCAGCAATCTTCAAACCGGGTCAGTGGTATTTCCAGCAAGACAATGCACCAGTCCACAACTCCATCCTTGTCACAGACTATATGACCAAGAGGGGCATCAAGACAGTTCCTCACCGTCCCTATAGTCCAGACGTTGCTGTCTGTGACTTTTGGTTATTCCCTAAGATCAGCGACTCTCGTTATGAGACAATTGAGGAGATGAAAGAGGCTGTGACGAAGGTCATTGACACGCTCACAAGAGAGGACTCCCATGGGGCCTTCTAAAAGTTGTTGGAACGGTACAACAAGTTCATTGCAAGCGGAGGAGATTACTTCGAAGGGGACTAGAGTTTCATTTGTGTACTATCAATAAAGGTGTCCTTACGAAAAAGTGTGGTAACTTATTTAATGATTCTCGTATTTACGATAGTATTATAGAGTTTGATATATTTCTAAGATACGTTTGAAGCATTACGTCCGCATTACACGAAAAATGAATTAAATTAAGATATTTCAAATTATTTTATATCACATTGATGATTATGGCAGTAATCCACTGTGGCATAATTATTGATTAAACTGTAATTTTTTTTGGATGAAATGGCTGTATCTACCAGCGTCGTTTATGACAAATAACACATTGCAAAATTCCTTTTTTTATGATGAGGATCGTGGTGTATATGTAATCACTTGAGCCAAAAGAGTTACAGCTGGTGTTTTCAGGGGTTTGATTTGGTTTTATGGCATATCAACCGTTTTAGGTTGTCCACTGTTAAATCATTTTTATACTTATGTTAGATATATAATTAGTTAGATATATATATATAGTTCATTTTTGAAAACGGTTAGTTTCAATTAATTTCAATCAATTCAGTTTAAAATTATTACATGTTTTTAATTATACATAGCCAAATTTGAAAGCAATCCTATTTCAAACAATTATATTTTACATTAGTACAGTTTAAATGTAAACAGCTCTATTTCAAACAATTCAGTTTAGCATTTCAAAAAGAAAGTAAAATACTTCCTAGTATTGTTATGTATATAAAACATTCAATTAAACATCAGTAATTTGTTTATAGACAGATAAATAATCAAAGAGTTTGATTTCAAACAATTCAGTGTTGCTTAAGTAGAGTTTTTTTTTTTTTTTACCCAGTACACTGTAAAAAAAACCTTTTAATTCCAAACTATTCAGTTAAGCTGAAGTACACAGTTTTAATGTGAAAACAGTTTTAATTGCTCAAAACATAGGACCATATCAAGTGCTACCTTTGCGAACGAGACTGGACCAAGGAATGATGGCAATAAAGGGTACTCCACATTCCCCAAAGCTTCTGAAACACTGAAACTTCACCATCACATTGTTTATGGTCATATCATAGACACTCGGTGTAAGGTGTCTTTCTCCTCTACAGAGATACAATCGGTGTATCATACAGCCTTATCCGACTGACCCAGATACTAATTGAGGGAGTCTTACCTCTCTGCAAAGAAGCAGTCGGTGTATTCTTCAGCACCCAGAGCTGACGGGGCATAGTTACAACGGGATTATATTTAAAAATGTCTCATGTTTACTCCTATAGTCTCTTTTTACGTCAATCTTTTAATATACATTTTTGTTATAGATAGAAAGATGGACGAAGGGATGCATCCTCCTTTTCCCTCGACATTGTTGCAGGAGTACTACAAGGAGACGCGATGGCCCCATACCTCTTTTTCATCTGTCTAGACTACACAATTACACAAGAATGTTGAGACAATATTGAACAAGTCCTGGCGGCAACACCCCACAAGACACCAACTTTACGGCCACTTTCCTCCCATCACAAAAACTATACAAGGTAGACGAACCAGACACGCAGGACACTGCTGGAGAAACAAGGACGAGCTCATCAGTGATGTACTCCTATGGACCCCCGCATATGGCCAAGCAAAAGCAGGATGACCAGGTCGAACATACATACAGAAGCTATGTGAGGATACGGGATGTAACACTGAAGACTTGCCAAAAGCGATGAATGATAGGGAGAAGTGGCGAGAGAGGGTCAGGAATATCTGTTCTTGCGGCACGACTTGATGATGATGATAATGATGATATATATATATATATATGTATTTATACCGATGACATTTTTGAATAATTAATTTGAATTCTTCATACAATCAAACGATATATATATATATACATATATATATATATATATATATACGTGTGTGTGTGTGTGTGTGTGGGATCATCCAGTATCAAAAAGTGTTTTATTTCGAAATAGTATATTTTGAATTTAGAAATTTCATATGCACCTATTTATCTTAAATTCTGTAGAGTAATATTGACAAACCATTCAACATTTATCTTATTTGCTAGTTTTTTTTTATAGTTTTTTTAATAGTTTTTTTTTGTCATCTTGAGACATATGACTCTCAAGAAAATGTGGTTCTTTTATAAAAGTACATATCACCCTGAAATAATTACTCTCAATAAAATGAAGATACACGCTACATCACTTAGAAGAAACTTCTATGTTTATCTTGTTAACTGATGCCATTAATCTTACTGATATAAGCTTAAATTAGTGTTTATCTGATTTAAACATACCTATATCTTCAAGTGCAACGTTGCTCTTTTAGTCTATGTTATTAAGATCAAATAATGTAGGGTGAAAAGGTAGCATTACACACATAATTCAAATAATTTTGAAGAAAGAAAAATGTCGAAACACATTTTGACACAACAATAAACCTAAATATTGTCCATGGAGCACTTTGTTGGCCAATAGTCTTTGTTCTGGGGTTGGCCGCCATTTTGGTTGCTTAGCTTAAGAATTTTAAAAAGTTAACTGTGTCTCTCCAAAACAAATCCAAATAAAGCATTATATATTACATTTCGCTTTTCTCTTTTCAGTCGACTATTATTAAGGAAGACTTGTTCCTAAAATACAACTATTAAATAAATGTCCATTCACGTTTGTTCGATATTTTATTTATTTTCTTCCGTTTTGTTCCTTCCTCTATCGTTCAACAAATTCATCGCCTGGCTTGAAGCGGTTTGTTTTGCTCTGCATAACTTAAACAAAACTCTTTGCACTGTGCAAAAGAAGGCAAATTTAGAAATGTATTCTCTTTTATTCTGTTTTAATTCTTCACACACACACACACACACACACACACACACACACACACATATATATATATATATATATATATATATATATATATATATATATGTATCCTGTAACCTATTTGCCAGAGATTCCGTAGTACATCGTGAATTCGTAAAATGTGACTTTTGTATCTTGCGACAAATTCATGATTTCGAATAAAAACAAGTAAATAACTGTTAGTTATAGTGCATTTGACATTATGCATTTAATTTTTTTTATTAGAATACACACAATTTAAGGTCCGACTATAAAGTAATGAAAGTCATTTATTTTATTTTTCTGGTTAGACACCCTCATTCAATATTCCCGGATGACAGTTAACTCTGAACAAGTGAGAGAAATTCAATACGAATTTAACTCTTCCTATTCACGTATAGTTGAGAAATATTGGTTTATGACTTGTCTGTTTTGTAAAGTCTGTGTAATGTAACAGCGTTTTAAACGATGTTGACGGAGACAATGACGAGATGTCAAGATGAAACAAGTTCACTTTAGGATATTAAAAATTTGTCACGTGGTCATAGATCTTTATTGACGATTTTGCAACTTCACTTTAAAAAAATAGGGAATTACATTGTTTCGCATTGTCCAACTTCTAAAAACGATGTTATTTTTCAGAACCCTTCATTAAATTAACATCTCGTATGAAATGTTAGAAATCCATGACTTCCCCAATAATAACTTGCTAATACTCCATTGCTCCAAAGTAAGTTTTACATTTCACACTTACATATCTCAAATAAATCAACATGTTAAAATCCGCCCAACTAAGTAATTTCTTCAGAGTCCAATGAAAATAGTGCATTGAAATAGTCCAATGAAAATAGTGAGAATTTATGCAATTTTATCTTGTTTTTTTCCCTCTATTTTATGTACTATTTTATTATTTACTATTCTTCCTTAAATATATCAAAGTATGTTTCCTTAGTGTGCTCACCGAATAGGATTATTATTTCTAACGTGATTCTACTTTTTTCTGAAATTTTAACCGGGATACGAATCTACTTTTTCTATACATATGGTAGCCATGTCATCTCAGGTTTTGTGTGTTCTATTATTCTTTCACCACTTACTGGAGAAACGTTTTGGTCAATCCGAACCAAATATTCATATTTTGTATTGTGGGATGTCGACGAAAGTTGCCGGGGACAAAGACAAGCTAAAGAGGCGACAATAAGTTCATATCATAAAGAAAAGGATAAATCACAGAAAATTGGAATGTCTATTTTTTTTAGGTTGAAACTATCCTCCCAAAAATAGAAAAACGTAAAATTTTCTTCCAAAATCGATGATACAAAAATCTGTTTTTTATAAATCGTTGCTAACCCTAAATTGTAGGCGGTTCCACAATCCTCGAACTTTAGTTTCTTTTTACTTTGCCAGTAGCTAACTGGAGATCTTTTCTAAAATTTCCTGCTGTCGTCATTAACCGTTTGTCTTTCTGATTGTGAATGTTCTTTTAATTGACCCTATTGTTATTGGTCACACAACTGGTCACCAAGGTTGCTGGTAATTGGAGACGGCCACTTCCATAGATGTGACACGATAATAGAACAAATGATCATATCAAATATCAAATTTAATGACAACAGTAACAGATACAATTCTGGCTATGGCAATCCAGTTTTCTTTTGGGGATTGGTTTTAGGAAACTCATGGAATATTTCTGTAGTGTAGAGATTGTGCAAGATAAACGACCACTGCTTTAGAGAATAAGAAAGAAATTAAGGAATCTGTTCAGATTTGATTGAAATTTGGCGCTGGTATTCAACAGTATTGATTTGCTCAGCTGATTTTCAGTCAGTGGTGCCAAGCTAAAAAACTAAGGAAATTTTTTTCACGCACAAAAAATAAATTAAGACGGTGACTTTTTAGACAAAATGTAGAATTAGTTTGGATCACACTCCCCCAAAAATATTCATCAAACAGCTATTTTTCCTATTGCTAAAATAAATAATTGATCGACGTTCTGCATTAAGTTTGATCAGTGATACCTATTGGAAAAAAAAAAAACAACTAATTTCTTCCACTCAAAAAATTCAGCCCCGTTTCTTTCTAGATACACTATCTTTGAACTCGTTTTGACTCTTGGCACCGAACAAAAATGTGTTAGTAACCTGAAAAACACAAAAGGGATGTTTTTACTTTTCCTTTAAGCGTAAATAAAATAAATTAACCAATTTCTTTCTATATACACTATCTTTGAACGTATTTTGATCCCACATTGCAAAAAATAAATATCGTGCTAATCTGAAATATTCAAAATGGGGTTATATTTTTTTCCTACAAACATAAGTCAAATAAATCTGCTGTTCCATATTGAGACTTGACCTAGCCGTTAATCAGAGACGCACCAGAGTAGGTAGGTTGAAATAGTCACGTGGTTCATCGGAAGTTGTAAGTTTTAATAAATGATATATGCAGATGCCTGCAGAAGTTGAATAAGTTGAAGTCAGTGAGGGCCTGAGTAAGAGCAAGCTTGCAGCCATGGAGAACGCCCTGCTGGGGACGGTGGTCCTCAAGGCCTCCGTTTTAGTATCCCCAGCCGAACAGAAGAAGAAGTGCTTTGTGGTGTTTTGAAGAGAAAGCAGAGTGCTATGGTTAAGAGAAGAAGAAGGTATTGGTCAATATAGCAATCTGACTAAATCTGTCCTTGCCTTCAGTCCCTCTCTCACGCATAAAAGAAGCTTCAACCTCTCACGAGAGAATAAAAAGACATATATATATATATATTCTTATAAAGAAGTGTTGTCTTTCATCCTTTATCAAATATACAATAAAATCAGCTCCATTTCCTTCTCAAAACATTATCTTTGAACGTATTTTGACGCTACCCCGAAATTATTTTAAAATATGCGAATCCAATCTAAAAAGAAAACGAAAGGAATGCCTTAATTTATTCTACATATATAATTAAAAGGAATTAACCCATTAATTTCTGGGAACATTATCTATGAATCAGTTTTGAGTCCACAACATATTGAGGAGAATAAGGCTTTCCACGGAACCATTACCCCCTGAACTGCATCTTTATACCTATTTCCCGAAAATGAAAAGAAAAAATATAATTACCCGCTACTTAATCCGTATTTTAGTATTGTTAAGAGCTAGTTAAAATCAGTGTTAATTAAAGAGCTGCAGCAGAGTTTCCAGGAATATGTTCATCGGTTAGGGGCTTCCAAAGGAAACCATATTGAAGAAGATGGTATTTGTTTTTTTTTGTGCCGAGAACCCATTTTATGCAAGAGTGTGTAAATGTAATGTTTGCGTTTTCTCTAAATTCAAGATAGTCGTTAACGCAAACATATGGGAAATTGTATAAGAAGGAACAAAAGGAAATATTATCTAAATTGTCTGCTTCCGTTGTATTGACTAATATATATATATATATATATATATATATATATATATATATATATATATATATATATATAAGTCATTCTGTAGTCTACCTTCGGTTGAACAAATTGATGATCTCCCCATCCCGGAAATTCTATCTTTCTTAACAGGAAAATGTTATAGATGGCTTTTTCCTTAGCTCAGTATGTTATATCGCTATTAAAATTATCTACCCTTCAGAAGAACCTTTGCTATGTTTTAAAGAAAGAAATATCATTTTCTAGGGAAAATAGAGTAAAA